>OY757916.1:5175972-5233613 GCA_963585895.1 Sepioteuthis lessoniana | reverse complement strand
ACTAGTTTCAGTGAGCTATCGTTTAGTGTGGAGATGCCACCTCTTTGATTAAAGCACATATATTCCGTCTGGTGTGCATTGACATGGAAGCCTATACCTTCAGCTGCTCGTTCCAGACTATGTAGCAGGGTTTCGGCTTGGACGGGTGTATTTGCCAGTTGCACTATGTCGTCGGCGTCCGTAATTGTTTTTGCGGGGTACCTTCTGCTTCTTTCCTTTGTTAGCTTGAAACCGTCTTCTTTTATTATATCAATAGATGTTCCAAGCACGTAGTCTAGACAGAGAATAAAGAGGTATATGGCTAATGTGTTTCCATGCAGTACACCTGCTTCAATGTCGAAGTAGTCGGTCTCCATCTGGGGAACGGACTTTTACTTTTGTGCTTCTATATAGCATTATTATGGTTGCGACGGTTTCTTTTGGTAGGCTGTAGGTGAGTTGAATTTGCTCCATCTTTCCTCTGTGTATGGAGTCAAAGGCCTTGGAGAAGTCGACAAATAATATAGTTGCCTCAAGGTTTTTTGCACGTACTCCTTCAAGAATTCGACGATTAGTCCAAATTTGTGACGTCGTGGACCTAGTCCTCCGTAAGCCATTTTGGTTCTTCCTAAGTAAGTTCTAAATTTTAAGTTCTATGCGGTTGCGTAGTAGAGTATTATATATCTTGACCGTTATGGATGTAAGGGTTATACCTCGGTAGTTCTTGGCTAATCCGAGGTCGCTTTTTTAGGAAACGGGAGAATGCATCCCTTCGTCTATCTGTCTCTTGGGTCTTGATTATATACGGCATTACAGTATTGGAGCAGTATGTCGTTGAATTGTCGTGTCTTCCATACTTTTGGGGATATTTAATCGAGCCCTGCTGCTTTTCTATTTTTTATTTTTCTTAGTATTGAGTCAAGTTCTTCTTGCGTAAAAGGTCCTAGTTTGATATCTAATTAACAACCTTAAATATGTATTATTGCGTTCTGGTTAGTGAACGCTTGTAATATTAAATAAAGGACAAACCATGATATGAGAGGGAATAGAGATATATTCTCAGGAAAAAGTATATACAATATAGAGACTATTAGTAGACAAGAACATAGGATTAGTGAATACAGAATAAAGATATAGTCCAACGATAGTATTGGCTTCCGTTATTACGGTAGCAAGTAAGGTGATCTAGTGCGATCTCCAGTCTCCAACGCTCTAATTATATTCATATAAGAAGCTGCTCTTCACCATCTAGTCTGCCTTGGTATTAGTAGCTACTGCTATATATGGCAGATGGACTAGTTCATTGTGTGCGAAAAGGTGGGTGATAACCAACAGTATTATTATCCTAATCTTAAATAAAAGTGACTTTAGGCCCTTTATTTTTAATAATCCAATGCAAGTTTGATGCCTTTAAATATCAATAATTATTTCAAATTTTAAGGAAAAAAACTGTGTCTTTTATTTTTATAATGACCATCTTACAAGCCGTATATAATATGGCTCAGTCGGCTGGGGCTGTAGAACACCCCGTCTGCTTCTCTGCAGAGGGATAAGACTTTCCCAACGAGTGTCTTGATATGACACAAGACAATCTGATGGTCAGGTTCCAGTAATGTTGAAACTTTGGGGAATCCAGAGTACTCCTTTATTGCCATCGCTCCCAGATCCACTCTGGCCCAAAGAGGAAGCACCTGTTAATGTCCTATGTATGGGTCAAGTAGAACTAAATTGTGTGCTTATACTAAACTCAATTGTTTGAAATAGAACTGTTTTGACATTTAAACTGCATACTTATGCTAAATTGAATTGTTTGAAAGAGAAGTATTTTTACATTTTACTGTGTGAAAACAAAAGTCTGTGTTTAAACAAATGACTGGTATATATAAACAAAAACTGTGTACTTAAGCTAAACTGAATTGATTGAAATTGAGTGAAACCATTTAACTGAGTGCCAAAAAATGAGCTCAGGCTTGTTTAAAAATGTTATCCACAAAATGTGTTTAGAAATTATATATGTGATATATATATATATATATATATATATATATATATATATATATATATATATATATATATATATGTATATTTAGGCAGCATTTCTTCGTTAATGCAAATTTCATTAAACATAATAGACATTTTATGTCTACATATTTTCTTTTGGATCCGTTCGAATTCCCGTATTACTTTTATTGTATTCTGGGGGAATTGATTTATGTATTGTCCATAGTTGCATGTATCCCTAGTACAATAATATTAGAACATCAAAATAATAAACAAAAACTTCAGATTCTCGAAGCATTACATATCAGAAACCTGCAGCCAACACTTAATAGAATTAATTTTCAAACCAGTGCTAATGTACTTAAATGTCTTTAGCTACTGGCACTAAATATAGAATCACATTCAAAAACAAACGCCAAAACCTTCAACGGCAAAGACGCCCTTACACAGTTGTAATATGCTAAAACAAAAGTTACATCACTTTTGTAGTAGATCCTCCCCTGATGATGGCCCAAAGTCGGGCAGAAAGTACTAGGGATACATGCAACTATGGACAATACATAAATCAATTCCCCCAGAATACAATAAAAGTAATACGGGAATTCGAACGGATCCAAAAGAAAATATGTAGACATAAAATGTCTATTATGTTTAATGAAATTTGCATATATATGTGTATATATATATATATATATATATATATAGGATTCGGCATTAAATATCCTATAGTGGTTGATATGCCATAAAACCAAACCAAACCTTATGTAATATAAGTACTGCTAGTTATAGTAAATAAACAATTTGGTGGTAATATATATAATGTTTGCCTTTATTATAAAACTTTGTCTACTTTTCATAACTCCCATTTCTTTCTTATTCTATCTATTCGTTTTGCCTTTGTAAATCTTTTGCAAACTGTGGTTGAATCTTTGTCCCCCCCCCCCACTCCACGTTAATTGTAAATTCATGCGTGAGTGCTGAATTTGTCGGAAGAAGAATGACCTAAAACTTCTTCAGAGCAGCGAACGTGCAACGATGTGAAACGATGTGCAGCGATGTGCAATTTGCTCATATTTGATGCTATTTGTTTCAAGTAAAATCCCAATAATATGATTCTTTCGGGGGTTCGTTTTCTGCCAAATGTAGAAAATGGTTGGAACTCGATAGAACAAATTATCACGTCATCTTCTTCGCTCACCAATCGTTCTTACGTCAGCCTGGCCGGACACTTTGGCAGGTACCAACCCCTAAGTCATGTGGGTGAGGGGGTATATAGGACCATCGATGAACACGAATAGGGGGCATCATTTGTTATCTGCAGAACTTATTGGTCTCCGCTGACTATCGAACGAATCTACGACTGGATTATTTCGGCCAGATGCGAAAAACAAATTGTCTAGATTCTGCGCCTTACGTCACTGTGGTCAGCCAGGACAAATGTGAATTGAATTCGATCGCATAATCTTTTAGAAAGAATCCAAGACAGCAGTCAACTTCGAGTCAACGGAACATAAACTTCCACAGATTGTTGTACAATGGCCATTTATTCAAGAGAAATGCCGTAGCCAGAATCCATGGCCAACCATTCGACCGTTAGTGACCGACAATAAGTATGTAACTCAATACTTATTGTACATGATTGCACTCAATCATTTTGTGTCACCAGCAAAACAGACGCTGGGAACTTACGGCCCTTGTGATCAAGTCGATTACAAACGACATGTTCAGTCTTTATGTTAGGGTCTGAAAGTAAGTAATGGTGATAGATTTTATAGACATGCCCTAGCCAAATTTCCCTTCACACCGAAACTGTTAGACCTGTGCTGCTCTTTGGCAATCTAGAAAGCTGAGTTTGAGGGGTGAGCAGAATTGGCACGAACAGAAAACAATCAAACATAGTAATTTTGTTTTAAACGTACGGCAGAATTATTTGTTAGGAACTTAATATATGGGTTTGAATTGATTGTTCATAAGAATGTCACCTTAGCTGAGTGAAAGAGAATCTGAAAGTGAAAACAGTAAACTTGTGTGTATTGTTATTACAGAGAATCTAACAATTTGGTTTTGAGAACTTTTAGATCAGAACATTTCCATAAAGTCTAACTTGATTCGTGATAGTCAACATATTAATTCTATCTCGTTTATAATTCAGATTAAACTTCATCGTCATCGATGAGGAATTAGTACAAAACGGTCAGATCCAAATTTCTATTTTGTTAGTACATGTTTATCGATAAATAGAATCTCAACTTAAGCGTGAGTGATGTAACACCCGATTGAATATATAATACGTGTCTAAATCGATTATTTCGCCTAATTTTAAGGCCAAGGAATATGAAACCACCGAATTTTAACTGAGACGTTTTTTTTCTAAGCTGATGGTTTGATTTAGTTTTATGGATTATCAACCCTTATAGGTTATTTAATACCAATTCCTATTATACATATTGATTTGTAAGCACATTTTAAGATTTTTGAACAAACCCTGGCTCATTCTTTTGTAGACAGTTAAGTGGTTCCAAATGTTGCTATGTATCACTTACAATTCAATTAATCATCAATTATTTGTTTACACACAGTTAAATGGTCAAACAGTTCTATTTCAAGCAATTCAGTTTAGCATAAATCATTTGTTTGCTCACAGTTAAAATGTCAAACAGTTCTACTTGATACATAGGACCCTATCAAGTGCTACCCCTCCAGGTTAGAGTGAACCAGGGAACAATGGCAATGAGTGGGTACTTCGCATTCCCAAAAGGTCCAGACCTGGAGCCTCACCCTTAGATCGTTTAGTGTCATATCCAGGACGCTCGTTGGAGAGAGCTTTACCCACCCCCGCCTCTGTAGAGACGTAGTTGGTGTATTGTACAGCCCTGCCAGTCGACTAAGCTGTTACTAAGTTGAGTCTGCTTGGGACTAGAGTACATGGCGCTGAACTCCCCAACAATTGTCTGCTAGGCCGGCTCCTTAACTACTTCACGACCCGAAAACATTATTTTAAAATGAAACAAGCTGAAATACAATTAATGAAATACACATGCTCTTTATATTAGTGTCTATATCAATTGTTGGAAGATTAGTTTCTTGGTTTTATAGCATATCAACACTTGTGGATATATATATATATATATATATATATATATATATATATATATATATATATATATAGTATTATTAGGTCCAGTTAAACCGGAGTTTGGAGTAATTCTATCAGGACAAAAAAAAACATTCAACAGTGAACATTTGAATTTTCCTGGTAAAGAGCTCAATGCAACAGACATTACAGAGCAATAATTTCTTTAAGAAAAAAACAAAACCGGTCATATTAGGATTATAAATTTATTTCCTTATGTGTTTTGTGATGAAATCCAAAAACAAAAAAACACGTGTTTTTTTTATTTTTATCAAAAATACATAACAG
The DNA here is from genome assembly GCA_963585895.1 of Sepioteuthis lessoniana. NCBI lineage: Eukaryota > Metazoa > Mollusca > Cephalopoda > Myopsida > Loliginidae > Sepioteuthis > Sepioteuthis lessoniana. The sequence continues at coordinate 5,228,212 of OY757916.1, read as the reverse complement.
GATGGAAATAAATTTATAATCCTAATATGACCAGTTTTGTTTTTTTCTGATATATTTGTAAGTGAATAGTTTGTAGGTATCTTTACTTTTAAACGATTTCCCAGGGATCATTTATTTGCCGACAAGTAAATGATTTCAAGTACTTTTATCCAACACTGATAATTCTATTTGCTATTAATCATTTTTTGCATACAATTAAATGTTTTTCAAGTTTTGCTACTTAACATATCTAATACTGTTTATCAAGTATTCTTATTTGTTCTGAACAATTTGCACACAGTTGAAAGGTTTCAAGTTGTGATATTTAACATTAGTAATTCTATGAATCAAATATTCTGATCTACAACTTAAAGTGATATAGTTTCTAATAACTGATGATAATAATCCTAAGGAAATGATTGAACAGTTCTATTTGACTTGTAAATAGGCTTCGTTTGGTGTTTTATAGGATATCAACTCTTATTGTTTATTTAATGACAAATGCATATGATTTGTAAGCGAATAGTTTCTTGGTATGTCAGAGACAACAACGCAGATGTATGAAAATATAATCTGTTCCTTTTCTTTACCGGAAATTTACAGATGAGAGGGTCGAGTGAGAGGGGATCGAAAATAGGCTGAGATGCACACTCAGGAACCGAGGTACGAATCTTCATCGAACCGCTTTCCACTTCTGGTTTGGATCAAAACCTTCTTGGTTATATAATATCCCGGATGCCCACGCAAATTATCGTGGTCACACCGCCAACCTATCACTCACACAATGCTCGTGGACACGCCTCCTTTTAGCATGCCACCCACGAAGTTTACTCGGTATTTTCTTCGGGAGCACCAATGTCCTGTTTACTTTAGGTACTGGGTGGATTTCCTGTTATTTTTGTTCCCAGTGTCCGACTTCCGCAACTGCAAATGGGCTTTCAAGTCAATATCCAACACTAGAGCTCAATTCTTTGAACACAGTTAAATGCTTTCAAGTATTGCTATTCAACATTACTAGTTCTCTTTATTCAATATTTTCAAGGATTGCTATCTAATACTAATAATTCTATTTAGTATCATACATTTATTTCCTATGTAACTAATAATAATAATCCTGAATAAATGGACAATTCTATTTTACCCATAGATGGACCCTAACAGGTACTCCCACGCCGGGCCAGAGCGAACCTGGGATTAACTGAAATAAAGGGGTACTCTGCATTCCCCAAAGCTCTAGGTATGCAGCCAAATCATCTGATAGTTTAATGTCATATCTTGGATACCAGAGTTCATAGACGGGACTCTATCTGAATGGAAAGAGTTTGATTATCTGTCTATAATAAATGGCGCTGTGTGTGTGTGTGTGTGTGTGTGTGTGTGTGTGTGTGTGTGTGTGTGTGTGTGTGTGTGTACTTTGTTAAACCCAGAAAAGGTTTTACCATTTTTGTCTGCAAAAAGAAACTGTGTCCCTCATCGAGAGGAGTTATCCAATATTGAACGATAATCAACTTGAAATCATTATGTGAAACAGAAAGTGAATCAGTTATGTTGATTTTAATTTCTCAACATCAAAAGAAACTAAAATAATCATTCGCATCAAATCAAACATTACTAATTATTTTTTACAGCCCATTAAAATTTTTCGCTTTCTTTCTTTCTCCACGTTCACTTTTCACTTTCTTTCTTCTTTCTTGTTCCGAGAAATAACTTCTTGAAATTCGTCTGAACATCGGATTATATCAATGAAAATGTCAGTAAAGCCAAAAAAGAAATTGTGTCATTGAAATCGTTTCTAAATCAATTTTTGATAACAGCTTAAAATTTTCCACTGCTGGAGTGGCTCCATATCTCATATTAAGCACTAACTGAAAAAAAAAGTCGAGTTTTATTCATTTACACATACACACACATACACACACATATATATATATATATATATATATATATATATCAATTTTTATCAGCATTCTATAATTCTAATGGTGTGAACAAAACTAAAATTTAAAAAAACTCTATACAAACTGATATCCAGGGGAAAAATGTTTTTAAAAACTAGCGAAAAACATACGTACAACTTGAAAACAATCAACCAACAATGCATCCCAAGTCAAAAGAAAAAACCGACAAAATTCCTTTAGCTAAATAGAAGAGTGTTTAATACAGTTATATAATATTATAACAGTGTTGGTTGTCACTATCTCATTTCGTGGGTTTGTGGCAGATCACATGTGGGTATAATTTGGAGAGTGCTCAATATCTGTGATAGAGCTATAATAATAATAATAATAAGTAAATATATATTAGTTTATTTATATATATATATATTCAAAAGCATGGAAGCTTGTCTCGACCTCATGTTTCACGGCGTTTTATTAACGATAATCTTCAGGCAGAGAACGAAAGATATTGTAAAATTCGAAAAATACAGTCAAAAGAACGTTAGGATTGTGTACAACACTTAATGAGTGTGTTTGTATTTTTGTGTAGATTATGTTTGCGTATTATTGTGTGTGGTCATATAAGTGATATTTTGTGTGTTTGTGTGTGTGTGTGTGTGTGTGTGTGTGTGTGTGTGTGTGTGTGTGTGTGTGTGTGAGGATACATGCGCTGCGTGGCAAATCTGAGGTTGTCTCCCGGATGTATGAGTCGCAATGTTTAGCCAAAGTCGCGACAGATTGATCGAGTAAATTTTTTTTTTTTTTTGTATTCGTGTGAGTGTAGTGATGCTTACAAATCAAAACTTTCTTTTCTTCGTTATACAATGATGATGATATTTTGTTCCTTAATTAAAATCATCACCACACACACACACACACACACGAATACAATTTTTTTTTACTCGCTCAAACTGTCGCGACTTTGACTACACATCGCGACTCATATATCCTGGAGACAACCTCAAATTTGTCCCGCAGCGCATGTATATTCATTCACACACATACTAAATATTACTTATACGACCAAACACAATGAAACTAAAATATAATCCGCGCACGCTCACACACACACACACACACACACACACACAGAGAGTTGTACACAATCCTAATGTTCTTTTGACAGTATTTTTCGATTTCTCCCATATCTTTTTTTTTCTACCTGATGATAATCGTTTATAAAACGTCATGAAACCTGTGGTCGCAGATAAGCTGACATGCTATTAAATATATATAAAAACTAATATATATTTACTTACATATAGAAAAAAAAGTAAACGTATAGTTGGCTGACCGTAGTCGAGACGGGGGTGACCCGGAGGCTCCTTTTTCAATAGCTACTACACCGAGGTGTAGGGCTAAAGCGCTACCTCTTTCCCTCTACTTTACCCTTGGTATGTACCTTATAGTCCACAGTGTTAAGCAAGGAGATATCAAGTACCAGTTTTTGAGTCTTTAGTATGACTTGACCTGGGATCGAACCCCGGTCTCCCCGGTGATTGGCGAAATGTTTAGATTTTTCAAAACAATGACCATATTCTCCAAGAGATTTAGTTTGATTTCTTAGTTTAATGGTATGTCAACCATCGTGGGTGGTTTATGCCTTAGTTCTCCTCGTAATGGTACAATTTAATCCATAGATGAGGGGTTAGGGGTTTCATGCCTTTTCTTAGTGTATTAGCTCGAAACTGAATGCAACAGCGCAATTGTGATTCGAACTCATTGACTAGGATGTCATAGTCCAGCATGTCAGCCACTTTACAAGGGGACCCTCCCCCCCCCCATCGAGATATGAATTAAAAATAAGAAACAAATAAATCTAAATATTGTCATCAGCTTGTTTTCTTAATAACAGCTTAAAATTAATTTTTTAAATCTCATTTGGCACTTCTAATACACTGAGTTGCTCAGTCGGCTGTGGAGAGGCTGTAGTATACACCGACTGCTTCTCTGCAGAGAGGTAAAACCGCCCACGAATGTTCTGTTGGGGAATGCAGAGTACCCCATTCATTGCCATCGTTCCCAGGTTCACTCAAGCCTCAAATGGCAGTGCCTGACAATGTCCTATCTATGGGTTAAACAGAACTAAACTGTGCACTTATCCAAACTGAATTGTTTGAAATAGAACTGTTATTTTACATTGAAATTGTGTACTTAGACTAAACTGAATTGTTTAAAATAGAACTGTTTATATGTTTAAAAATGGATTTGGCTTTAATAACCAACAATAGTTGATGTGCCATAAAACCAAACCAAACCTAATACACAGAAGAGAAGGTTCTTATTTGGCACTTCCAATGCGCAGAGGAAATTTTCTTCGGAATAAAAAAATTAAAAACAATTGAAAATGAGAATCATAGAAACATTATATTTTTGCCTTATTTTCAAATACATTCCAAAATTTTTTACTTTTCAATTATAAAAAGTCTACTAAACATCTCGTAGAAATACAAATATGTCCGATTTCTTTTTTTCCTAGATAAGAACTCATATCGATTTCCCGAATATATCTACCTTGGGCGTAATATGACACAATACTAATTTTTAAGCCAAGTGCAATTAGTGTGAATTCCTATTTTCCTTTCTCCTAGACTGATTACTTTATCAAGGCTAAAGAGCCCTGTCTGCCCCGGAATAAAAATTGTGAACGCGAAACAAAGACTCGGTTAGCGAATCCCTTCATCAAAAAAACATATTGCTCTAAGTAAGTTTCATTCCTTTTATAGATTCTGATCAAAACTGCTTTGATTGATTAATCGATTGATTTTAACGGCATGTCAACTCGTCAAGGGTTTGGGAATCGCCTTCATTGTACATTTACATTTATTGAGCAATTGTTTCTTAAAAAGTTTTTTGCCCTTATATTAAGTATTCCTATGAAATATAAATAATTTCCACACAGTTGTATGGTTTCAAGTATTTTTTATCTAATATCAATAATTGTATAATTTCTAGTAATTGTTTCTATTCAATGTTTGCTCATTAGTTTGCTCAACATTATAGTTTCTAGTAGGTAAGCAAGAAATAATGATTATAATCCTTAGAAAACAATTATAGCTTCAAGTGATTATTCTTTAAAATAATTTAGTTATAGTGTATCAGGTATTCCTATCGAAAAAGAATAATCTTTTAAACAGCTCTATTTGACAAATTTATAGGATCCTAACAGATTCTACAACTCTGGGTGAGAGTGGACCTGGGAGTAATGGCAATGAATTGATTTTCCCAACTCGTCAGATCACCTAATCTGTTGCCTTACTGTAAGATACAAATTAGTTTTATATCCAGGATATCCTTCCTTTTTTCTTTTTTTTTTTTTTGTTGTTGTTGTTGGGGTTACCTTAGTATTCTGTAGAGGATAAAATTTGAGTATTCTAATCCTCGTCGGTAATACGGGAAAGAAACTGTGTTGAAAAAATTCAAATAGTCACTCAAGTCCCTATGATATGTACAACATAATCTCAGTTTTGGGGGCATGAGTGCATATGTATGAATAATAGTATATATATATGTATGACTGTCGAATTTATCAGCGTCTGGAAAATCCCCGACCATGAAACTATTTCCTTATCTATATACAAGCAATAATCATTATTGCAGGTAGAGGTACGAGCAACTTAGCACTTAGCTATACTTACATCAAACTCTGACGTGAATATCTTTCCAGCGTTATTGATGGCGGACTGTCTTGACAAGAAATAACTGATTTTATTTCCAATGTGACAGAGAAATGCTTGAGAATAATCGCACCTATTTCTCTTAAATGCTTGCCTGGATCGTCGTTGCCCTTGTGGTTAACGATTATATATATATATATATATATATATATATATATATATATATATATATATATATGTCTCCAGCTGTGCTGATTATACAAATGCCATGTGCATTTCATTAGGGGAGAATTTGAGGGTGCGCAATTATTATCACAATAAGTGGTGCAGTTTGACGAAAATCTGCAACATGAGGTTGGTCACAAGTCAAGCTCTTGGCCAGAAGCGGAAAGAGGGTGGAATGGTGTAAAAAAAAAAAGTAGAAAAGGGCGGGAAAGGGAAGGAAGGACTAGCAGACCTGTAAAGAATGTCGGTATAGGTGTCATGGGATCACTACAAACAGCATAACTCTTGATATTTTTGCAGCTGTTGCCATGTTGTATCCCCTTGCCAATATGTCAGCAAATTCAAATCCATCAATGAGGAAGTAAAACGCAGTAAATTACTGGTGAACATATCTTGCTCCAAAGAATTTGGGGTGTCAAGAGGGCTCAAAGTTAGGGGCATGAACGCTTAAAAAAAGGGATCACCAGAAAACGTAGCAAATAATTTTAAATTGATTCTATGCATATTTTATTGGTGTTTTATTGAATCTGTACTGAGATCGTAACTAGCAATTCTTACCAGTATTACATAGGTATTTTAAGATGGTCAATGTTGCTCAGTCCAGGTCAGGGCAAAATAGAAATAATGCATCATTGTCAGAAATATATTGTTCATAGAGTCCATCTTTCATTTGCCACATCCACACGGAGGAGTTGAAGTAATCTTCATTTTGTGGGTTGGACATGACTTGGCACTCACTTCGTGTCATCACCTCAACTGCAACTCATTACCCACCAAACACACACCTCTACTGAAAGGCATTACCCACTATACATACATACACACACGCACACACGTGTTTGTGTATGTTCTACAAAACAGTATGCTGTATATAGTATAATATTCGATCTGTAAAATTTATGGAGTAGGGCAGTGTTAAGTGCATTAACGAGGAATGAGATTATGTTGCAAAACTAAAATTTGTAACATAGACTTTTTTCTGAATAAGCTATGAACATTGATGCCTTTAGATGCAGCAAAGGTTCAATTTGTATCTGTCAGGTTTTTTAAAGAATATAATCTATAGTTTGTTGGGGGACGAAACGGTGTGGTCTCCCTTGTCTCCATGTTTGAGGAACTCTCTTACGTCTCGAGTACTTTTTGGTCACGTAACAGGATGAACCGGTGAATCCAGTCTCTTTCACGAGCAAGACACGAGAATAGCAGACGTGGTAGATCGCCCCTTTTTTATTTTCCAGACCTGAGAAGAGTAAGTAGTTTCCACCTTTTTGCAGTATGAGTTTTTCTGTTCATTCCCTGAATGCTTGTGACTCTTGTATAGCCTGGGAATGGGAACTTAGTTCCCTACGCGTATTGAGTACAATTAAATGTCTAATTATATTAATTACCTTGTTATTTTTCCTACTGAACATTCTGTATTAGATTATTCTCTTTGAGATAACCTAATGCATTATAAGAAACGGGGTCATATCGACGAGTCATCGCCTCGTTAAGAACTTATAAGTTTAATACAATTATTTATCATATGTTGGGGGCTTTTTTAGGTACCCTACTATGGAGCATTGGCCAGCACATTTGTTCGGAACAATTTACGTAATAATTTTTACTCGGCAAAACTCCTATCTTTTGTCTGCAAAAAAATTCAATTTTAAAATATCAAAAACATTTTTTATAAAACCTCCACTTTAGAGTCTAATATCAGAATGCTTTCCGGGAATCTCTGTGGCGTAGTTGCTAACGTGCTGGACTGTGACATTGTTGTAAGTGGAATAGGAACTCCCGTCGCGCAATCACGTTTACTTTTGTACTTATGCCCTTAAGTAAGGTATTACCTCACCTCCATCTATGGGTTAAACAGTGCCATTACGCTGCATCTAAAAGGGGGGCTTTGACATTAAATAACCTTCGAAGCTTGGTGTGCCATTAAATAAACAAACCAAACAATTCTTTTTTGAAAAAATCTTTAAAACAATCATTAAAAAGTTAGTAAAGTTCTTGTAATTTCTTTTAAATTAAATATGGAGGAATTTATTTACAGATACCTCAAACACGAGGAAGTGCCCGTGGTGTAAAGGTTATAGTCGTAGGAAATGGACACGGCGACACGAGTTCAAATCCTGGACGAGACTGATTGCATTTCACATAGCACTAATACCCTTAGGAAAGGTATGAATCCAATTATTCTCCCTCCAGCTATGGGTAAATAGTAGGGCAGACTAGGTTCTTCAGCCTTGGTTAGGCAACTAGTCTAGGAGAAGGAAAACTCTGAATTCAAACCTGTTAAACTCCACTTAAAAATTGACCTTGTGTCATATCCTGCCCGAGTGGAGGGGTTGGTAAATATGAGATACCTCAAACATAAGATTTTGTTTTAAAAATATTAAATGTTATTTTAAGTTCAGCCTTAGTCATTGACAAAATATTTTAAAGCGGCTTTTAATATCGCTAAGTTTCCTTACCACTGGTATCGTATAAGGTGTTTCAAAAAATTGATCTCATTTCACATGTACAGGGTGTTTTTAAAAAAATCGATATCATTTCGTGATTTGATAACTTGACCAATTCTCCTTCAACGAAGCTCAAATGTTAACTGCATGTGTAGAAACAACTCAGAATGTATAAATGACTTTTATTTTCCAGTGAATTGAATTTTTATCGCAGAAAAGAAAAACATTAAGTGTAGGATTTCGAGTCGTTTCTACACATGCTGTAAAAATTTGAGATTAGTTTTGGACAACAAAATGTCCTATTTTCTGAAACATCTCACTCTTTTATAAAGTAAACTATATTACGTATTTGATTATGAGAAGAAAATGAAATAGGCATGAATAATTCTGATAAACAAGTCCATTTTTATTGATAAGAATTTGACGCAGTATAGCTAATAACAAATACAACAATTAGACAACATTGAAGATAAAAAAGAATATGAAAGGAGGAATTGAGAAGTCAGAATAGGCTGTATACCTGCTTATTCAAAATTCCACCACTATTTATATCTGTAGAATGTTTGCCAATGGTCTGAGAGACCTCAGTTCAAAAGGTCGCGTCATACCAAAGACTTTAAAAATGGTACTTGATACCTACTTGCTTAACACTCAGTGATATAAAATACGTATCAAGGTAAAGGGGAGCAATCCAGGGAAAGGAGCAGCACCCTCCCCCTACACCTCCGTGTAGAAGCTATTGAAAAAGGGAGCCTTCTGGTCACCCACGACTATGGTCGCCAACTTTACTTACTTTATAACCATAAAGGTCGTTATGGACTAGTGGTTCAAGGTCTACATAAGTCAGCTGACTTTCAATCAGGGTTGCTGACCTGAAAAATAGAAAAAAAATCAGCCTAATTACTTTCTAGATACGTTTCATACGTCTATAGCAATGTCTCTAACGGCAGAATCGGGTTTATAAAACACTGTCAATTGAGGAATTGATAACTTTGAACGCATTTTTGTAGATGCGACGCAAATGAGGAATATTTTTTTTAATTTTACGAAAACCAGAAGTTCTTCATATAAAAGCATTTTTTTTTTTTTCATATTTTAATGAATTATTTGGACAAATTAATAAATAATTGGAACTTTGTAAAAAATCTTTCCAAGCTTCTTTCTTTGTTCATAGAGGAAAAAATGCTATTATTTCTTTGAGAATTGAGTCGCACTTAAAAAAAAATCAGATTTGATGAAAGCGAAAGGAAATTGTTCTTTATATTATTATTATTATTATTATTATTATTATTATCATCATCATAAAGGCTCTGTGTCGAAAAAAGTTCGGAAATGTTCTTAATGCATCTTCCATTATTCTGAAATTGATGATGGCATAATACAAGAGATACTGCAATGACCTACTGGTTTAAGGAATTTGAAAGTCATCGATTCGTGTGTGTCAATCAGTATACAATTTGTAAGTAAAGGACAAGATCAACAAAGAAAAATTATTGTTTTTCGTACGTTCAGAGAATAATACAAAAATAAAAAAAAAATTAACACTTTTCGATTCTCTTTATTTCTTTATTGATTCTCTCTCTCTCTCTCTCTCTCTCTCTCTCTCTCTCTCTCTCTCTCTCTCTCTCTCTCTCTCTCCCTTGCCAATCAAATGCACTACTTTCAATCTTGAAGTTTTCTTACCATATTTGTCTTAATCGTTAACTAAACCAATTTGGATATTAAAGTCGGTTTCTCAATTTCTCTAAATTTATTTAACGTTTGCTAAAATAAAATAAAATATAAATAAATAAATGAATAAATAAAATAAGTAATGATAAAAATCTTAAGATTCTTACAACTATTTCTAAACAAGTTGTTTTCTAATGACTTGACTGGCTGAAAAAAATACCGAAAAGGAAGTGGGATGATAACGGTTTCTTTTTCTTTTCTTTTTTTTTAAGAAATAGAGTAATAATTTAAAAAAAAAGTAGCTACTATTGAAGATGATTGTAATGATAATAGACTTAATAATGATAATAATAACAAATATTCTGCTGATGCCAATGAAAATATAATCTTTGCAATAATAACAAAACTATAACAACAACAACAATAATAAGGATATTAAAAAAGAAACTGAGGATGATGATGAAAATACAAATTATGCGATGATGATGATGATAAATAATAACAGCAATAAAAGTATTGCGGCTGCTGATGCCAGTGAAAAAATAATACGATGATGATAACAATAATGTTAATAATAATCACGGTCCTCAAAAGTTTGGTAAAAAAAACAAAACTGGAGGAATTGGAAATCAGAGGAAGAGTCAAGACCATCCAGACTACAGAATCGTTGAGATCTGTCAGAATACTGAGAAGAGTCCTGGAGACCCGAGTAGACCTGCTGTTGCTCAGACTCCTGTAAAAGACCACGCAGTTACTTCAGATGGTTTGATGGTTAGCAAGTTCGATTTGCAAACTATTGTTAGTGAGTTCGATTCTCATTAGGTATCCTGTTTTTCAGTCCTTGTATAACAACTACACTAAGCTTAGTAAAAATAACTATAACCTGCGGAGGCAGGTGTGAAAATCTCGCAAAGAGGGGGGGGGAAATAAAGAGGCTGATGATGAAAATGTTAATTATACGATGATGACTCTCGATAAGAAGAAGAATAACAAAAACTGCTGCTCCCCATGACGTATTAAAATGAAACGGCTTCATTACTCGAAAGCAATATGAATTCGAAGTTGCAACAATAATGATAAAAATACTAATTATACAGAGATGAGGTGATGATTATCGCAACGATTCCGATAATGATGATGATTGTAATTTGTTGTTAATAATAATCATAGTGATGTCGAGAATCGTAGCGAAAATGGTGATGCTTATTGCGCTGCCTCTATGAATAATGATAATAATGATTATTACAATCATTCTGAAGCAGAGAATATAAATAACATTAATAATGACGAATATAATGACAGTAACAGTAATAACACGAAAGCCAGAATATTTTTTAATAGAATAAGAGAAAAAAATGTTTGAGTTTGAAAAAATACGCTCGCAAGATGCCAAGGGAAATCATGAAGCTCTTCAAATGAAAACATTTTTTCCATATTTTAATGAATCATTCATTACTTGGGCAAATTAAAAAAAATAATTGGAAAGTCTTCCGAAGATCCGTTCTTTACTTATATACACAGGGAAAAAAACGCTATTATTTCTTTGAGAATTGAGCCACATTAACAAAAAAAAATCAGATTGGTGAAAGCGAAAGGAAATCATTCTTGATTACCAATTTTTCTGAAGAATTTTCGGAGACAATTTCTTGAACCATTTTCTGATAAATTTAATATAAATCCACGAGTAAATACAACTTGTAATGAAATTGCAAACTTCTTTGTCAAAGTGAGAATTTTTCAAACAATTAATCTTCATTTACAATGATAAAGAATAGTTGATAAAGAATAGTTTTTTTTTTATGTTTCCAATAGGCTATATCACTCTCTTACAAATCTCATCAACGCTATACACAATTATTTTGTCAAATTTTAATCATCTTCCTTTAGCATTTAATATGAATACCGAACCAAAAATAGTTAGATTTTAATACAAGCATTTAGCAATGGACTGACCTCTTAAAGACCTTTTGAATGCAATATTTCAACATAAACTTATTACAATGACCAAAACAAATCTTATATTTATTATTTCTGTATATATTTTTTATTATATCTTAGTGTAGATGTATCCTGATATTTGGGAGGAAAATTTATTGAAAAATAGGAATAGTTTCTCTGTCTGTCCTTTATAAACGGCCGAACAGTTTGATGTTGAGTTACCTACTTAGCAACTTCTCTTTCCAGATTATTTACTTTCGCTGTAAATGTAATCAACAATCCGAGTTCAAATCTCAGACGGGTCTCTTTACGTTTCACCTCGCGTTAATACCCTTGAGAAAGGTATAGATTCATCTCTTCTACTGCGAATAGATGGTAAGGCAGACTAAGTTCTCAAGACTTGGTGCGGCAATTATTCTAGAAGAAGTAAAAAGAATTCAAAGAGCCAAAATAATAAGCCTTGTGTCGCATCCTACTTGTGGCGGAGGGGTTGGGTAAATATATACATAGTTACTGAAACAACAGGAAGGTTTTAATGCAACTAAAGTGCTTCTTCGGAAGAAATAGGGTCGGGAGCTAATCAAAAATGAATCTAAAAAATCAATTAGCGGAAAGCAGTGTTGCAGCAAGACGTACTTCAGCGTACAGAACTTAAATGATCAAACTTCCAAAAAAAAAAAAATTGTCTTCCGAAATCAATGATTTACATTTAAACATTAATAATTTAGTTCATTGGTAGTTTTTCAAGTTCTTATTTGTCTATAATCATTGGTTCGTACACATTTATATGATATCAATTATTCCTATCTAATACAAATAATTTGCATACAGTTACATGATTTCGTATATTCTTATCTAATACTAATAATTCAGACACAATTATACAGAGTATTAAGTATTCCTAACTAATACCCAATTTATGCACATTGGCCTAATGAGTAGAGTGTTCGCCAATGGCCCGAGAAACCGAGGTTCAATCCCAGGTCGAGTCATACCAAAGACTCAAAAAATGGTACTTGATGCCACCTTGCTTAACACTCAGCATTATGAGGTAAGGATCAAGGATAAAGTGGAGCAATCCAGAGAATGTAGTAGCTCCCTCCCATACACCTATGCGTGGAGCCTTCGGGTCACCCTCGACTAAGGTCGCCAACTTTACTTACTTATTTAAATATTCAAAATATCTATTCCTATTTATTGATATCAATCGTTTGTTTGCACAGTTATATGGGTTTAGGTAAATAATTTTCAAACATATCTATTTGACCCATAAAGGGGACCCTAACCGGGAGTACGATTCTCTGTCAGAATGGACCAGGGAGTAATGGCAATGAAGGAGTACTCCACACTCCAGAAAGCTCTAGGACTGGGACTTTATCGTTGGATGTAGTCTTGTGTCATTTACAGGACATCACTTTTTGGTAGGGGAATACAGTTAACCTATTCTCAGTTTCGTCAACAGCGTGAACATATATATGAGAGAAAGAGAAACGAGTAAATAAATGAATAACATATCTTACTGTAAATGCATCCAAATATTCGACAAATGAAATATATAAAAAAATAGGAATAGTTTATCCGTCTGCTTTCTATAAATATGATAAAAAATAAGTAAGTAAAGTTGGTGACCTTAGTCGAGGACAACCCGAAGGCTCCCTTTTTCATTAACTACTACACCGTGTGGCAGGGGAGGGTGCAACTCCTTTCCTTTGAGTTATCAAGTACCATTTTTTGAGTCTTTGGTATGACTTGAATAGGGATTGAACACCGGTTTCCTGAGCCATTGGCAAACACTCTACCCATTCGACCAATGGGCTGGTATATGATGTAAATACTGAACTAATAATAGGTTTTAATACACACAAAAAAGTGGTGTTTAAAAACGTTTCGAGACGGAAGCTATGTTTATCGAGACGAAAATAAATACTGATTAAAACTTTCTTTTTCCAAATTGTCCCATTGGCATTCAATACATTTATTCCATCGAGTTTCCCATAAGCCGAAGCACCTCTGAAATGCCTTTTGATAGGGGGTAAAACTACGTCGTAGTATTTCTTGTAAATGTCCTCCACGTCCTGAAATCATATCTTTTGAAATGAAAATTCAGTTTCGGGAAACAAAAAAGATCACGAGGGAAAAAAGGTCACACGGAATGAGGTTTCATGAGTGTGACAAGTATTGTACTTTTACAAATCCAGTGTTTCGCTGTTGATTAAAATGTGTCGAGGCCACTGATAAAAAATATTGACAATGAACATTGATTAGGGCGCCTCCGGTTGTTCAATGGTTAGCAAGCTAGACCAGTAAACCTTCACGTGTGAGTTCGAGTCTCATTGGGTACCCAATTCGTACGGCTTTGTGCCACATCAAAGCTAAAAGCTTACTGAATTGCGACCATGGACATTGATTTGTCGTCAACAAAATAGTTGGTAATGTAGACGATCATCTAAACGTCTAGACATCATTTTGACATAAGTTGTTCAGTTGTGCACGTTACAACATCTAAATTTTTAATTTTCGGATGAAAACAAGATATTAAAAATTCAGTCTCGATCATTTTGATTGTACTTCATACTGTATTCTTCTTAAAATACTTTTAAATGTAATTACAAACTTTTTTAAGGAGGCGTGGATAGTGTATCAGTTATCGTCCTAGGAAATGGATTCGGCTTCAAATCCTGGATAAGTTTCTTTGTTTTTCACTTCGCCCTAATGCCCTTAGGAAAACCATAAATCCATCTTGACTCCTAGCTATGGGTAAATAGTAGGGCACACTAAGGAGAAGGAATTTTAAAAAGCTATATTCAGCTACAAAATTGACCTTGTCATATCCTAACCGTAGCGGAAGAATTTAGAAAATACATGCTCCCCAAATATATATGTGTGTGTGTGTGTGTGTGAAATAAAGAAGTCATTATAAAAACATTTATTCTAAAATCAGAAAAACGTTCAAATGTAGGTACGGAGAACAAGATAAAATCTCATATAAATGTTTCCCACCTTCTCATGAATATAAATTTCAGGTATTTAATAAAAACACAATCGTCAGATGCAATATTTCATTGGAAGGAGGTATTTAAAATTTTTTAAATACGTTAAACTTAGTCATGAGACCGTCATGAGATAAGAAAATATTTAAAGTTATATACAATTTTATCTTTGATTACAGACTTCCAGATCTGTAAAGTTTAGCAATAAATCATAACTAATGATATCTGTTCTGAGAAATAGAACCAACTTGATATTTTTGGTTTTGAAGAAAATTAACCATTTTCAAAAATTGTTATGCTGATACAACAATAACTATTTATGGCTGCTACTGTAGATGCTGTTTGTCACCTTTTCCTGAAATTTTAAAATAAATTGTGGATATTCAATCATTTTTTTAAAAATATTTTCATTTTGTGTTTTTATTTGCGTTAAACAAGGCGACAAGAGATTCTGCCCTGAATAAAATTTCATTTGAAAAATGCCAGAGAATGTCAGGTTGAAAAGCTGAGAAAAAAACTAAACAATAAAGATAATAGTAATGTCCTTAAGTTTGTTTTATTTGTTTTGAGTTTTTTTGGGGTTTTTTTTTTTTTTAAGAATCTGACATTAAGTATCCATTCAATACTTTTTTTTTATAATTTTCATCATTTTTGTTCTGCTTTTTATCTCAGAATATTTGCAAAGTTTCACTCTTCAACACTAGTTACGATAAACAGAATGAATTTAAAATGACAAAGTAACGTCCGATATGACTAAAATAAATAAATAAAACGACGCATTCTGTCTGTTTGCAACTTGTCTTAAAATGATCTATGAATGTAGGCGGATTAGTTAAAACGCTGTTTCAAAGTAAAGATAAAAATCTTCTTATGCAGTACAAGTCACGAGTTCGAATCTCGTTGTCAATTGTTTTTTTATCACAGTTTGTTAACCCATGAGGTGCCATTTATAATAGATTTTCCTAAAACTGTTCTAATTCGTTTATGATTTGTTAATTTTAACGGCATGTCAACCCATTCCGTGTTATTTCATGCCTAGAAGTGAGGAAATCTCGTTCACTGTACATCTATGTTCACATTTTTTGTGTTGTTGTTGTTTCGTGTGTGGTGGGGGCACTGTCCCGTTGAAGAAGAATAATTTTTAGATTTAGTTGACTCATAAATGCAAACCTAACGTGTTTCACCTGTGAGAATGGATCAGATAATTATGGAAATGTAGGGCTACTCAGAACAGGAGCCTCACTATCAGATGTAATTTAGGCTCCCTCAGGATTTTCCTATTTGAGAGGGGGGGGATTAACGCCCTGTAGGGGACAGAGTGTATTTTAAGCTCTACCGAGAGGGTGTAATTACTTAGATTCAGACAGTATCATATAATTGCGACGGAATATTTTTCCTCTAATAAATATATCAGAATCTTAAATTGGGAAGTATTTTTAAAGATGCTAATTATTGACTGGTATGGTTTATTCGTTTAAAGGGATATCAGTTCCTTATGGTTTATTTAATGTCGAAATTTAACTCATTTATCATATTTACCCAACCCCTCCGCTCGGACAGGATATGACACAAGGTCAATTTTTAAGCGGAGTTTAACAGGTTTGAATTCAGAGTATTCCTTCTCCAAGACTAGTTGTCTTACCAAGGCTGAAGAACCTAGTCTGTCCTACTATTTACCCATAGCTGGAGGGAGAATAATTGGATTGATACCTTTCCCAAGGGAATTAGTGCGATGTGAAATGCAATCAGTCTCGTCCAGGAATTGAACTCGTGTCGCTGTGTCCATTTTCAACGACGATAACCATTACACCACGTTTAAAATGTTTAATTGTATTCAAAACTGTATTTGGAATGTTCCATTGCATTTTTGATTGGTTTAGGATTATTTGTTTACACACAAATATGATATCAAGAAATCCTATCGAATAAAAAATAATTTTGCACACAATTATTGACACCATATCGTCTGAGTGAAAATGGTCCTGTGAGTAATTGCAATCAAGAAGTGACTCGATACTCCTCAAAGCTTTGAAACTGGATACTCACCACCGGATGTAGTTTTGTGTCATATCAAGGATAACCTTTTTGGAAGGTGTCTTATTCTTCCGGGGCGGGGGATGCAGTCTGCGTATTTTAAGCCCCACTGACAGTGCGACATAACGATAATAATAATACTGTAATATTGTGGGAAATATATATATAAAATTTTAATCTTAAAGTTTCACTGTATAATTCCTCTATGTGATTAATGAAGAAACTACAATGAAGTTTCATCTGACGATTGTATCTTCTATTGAATGGAGGACATATGACACTATTAGTCATGAGACACAAGTAAGATGGTAAATATCATAATTCCTTTTAGTTTGTTTATTTCTCTCTCTCTCTCTCTCTCTCTGTGTATATACATATATATATATGTGTGTGTGTGTGTGTGAGTGAATGTATATATATATATATATATATATATATATATAATATGATAAAAATAAGTGGAAAAGTGGATAAATCAAACAGTTACAACGGGTTTAGTGGCAATATTTCGTCCCTTATTCACAGAAGAACTTCTTCAGACTAAACATTTTTTGAGATTTTCTACATTTTAACAATTAAGGAAAAAGATAAAATAAAGGAGAATGTAAAAATGTCTAAAGGGAGTTAAAGGGTTAAAAGACAAGAGACAGATAAGGAAAGAACAAGAAGGGAAATAGATATAGGTTTGAGTGATGGAAGTAGGGCCCTCTTGGTTCTTTTCTTATCTTATACCTTTTTACTTTCTCCTTTATTTTATCTTTTCCTCATTTGCTAAAATGAAGAAAAACTCAAAAAATGTTTAGTCTGAAGAAGTTCTTAAGTAGAAAAGCAACGAAATATTACCACTAAACTCGTTGTAAGTGTTAGTTAGATATATCCACTTTTCCACTTATTTTTATCTTCTTGTCAGATTTACCAAAATCTACCATTTCTCTGTCTGTCTGTGTCTGTCTGTCTGTCTGTTTGTTTCTCTCTCTCTCTCTCTCTATCAATCTATATATATGTGTGTGGTTTTTTTTTTTTTTTTGTTTGGTTGGGTTTTATGCCAAATCCTCTTTATATATATATATATATATATATATATATATATATATATATATGATTTGTAAACACATTTTGTTGATAACATTTTTAAACGAGCCTGAGCTCATTTTTTCCCACAGTTAAATGGTTTCAAGTTTATTTAATCTAATATGAACAATTCTATTTGCTATTAATCGTTTGTTTGCACTCAGTGAAGTGGATACAAGTATTTCTATTAAAACTAATTATTCTATTCAAAATAACTCACTCGTTTGCACACAGTTAAATGGTTCAAAGTATTGCTAGGTATCACTAACAATTCTATCAAACAGTCATTTCTTTACACACAGTTAAACAAAACAGTTTTATTTAGTATAAGTTATTTGTTCGACTCAGCTTAAGTGTAAAACAGTTGTATCAGGTACTATCACTCCGAGTCAAAGTGGACCTAGTAACAATGGCAATTTATAAGAGATACTCCGCATTCCCCAAAGTTCCAGGGCTGGAACCTCACTATCAAATTGTTTAGTGTTATATCCAGGAGATTCGTTGGCGGGAGTCTTACCTCTGTGCAGAAATACAGTCGGTATACGAGGATCATTAAATAAGTTTCCAGACTTTTTTTCGTATGGGCACTTTTATTGATAGTACACGCATAAAACTCTAGTCCCCTTCGAAGTAATCTTCTTCGGCTGCAATGCACTTGTTGTACCGTTCCAACAACTTCTGGAAGGCCCCAAGGAAGACCTCTTGTTTGAACGTGTCAATGACCTTCGACACATCCTCTTTCATCTCCTCAGTTGTCTCAGAAAGACAGCCTCTGAGCTTAGGCAATAAGCAAAAGTCACAGGGAGCAAGGTCTGGACTATAGGGAGGCTGAGGAACTGTCTTGATGTCAATCTTGGTCAAATAGTCCGTGACGAGGATGGAATTGTGGACACGTACATTGTCCTGGAGGAAATGCCACTGACCCGATTTGAAGAGTGCTGGTCTCTTCCCAAGGAATCTCTTCCTGAACTCACTTAAAACATCAGCATAGTAACCCTAACCCTAACCCTTTGGCCAATCAACTCTTGTGTATTGACTTCCTTACTCCTCCCACAGCTCTCATCATCCCTCACAGACTCGCTGCCTACCTTGAATCTCTTTTGCCACTCAAAAACTGATGCTCAATTCATGCAAGATGGTCGAAAAGCAGTCTGAAGCATTCCATACGTTTCTGTGGCATTTTTTCCAAGTTTAAAACAGAATTTTATTGCATATCATTCTTCTAAAGTGTCAGATTGCATTTTTGAAATTCACCAGCTGTGACAATCAGGCTTTAGTAGGGTATATTTCAATTGCTGCTGTAACTGTTCATTAGAACCTGAAATCATAAAGATTGGTCAGTCATCTCATAAGATGTATAGCAATAACATACTGACTTTTCAAGAGCCTACAATGATTTTAAATGCCTGTACAAAAAAAAGTCTGAAAACATATTGAATGTACCGCGTATTCTACAACCCCAGCCAACTGGGCTGATATAATGTGAGTCTATTACACATTTTAAACAGCATCTTCTATTGTCAATTTTGATGTCTTATAATAAAAGATTGAAATTGTGTAAGAGTTATCAAAAATTTATAATGTACGTAGATGGGTAAATTCTGAGCACTTTTAGCTGAAATTGGTCAACAAGTGAAGAGTTAAAGTTTAATATTGTTAATCGTTGAGTTTATAGAAATGTGTAATTTTTCACTGCATTTTGTATCGTTATAAAGAACAATATTAAAATATTGAAATTTAACCATTTGTTTTTTTTTTTTTTCTTGGCAATGATTGAAGTTGATCGAAGCTTTTCGGAATTTATGCATCTACAAAGATTATGAAAGTTCGATACTTACGTCAATTTGATTCGAGACTCTGAAGCGGCTAATTCAAGACGAACTGATGTTTAATAAAATGTACCACAGATTTAAGCTATCAGTTACAAAAAAAAGGGCTCTCTTGCATTTTCTGTCTCTCTGTTTGCGAGAGAAACAGAGAGAATATATAGATATGCGTGTATCTGTGTGTGTATGTGTGAGAAAGTGTGCATGAGCCAGTATGTGTGAGAGAGTGCGTACATGTGTGTGTGTGTATGTGAAAGAGAGAATGTATGTATGTGTTCTGTGTGAGGAAGAGGGAGAATGTTTGAATATATGCGTCTACCTATGGCCGTATGTGAGAATGTGTGTGTGTATGTACATGCATGTGTATCTATGTGTGTGTGCGCATGAGAGAGAGAGAGTTTCTTTGTGTGTGTGTGTGTGTGTGTGTGAATAAGAGAGAGACAGTGTTTATGTGCATATATGTCTGCCAGTCAATGTGTGCGTGCATGTGTGTTTGTATCAGTGTATCTATATCTGAGTATGTGAGAGAGCGTATGTGCGTGCTTGCATGTTAGAGAGAGAGAGAGAGAGAGAGAGAGAGAGAGAGAGAGTGTGTGTGTGTGTGTGTGTATATATGTCTGTGTCAATGTGAGTGTAGATGAAAAAGAGAAAATGTATGTGTTTGTGTGTGTTAGACACATACACACTTTCTCTATCTTTGTGATTGTGCATGTTAGAGAGAGTGTGTGTGTGTGTGTGTGTAGGTATACATATGTCTATAGGTCTGTGACAATGTCAGTGTACATGACAATGTATGTGTGTTTGTGTGTGCAAGACACATACACACTTTCTCTATCTTTGTGATTGTAAATGAAAGAGAGAATGTGTGTGTGTGTGTGTGTGAGTGTGCCTGAAAGAAAGTGTGAGATAAAGAGAGACAGACTGTGTGTGTGTTTGTGTGTGCGTGCATACGCACGTGTTAGAGAGAGAGAGTGTGTGTGTGTGTGTGTGTGTGTGTGTGTGTGTGTGTGTGTGTGTGTGTGTGTGACCATACAGTCGTATGCCCCTGAAAATGAGTTTGTAGATAAACATGTCTGCGTGCGACTTGGTGTTTCTTTCAACGAAGATCTTTGTGCTGCCCATTACGAATTCCCCGCTTCTTTTGCTGTTGCGGTTGTCATTTGCCTTTTGCTAGTCACAGATTTCCTCTATTAATCAGATTCTGATAAGAAACGATAGGGGAAGAAAAAAAAAGAAAAAAAGAAAAGAAAAAGCCACCACATCAGTTCCTGTGTGCCATTTTATCCGCGCCCGACAAAATAGATCCCTCATCACATGGACGACCACCAACTGGATGTCCATTTGATGTAAACACCAGCGCTGAATTAGCCACATAGTTGAAATGAGGCATACTTTAGTGTTAAGTGGGATGTTTAGTTGCGCTCTGCGGTCCTTTCAAGAAAGGTGACCTGTCTAACGAATTTGCAAGCGCGGCAACAGGAGAACACTAGCCCAACAGTGTGGATATGGAAGCGCGCTGAACCGAAATAAGTTGCCGCTACTGAAATGTAACAGAGACGCCATTCAGTTGCACTTAAGACTGAAGTTATCGACAGGGGTTTTTAAGAACACACGTAATAGGATGGAGACGCGGCAAAAGGATCTGTATCACCGAAAGCAATTTTGTAAATAGATTTCACTGACCGCTGCAACTCACGACCTATTATCTTCGTGATGGGAGAGCCAAAGAAATGTTCAATATCTCAGCAGAAGATTTCGGCAAATTATCCTTCGACTAATTTTGCGGGCGTCCGAGTGAAATCAACGGAAGAATTTAGAGCGTTGTAATTTCTATTCTCAGATATTTTCAGATATGATATTGGTAATTTTCCGAATAAGTTTAAACCATTTGCGTCATGGAAAGTGTTTTACACGTTAGGTGACTGGCGTTGTTGGGGCCAGTTGATAAAAACACGTGAGATGAGAATCTCACTTATGAGCTTGTGAATAAACTACTTAGCTTATATTTCAATGAACAATTTATAAACGCGGGAAATCTATAGTGGTGAGTAATGCATTTACTTTTCCTGTCCGCCTTTTCAATCAACACCTCTATTAATCCGCGCAAAGAAATCTTTTCCCGACAATGAAATAAGCTGACAGAGGCTACATATAAAAAGGCTCTCGGAAATTATGTTTCTCGTTGCTAAAACGCGAAAATATTACTTCTTCCTTCTTTATCTGAATGTGACAGTTTTAAATTCTCTTACGGCTTTTTAGAAGACTTTTAACTAGTTTCATGATGTACCAGTGGACATCGGTGAAACTCTGAGATTCCTTCCACTAACTGCTTCGCTGTACATTTATAGATATTCAAGTAAACTCGGGAATCAGTGGGGTTTCCGTTGGAACAGCTATCCATGATGATATTAATGCTTCTATTTACTAAGAAGTGAAAAATTCTTAGCAGCATATCATAGTTAGACAATATATCGAGAATTTGGTTGATTAAAAGAATAGCATCTACTCGCTAGATCCTACTCCATATCCTCCGATTTTTAAGTGGTTTAAGTAAGAATTATTGGTCCCAAGGGGATCTTTTCCCCGGGTAACACCTGCCCTCTAGTCTGAAAGAAGTAGGGCAGAGTATATAACTCGGCGCCTGAGGCGTCCCTGAAGGGAAATGCTCATTGAGCCAAGCATATTTTGCAAACAGCTACGCATGAGTTTCTATCTGTACATATCCACCACCAACACACACACACCAACACACACACACACACACACCAACACACACACACACACAAATTACTTCATGTCAATTCTGACTTGGTGGGAAGTCGGAAAAGTATTTACTGTTTTCTGGTTTTTATTAGTTGTTTCTTTTCTTTCTTTCTTTCTTTCTTTCTTTTGTGTGTGTGTATTTTTCCCTTTTTTTTTTAGTTTTATATACTACCCCAGGCAAAAATTATGAAATTATCACTTTTAAAAAATGTTCATCTAAGTTTTTCTATTTAGCAGATGAGGTCAAGTAATCTTTTTCAAGGTTTCCTTAAGCCGAGTGAATTTCATATATAATTTCTTTTTTACAATTGAATTAAGTGATGCTTCTCTGATAAATCAACGCACAGTAGTATTAGATTCGTGACTAACAATTCCTTTTTTCTTAATTCCATGAAATTTACCTTCTTAAATTGAAAACACATATACATCAAATATTCAAAATTTAAATTATGCATTTAAATTGCAACAATTGGGATTGTTACAAAAAATTGCTTTTTTTTTAATTCAGTAATTTTCAATGATTCTTTTTTGTCCATCGTAGTCGATGAGAACCATCTGATCACCCTATGATTGAGAAAGGGACCTGTAAGTGCACAGATGGCTAATGAGGCCAATAAATGCGCGGAAGAGTCTTGGACAGTGAGAACAAGGAATAGTGGCGACAGAGGCTAGTGTGGCAGTGCCTGTTTTAAGATTCTTGCGTTCTTCAGTTGCTGCGTTCCTTCTTGATTCACAGATTTTCACTCCACGTTTGACAAATTCATGCCTCTTGTCTCTGTCCTGAGCCAGATATTCTAGACTATTAGGGGTGATACCGAAAGATTTCATGGAGACTTTCAATGTGTCTTTGAGGCGCTTTTTCTGGCCTCCTTGTGAACTCTTGCCCTGAGACTGTTCGCTGTGGAGCAGTTTCTTCGGTAGATCTTTCGGGGATCTTTCGTGCGGAGAACATGTCTGGCCCAACGAAGCTGTGACTCCATCAAGATGGTGTAGATGGTGAGAAGAGAAGCCCGAGTAAAAACTTCATTGTCAGTGTTGTGTTTTTGCCATGTGATGCCGAGAATCTTCCTCGGATCGGTCGTATGGAAGTGGTTTAGCTTCTTAATATGCCGTTGATAAGTAGAATTTATATACCAAGTAAACATACCGAAATATTTGAAGGGAGTCCCCGCAGTGTAGTGGCTAACATACTGGACTGCAACATCATAGGAAGCGAGTTCGAACTCCAGTCGCGCTCTTATATCTTTCGGATTAATACCCTTGGGAATAGTCTGAAGACCCTTAATCCCCACCAACTATGTGTATATCTATACAAATGCTGTTCTTCTACAACGATGACTTTGATTTTAAATTTCACACGGAGGTTTGATACATTTATAAACAAAGAAACCAAACCAAAAGTTTTTTTCTTTATTAATGCAGTTAAAGATGTGACACTTATCAAGTCCTCAATATTTTATGGAGCTTTATCACTGAGTGCTGTTTAGTATCAAACACAAGACACCTTCTTTTTTGTGGCTGGGTTGGGGAGTCTTACTCCTCTGCAGAAGATACAGTCGTCATATTCTAAGCCTCACCGATAATACGTTCAGTAAATAGGATGTGACTGGGCATCGAGGATAATTGTGGCTGAAAACGGTTCTAAAGCAAGCAACAATAAATGAAAAGAATTAACCATGGCTACGCAGAGGAGACTTAAAGAGAGATATAAACTCTCTTGTTTAAAAGCATCTCAGAGCGAATATGTTTAAACTTAATTACCTGGATTGCCATGACAATAAGAAATAAATATAACAGTTTATAAAAAAAGATTTTAAAGAAGAACTTGGTCTCCTTAGTACAAAGTAGAAGTTGTAGTAGTAGTAGTAGTAGTGTTTTGTGGTTCGTTGGGTTTTATAACATATCAACTCTTGGAAGTTACTTGATACGAAAATCCTGTTTATACATTAGTAAACGAATAGTTAACAAATAACATTATTTCTAAAGGAGGCAAAACTCATTTCGTAGCACCCAATTAAATGCTTTCAACTGTTCCTATCGAACACGATTAATTCTATTTAGTATAAATCATTTATTTGCACACAATTGAATGGTTTCAAGTACGGCTATTTAATACAAATAGTTCAATTAATAATTAATTATTTGTTTGCACACAGTTTAATGGTTACAAGTATTGTAATCTAACACAAATAATTCTAGTCAATATTATTTGTGTATACACATTAAAAAGATTCCAGTATAGCTTTTTGACAAACAATTCAAAATAGCATCAGTCATTTGTTTGCACCCAGTTAAATAGTTAAACAGTTCTATGTGACTCATTGGTGGTACCCTAAAGGTACTACCACTCAGATTAAAAGTGGACCTGTGAGTAATGGTAATGAAGGCGTACTCCACATTCCCCAAAGCTCTAGCATTACAGGAGTCTCAACATCAGATGAGTTGGTGACATGTCCGGGACACTTGTTGGGGTGGTGTTTTTCCCTTCTGCAGAGATGCAGTTGGTATATTCTACAGCCCCGGCCGACTGGGCAAGTAATAATAGTAGTTAGGCCAAACATTTTAATTTTATAATGGAATTTTTATAAATATAAATCAATAATATTTTTCTTCGTGTAAACATCGATCTAAGAAATGCACTCCTCCCTGTTTCTGCTCTGTCGGCGAGGTTTAGCATCTGCCGAGTAATATCTGAAACTGAATATGATCTTGAGGCTCCTTTTTGGAGATATGTGGAGGGTGTTGTACTCTTCAATGTTTGTTACATCCATTTCTACTCTGACCTGGAGTGGTTGTATCTGTTAGGGTACTATCTATCGGGCAAAGAAATCTGTTAAAAAATTATTTGTATTAGATAGGAATACCTGATGCTACGTATCTGGAAGTTATTTCTATCAAAAATAGTTACTTGAAACTATAATTCTTTCTAAGAGTTATTATTAGTTACTCGGAGTGGAACCATATAATTATAAGTGTTGAATAGAAATACTTGAAATAATGTAATTGTGTGCAAGAACTCTCAGGAAACAAAAAATTTAAATATGAATGTACAATGAAGGTAATTTCCCAACCCCTTTGGCATAAAATAACTCTGGATGAATTGACATGCCGTTAAAAATCAATCAATCAATTCTGTTTCTGTAAATGTCATTGTATATTCACTTTCAATATTTTTGTTGAAAGTAAATATCTCACCGTTGTGATAAAAAAGCGCATTCATGAAAATTAAAAAGTCGACTTTTCCACCCAATTAAAAATGAAAATAAAAGCATTCCCATAAATAAAACTTGTAATCAAAGCTTTACAGTTAGCCGTGATGTAGTTTATAACACAGTGCTCGGGGTAATTGTTTGTCAAAAGAGCGATTTTTATGTATAGTTCGGTAGTGTGTATGTGTGTGTGTGAGTGTGTGTCTGTGTGTGCAAGAAAGAAAGAGAGAGGAAGAAAATTATTCGTTACTTTGAACTGTTTGATTTCAGAGTAGAGTTCTAGCTTGATATGAATAGATAGATAGATAGATAGATAGATAGATAGATAGATAATGGACTTAGATAGATAGATAGATAGATAGATAGATAGATAGATAATGGACTTAGATAGATAGATAGATAGATAGATAGATAATGGACTTGGATAGATAGATAGATAGATAGATAGATAGATAATGGACTTAGATAGATAGATAGATAGATAATGGACTTAGATAGATAGATGGATAGATAGATAATGGACTTAGATAGATAGATAGATAGATAGATGAAGAATGGAGTGCGATAGAAAGAAAGAAAGAAAGATGGGTGAACTGAGAAATATAGATAAATAGATTAAGATAAACAGAAAGGAAGAAAAAATAAGCAGACTGTAATAAAATTAAAGAAAGACAAATGAGTGGACTTAGATAGATAGATAGATAGATAGATAGATAGATAGGGCTGAGATAGATTGAACAGGAAAGAAATATGAGCGAACTGAGAAATATAAATAGATTAACAGAAAAATGAAAAGACGAAAATAGAAAGAAAGAAATAGAAAAAAAAAATGAAAAAAAAACAAGCTACCTGAAAAAGATAGACACGTTGATATAATAAAATATATTTATGTGATTTTTTGAGTTTGTTTAATGGCTAAAGTAAATGTGAAGTTCTCATCGAGCAATGCTTGATGTTCGAACTCATCTAAAATCTAAAATTAAATACTGATTTTCTTGGTATGTGTGTTCCTCCTTTTTGGAAGACTGCCACAGCACAATTCTGTCTATTCAGATTTGTGTCAGTCAGACTAAATAAATTACAATAAATTGGTATCGGTATGTGATGGACCGAGGTCATGTTGACACAAAGCCGTTTTCAGAGAACGCCCGTAGAGGGACAAATTCACAATCAACAGCTTTTGAAATTAGCTTGACAAACATTGTTCTAAAGAAGATACTATTGGCCTGATGAATGAAACCTGTAAAAACTTGGTATTTGATAGAGAGCTACTCCCACGGAGCTTCTCGTGACAAGCAAACTAACTGCCAATGGGATACGCATACTGAGAAGAGTTTCTTTGTTGTCTGAAAGACGACAAAATGGTTTGATATAGAGCTACTGGATATATTAGGCGTACCTATTGAACCCAGAGGGATTTTAAAACTCTTTTCTCCTTTTTGGGAAATAGTAGTTCTCATCGAGATGGAGAGTTTGATAAAAAAAAAAAAAAAATACTGAAAGCCATGTTTCTGCAAGACATCGTGCAGAATTCCATTTTTTATATCAAAAATGTATGTGTGAGTATCATGGGGAGTTTTGTGGTTTTAAATTTACTGGTAGTTCTTTCTCCCTTTTTTTTTATATGCGTGCATATGTCTGTCTGTGTGTTTTGAGTTTGTACTTTCGTCAGAGAACATGTTTGGCATAAGGTCTAGTTAATGGGTATTAAATGAGATTTTAATTTACTAGTGTTTGTAGTTTGAATGGTTTTTAATTACTTATGTTTTTGTGTGTACACACACACACACACACACATATATATATTTCCGTTTGTGTATGAGTATGGTTCATATTTTATTTAATCTAAGTTTGAATTTATCTAAAAAGTTTCTTTCCTTTATTTGAAGTAGCGTGTAGTCGTTGTTTTAATAGATTGGCATAATATTTAAATTTTCCTCTGCTACATTGGTATAGGTGTTGTAGGTTGCGACGTATGCTAGGGGTTTTTCGTTGTTGTTTTTTTTCGGGTTCCTTAATTCTCTTAGGGGTATTTTTTCTGTTAATTATATGTATATATAATTTTAACGATAAGTCCGAATCCTCTTGGATAGTTTTCTAATAATTACTTTCAATGTTACTAATCATGTTTACATTTGTACTTTTTGGTACAATTTCATTTCTCTTAAGAAGGACAAAACGTCATCTGTGACATTTTCAAGTAATTCTTCATATCCTTTGCGTTGAAAACATGCCGTCTAATAAGTTGAATCTCCGCATTCCACGAGAAGATATTTTACTTTGTAGAGTGTTTAACATGTTATATACAGTGGTTATTCCTGTTTAAGTAAAAAGGAGTAAGTTTTTTGTTACTAAGACGCAATCGGGACATAAAGACTTGTTCATTTTTAGTTTTTCGGAAAGCTGTTTTCCATTCTCCTTATGCGAGTTTTATCAAGAAGTGTTCCTTGGATATGCTATTATTCTTACGTAGTTATTATTTTCTATAGAAGAATTTATTTTTAAGAAAGAACGAAAAAATAAAAATTAACTAATATTAAATATGAAGAAACCGGTTCATTGGCCTAGTGGGTAGAGTGTTCGCCAAAGGTCCGGGAGACCTGGGTTCAATCCCTGGTCGCGTCATACCAAAGACTTTAAAAATGATACTTGATAACTCCTTGCTTAACACTCAGCAATATAAGGTACGTATCGAGGGTAAAGTGGAGCAATCCAGGGAAAGGAGTAGCGCCCCTTCTACACTTCTGTGTCGTAGCTACTGAAAAGGGAGCCTTCTGGTCGCCCTCGACTACGGTCGCTAACTTTACTTTTAAATATAAAGAGAAAAAAAAAACAGCAAATAGTAAAGTTATATTTCGCTAACTTTTATCAATTCTAGTTTTATCTACTCCAACTTTGTTTGTATTAATATTTTCAGTTTCTTTGTTTGTCTTAGTATTCTAGGTTTAAAGCAAATTTATTCATTTTGGCTGCTGGATTATCAAAATAAATTAAAAATTTAAGAATTCCTTATTAAGATAAACATATAATTGAACATTACTAATTAAGTTTATTAGTAACTTTTCAAGCAGATATAAGATAAAACGGAAATTCTTCCATACTGTAGCTGTGTCAGTACTACGGCATGGTTGCACCCCTTGGACTTGAACGAAATGCCTGGAGAAAATGCTAGATGGGAACAATATAAGAATTCTAGGTGTTATTTTGGGCAATTCCTGAAAGTATCATCATACAAAACAGCAGCTGAGCGGCCACTTGCCTACCAATCGTAAAAACGATCGAAACACGACGGGCACTGTTAGAGACGTAAGTGCAAACTTATAAACGATGTCTGTTAGGGACTACTTCATATGGAGACATCAGTGTTGGCCGATCAGCCAAAACTTGCATCCATGAACTCAGTGCGAATGCTGGATGCCAGGCATTGGAGAACTTACCCAGAGCGATAGCTTATAGAGAGAGAGAGAGAGAGAGACAGACAGAACATGTACTATCAGAATGACTTGATACAGATCATTGTTGCTTACTTAGGGCTAACGATCCAGACAAAAAATCTTTAAGATTTTTCTCTCCAAAACAATGTAAAAAATCTTTATTAGACAATATTAACTTCTTTATATGAAAAATAATTGGTAAATTTTTTATCTGGCATTTTAATTTCGATTTTGTCGGACAATTTATCATTTGTACGTTTCTGGGTATATCTTAAACCCCAAAAGATTGCAAAAAATAGACAAAAACCAGCTGAATAAAAGCTTTTCCTTCTTCGATGGTTGGCCGGTTTGAAAAACTTGTAACATTCTAAATGAACGTCAGCGGGATTTTAGTTTTGTAACGACGTGTCTGTCTTTACTTTACTGATGTGTGACAACCTCTTTGTCTTAGTCTCTCCTCGACCTTTCTTCGAGAACTTGCGAGATCCTCACAACACCAGAAAGGACTTCCCGGGGTCGTGTTTTATGACAGACCTTTTCGACGAACTTCACCGTCCTCACGACACATGCTGGTTTAGAATTGTTCTTTCTCTTTGTCAAGAATGACACGTCCCCAATAGAAGTCCTTGACTTCTTCATGACCGTAGACAAAAAGAATCAGGGCCCCTATAAAGAAACTGATCATATCCGAGTCCCTATGCTTGGCGGGTGCTGTCACAAGCACAATGTTCCCTTTTTATTTTCACTGTCAGAATGAAAATTGTTATGTTAATGATCTCGATACTCCTGAAAGAGAAATGAACATTTTAAAATTTGACTCATGCCATCGAACTTAGTTTTAGATCATATACCATTTGTGGTCCTGTACATCAACGAACTTAACAAACAGTTGTTCATTGGATAAACTTATGGTCTTTGCGTTTCAGGTTACACAGGTTATTTCTTAAATTAAATAATCTATAATTTTAAAAAATTAAATGAAAACAAAAGAAAAGAGACTGGTGTTTCAATTTTTATTTATTCAAAAATTTTTACTACACTTCTTGCATAATTTTACGACTGGTCAACTAGATTTTCTGTCATATTAAGTCCTAATTGTCTTTTATGTGTAAATATTCGTCAGTTTTTTCTAACATTTTTCATTTATTCGGGATCTCTTTTAATTAACAAATTATAGTTCATCTACCTTGCCCATCACACTATGTGCAAATGGGATCTGGTTAAAATTGCATTGAGCGATTGGGTTATTTTAGGGACTGTAGTTTGATAGATTTCCCGGATTAATATTCCTTTTACCATAACTTCATATTATGTTTGGTTCAGTCATTCGAACTTGTTAATGATAGGATCGTAAAGACCAGTGTTTTTCCCCGACTTCCATTTTTGGGCATAATGCCACATCTTATATTTTTTCCCGAATAAATAACAAAGACAAGTGAGACACCCACATTGTGTTTCTGGAAAATACGAGAGTCATTCAATAAATAAGGGTATTTTTTGGACTGAAGAGGGACCATTTATATATTCAATGAATATAACGAAATTTGAAAATAGAAAAAGATCTTTTTTTCAGAATTATAAAGTCTTCATTGTTTGTAATTGTTTTATACGAAAGATTTTCTTAATCTTGCAAAAAAACATTTGTTTTGAGGCTATTCTAAACTGCTGAGAATTTCTATTGGATAAAGAAAAAAAAATTGTGCATGGTGACTATGATATTTTTCAGGTCAATTACCGATGAGTTTCGCCAGGGCAATGTAAGAACAGTAGAAACCATTAATCGTTTTTTGTTGGGAATGGCTGCCACATTCACTTTATAGTTTAAATCTAGCTCTTTCGGATTTTTCGATTTGTATGGCCTCATTGAAAGAATTTTCAAGCAATGATGAAGACTACCATAAACAAATGACTAAAAACTCAATCCAAAGATTTTGATTCTGAAGAAATACAAAAGCTTGTTTTTCGACGGAGATTATTGAAAAATAAAGCCCAATTTTTTTCATGAGTGAAATGTGAGTTGTTATATTACAAAATTTACCTTATTTATTGGATGACCAAATGTGTCATTAACAAACTGAGACATTTCCAAACCATCAAAGAATTCTAATCTCTCCACCCACAACAAATAAAAAAAAATAGAAATAAAGCGAAAAAGGAATCATGACTAAAGTGATTTTCAAAAAGTGTGTGTGTGTGTTTTTCTTAAATATATACACATTGTTAACATATATATTTGGGCACAAGGCACCCATCCCCAAAGTATTAAGTTTACTTTTTAAGATCTATACCCTCTTTGACCTTTTATTTTTAACTATGTGAGCCTCTTTGTTTTATACTTCACGTAACTATTATTTACTCCCTTTTCTGCTACTTTCTTTCCTTTTTTTTTTTCTTTTCTTCTCTTTGAGAAGTTTTATTCTATTTTTATTTCTTCTTCGATAAGTGCCTTTTCATTCTGTCGACATCCAATCTGTGCGTAATGAAGAATTTGCCTGTTGCACATCTCGTCACCTTCTCGCTTCCATTACCACCTCATTGAGTTAAGGAGAGTCATAGCACATTTTCCCGACTGGCTTTTCGTGGTGAGAGGTATCATTTGTCCATTTTCTCCAAGAACAATTTGGGCAGAAATCATGTGAAAACGACTTTAAAAAGACGTGTGCGTATTTATTGCCAGTCGCGTTTGTTTACTTGAGCGGTAAGCAAAGCGTTTATCTCCACCACACTTGAATCATTAACACTGATGCCAAAAAATAAATAAAAACGAATAATAATAAATTATCTTTACGGAAGCAAAATGATCTGAAATGTGTTTGTAAGAAAGTTCTTTAACCTATCAAATGACTTTTAGGGACGACATTTAGAATTAAAAGAAAAAAGCTGAAGCTTAAAGAAAACAATATTCCTCAAACTTAAGCAATTTTCTGGTTCTCCTATTACCTGGCTTAGGTCAGAGTTCGATGCAGTAAGTTTACAATAGGTAACTGTATTAGACTATACGTTAGGAAATTCTAACTTGCAAATTTGCAAAAAAAGCTACCACAGGAAGCGTAAAAGACTACGGTCATCAAATTTTACTTGGCACCCTCACGGACTAAAAAAGTGATGGTTATATACTGATATCCACACCTTATCGGTTTCTATTCGACTGTTTTTGTGCCAGACTAGGATGGTTCCTGTGTAAGCCTTTCTATTAAAAAAGGCACAGGTGAGACGAGCTTTTTATAAGAGCAATACACTTAAAATCCTCACGCGTGTAACGGTTGTCGTCTAATAGAAAAACGAAATCGGTGATCTGTATTCAAATGCTCTTTGCGTTTTACTTCGCAATAATGCTCTTAAGAAAGGCATGCTATTTGTTCTCCCACAGCTATGGTTAAATAGTAGGACAGACAAGGTTCTGGAACCTTAGTAAGAAAGTCGAAGGGAAATTACAAACCAGCTTTACTCCGCTTTAAAATTTACCTTGGGTTACATTATGCTGGTGGCAGAGTAAGTGTTGGGTAAATACCCACAATGCAACATATATACTGGAATTTGTTCAGTCAACCAAACATTGTTTCGTGACTTATGGTGAAGTCACACTGAAAACACAGGTTTTCGTTTGATCACCAATTTTAAGCAACAATAAACCTCTTCAATACTTAAAGGGTGACCATTTAGGAATAGCGGGTTGAGTAAATATTTACTAATCCCTCGGCACGGGCAGAATGTGACACAAGATCAATTTTTCAAGCGGAGTTTAACAGGGTTGAAGTCAGTTTTCCTTCTCCTAGACTGGTTGCCTAACCTAGGCTAGGAAACCAGTCTGTACAACTATTTACCCATCAGCCCCGTTCAGGATTTGAACTCGTTTCGCAGTGTTTATCCTACGAGGATGCACATTACACCACGGGCACCTAGCGGGTAGATCAAGTTTATGTTTGTATACCAGACTAAACGAACTTAGTAAAAGAATTTTTTCGTATTCTTGAAATTGTTCACACGTCGCTAACGGCATTCCAAAGTTAAAAATTGAGTTAATAAAAAAAAAATCGTACAACTGTTAATAAAAAAAATTGAGTTAATAAAAAAAATCGTTCAACTGATAAATGCTGTTTGGTAAAACCGGCCTTAGTCTCAAAAACAGTCTTGGATTCTAGTTGTTACGAACAGTTTACACTGTGACTAAGTTGCTATATAAAAACACCCAAGACAATTCACGACATATAAGCATCCAAGGCAACTCGCTGTAGGAAAACATTCAAGCCAACCTGACATGGGAAAGTACCCAAGGTAACCAACAATAAGAAATCACACATGGTAACCTCGCCATGTGAAAGCATCCAAGGCAACTCGCTATAGGAAAACATTCAAGCCAACCTGACATGGGAAAGTACCCAAGGTAACCAACAATAAGAAATCACACAAGGTAACCTCGCCATATGAAAGCATCCAGGGCAACTCGCTGTAGGAAAACATTCAAGCCAACCTGACATGGGAAAGTACCCAAGGTAACCAACAATAAGAAATCACACAAGGTAACCTCGCCATATGAAAGCATCCAAGGCAATACGTATTGTCAGGTGACATGCACAAAATGCAACCCGACATAGAAAGCACCCAGGCAATTCGAACCCAAAGAAAGCACCCAAGGCACCTGACACATATGGAAACTTGTCATATAAAACTTCACTCGGCCGATCGCACAATAAAGCAATTTACCATATGGCACTACTTAGGGTAACTCACAGCTATACGAATGCACATTAGGCAATTAGCGATATGAAAGCACCCAAGGCAACCTGCCATAAACGCCACAAAAAATAAGCCGGCATTTAAAAGAACCCGAGGCAATTCGTACCAAAAGTAAGCCACACATATAACACCCATGGCAACTCGCATCTAAAACAACTTCCTGAATAAAACCACTCAAAGCAACTTCCCACAAAAGTATCCACGTCAACTTGCCATAAGAAAGCAAACAAGACAGCTTACCATATAAATTCCCCCAGGCTATAAAAAGCGTCCAAGGTGACTTTCCCTATCAAAGCATTCAGAAAAGTCTCATCGAAGATGACACCATGTAAAAGCACCCAAGTCAACTCACACCTTGTCATGAGAAAGCGCCCAAAGCAATTCACGCCCAAGAACCATGCATAAGACATAAAATACATAAGACAATATTCCATATCAAAATTACCCAAGGCCAATCACACCCAAAACAACTTACTATTTGAAAGCACCCAAGGCAAGTTGCTATAAAAAGCTTGCAAGCAACTTAGACCCAAGGTAACACACCTTGAATACAAGTGCCCTTGGGTGCTTTCATATGGCAAGTTGCCTTTTATCACCCTATCAAAGGACCCCAAGGCAACTCGCATCCAAAGCAATGTGTAACATTATAATAGGACAAGTGGATTTGGGCGCGAGTTTCTTTGCCTAAGGCAACTTGTTCGCAAAGCAACCAAGGATACTTGAACTAAAACTAAAACACACCATAGAAACCACCCAAGGCAACTTGCTGTAAAAAGCACAGAATAGAAGTAACTTGCCTGATGAAAAGATCTAGCCATTCAATAAAACTCACATCAAAAGCAATCACTGCCTCCAGCCATTCGCTATAGAAAACAATAAAAGGCAGAGGAAACCATCCAATGCAACTACCATAAAAAGCGCCCAAGGCAAATCGTATCCAAAGCTACTTGCAAACAAGGCAACTTAAAAACCGTGAAATACAACACGCACCCAAGGCAACTTTACAATATGAACGTACCTGAAGAAATTTGTCAAATTGAAATCATGTAAGGAAACCAAAAAAAAAAACAAAAAAACAAGGCCACTCATACCCAATTGCGATAAGAAAGCACCAAAGGTAACTTACCAAGCGCCCAAAGCACTCAAAACAACACTCACATAAAAGTGCGTGTTGTTGTTGTTAAGTTGATTTGAGTGTTTTGGGTGCTTGTCAAAACAACTGCCCAAATGAAAGCACCCAAACGTTAACAGAAAGCACGTTAGGCAAATATAATTTACAGTTTCCTCCCAAGACAACATGGGGGCAAGTTGCCTAGGGAACAAGTTGTTTTGGGTGTATTTGATGCTTTGGGTACTTGTGGGTAGTTAATTGTTCTAAACAACAAAAGGCAGCTGGCATCATCATGTGTGCTGCCTTAGGGGCAAGTTACAAAAATAAAAGCACCAGAGGCAACAGGCGTACGTGTTGCCTTGTGGGTTTTCCATTAAGTAGTTGTTTTAAATTACTTGCATCCAAGGCAACACGCAAGATGCCTAGGGTGCTTTTATTTTGTTAGATGCCTAGGGTGCTTTGCTTTTATTTTGGTTGTTTAAAATATCTAGGGGTTTTCATTTGAGTAGTTGTTGCCCCCAAGGCAACTTTCCCCAATTTAACTTGCGTGTTGCCTGGGGCACAACAACTATTCAACAACATGTATCCAAGGCAACACGCAAGTTGCTTTGGGTGAATTTTATATAGTGATCTGCGTTGGGAGCTAGCTGCCTTGGGTGCTTTTTATAGCAAGTTGCTTTAGGTGCATGTTGCTTTGGGTGATTTCTTTTTGGCATGCGCTAGTTGCCTTGGGTTCAAGTTGCCTTGGGTGCAATATAAAAGTACACAAGGCAACGCAAAGTGACATCCAAGGAAATTTGCCTCTTAAAGCAATTCACAAAACAAAGCGACTCGCGCAAAGCCATGTCACATGAACACACCCAAAGTAACTAGCAATTTGGCATCAGAAAAATATCAAGGCAACTCACACCCATGGAAAATCACCCAAAGTAACTTGCTATAAAAAGCACCCAAGGCAGCTAGCTCCCAACGCAGGTCACAATATAAAATTCACCCAAAGCAATTTGCCAAATGCACCCAAGGCAGCTCAACTCCTTACCTTGAGAGCTGGTTGCTTGGAGTGTTTTTAGATGGTGATTTTCTATAGGTATGAGTTGCCTTTATTACTTTCAGATGCCAAATCGCTAAAAACCTTAGGTATATAAAAGTATCAAAGGCAACTCGCCGTATGTATGCAAGTTATATCTTTAAAAAAACTTGGGATGATCCACTGGTAAGTGTGCAAGATATTAAAATTCGACCATGCCTGACAAAGCATACAAAACAACACAAACTATAATCCATCCTAGAAAAATGAGACCCATAAAATTCTCCAAGACTTTGAAATGCGAACGGATCCCCCCAGTTGTGGCCAGAGGAATCAGTTCTTCACTAAAAGAAATAAACTTCACTGTAGATTTTGAATTTATATAAATAAAAGATTTTGTTTAAAAACATCCTGGAAACTTTAACGTGAAACCATAAAATCTGAGCAAATTATCTAGACCAATTTGGAATACTTGATACCATAAAAATAAAAATTTCGTAATAAAAACTTAATTGTATCTATAATTGTTCACTTAGAATTATTACTTGTTACTTGAAATCATACAACTGCATGTAAATAATTTCTGTTAAATAGGAATACTTGAAAATTTTTAGTGTTTCAATTAACAATTCCTATTGAATAATAACAAATGATTATTATTGAATAGAAATAGTTACATGAAACTCTATAATTGTGTATAAATTATTAGTATTAGATGGGAATACTTTAAATAACGGTTTACAAACTTTAAGAAATGCAATGTAACATGGAAATAAAATTAGATACACCTGTAAACAAAGAATCCTATCACAATTCAAAGCATAAAACTTTGTGAAAAAGAAATAACTAGACAAATATGAGGAAAATTTTCAAAACTCTGAACTGGAATTTTGAAAATAGTTATGGTTGTAACCAAACATTGAGAAATTAATCAAATTTCGACATTAAATAACCCATAGGGGTTTGATATACTGTTAATTAAATCCCCCCCTCTCTCTCTCTCATCGTTGAAATCATTCCGTCGATGTAAGTAAAAGATCGCAAATAATATAGCCTACTGGCAAAAGGTTTTTGCTCTAGCTCCAAGCTTTCTCACCACCGTCCCCACAAAAAGGTAACTGCTCACTGCTATTGTCTTTTGCTATTATTATTATTATTATTATTATTATTATTATTGTTATCCTATTCAGTAAAACTAGCAGTTAATTCAGTCATCAGGCGTAGAAATGTCGAAAGACTTACTAGTGTATGATTATCTCGTTATAAAGGAGAGAGGGTCATCCTTGAACTTCTCTAGTTATGACACAAGATAGAGAATGTCTTTAATTTTTCCCATTTGATCTTGACACATCACATGTTAAGCGAGGAGGGGGACGGCGATAATCTGCTGGATGTCTAAGTGAGATAAGCTGGCGGGCAAACAAATGCTCCTTTCATTAGGACGAAAATTGCTCATCAAGTAGCAGTCGTTTGAAAGGTGAAGCAGACTAGACGAGACCAGTAGCTCGCCAGCAGAGAATGAATGGAGTTGAGGCCGTTAGGTGGTGGGGATGATGATGAAAGGGAAAGGAAGACGATTCCAGTCCCCCGTACATCCACACCCCGACCACCACCACCATCATGTTCTCCGATTCAATCTCATTGTCGTGTTTTCTACTGGATTATTTCCTTTTGAACACACACACAGGGAATTATTGGGTAATGTAAGGAAAGATGCATATTCTTAGAAATATACGATAGCAACATGAACAACATTCTACATTCTCAAAGGGATCCATATAGACCCCAGGGTGAATAAAAAAAATGGGGGTGGTCCACACAGGGATTTTATTAGTTCGTATGAAAACTGCAAATTTAGACACCTTTCTTAAGGAAGAATTTATTGAAATGAGTTTCGATCTTGAAGCAAAGTCTGTGTACACATTTAAAGGAATTGAATATTACTGGATTAATGAAAAAAAAAACGTTACAAAATATCCCAAGCTTTGTGCAACACTTGAGCTCGTTTTACAAGCATTTCCAAGTTCGTATATGACGGAATCTGGGTTTAGCCATGTGCATTATTTACAAAGCAGATAAGCACTTTAAACAAAGGACTTGATAATTTGCAGCTGAAATCGTGAATTATTTCTTCTGCCGAATTCTGTTTCGAATTAGAAAATGCATAATCATATTTAATAACTGAAGCCGATAAAGATCGATTTTGTATTGATCCAAAATAGAAAGAAAAGAGTAAGTATTGATTTCAAGAATTCTTCTCCCAATAATTCGGAAAGGTACACACCGAAAATTGCAACATCCCGGAGAATTATTCTGGAAATCGACTCCTTAAACTTACATGGTGCCTTCAATAAGGTTCCAGACTTCTTTTACAGGCATTTAAAATTGGCGTAGACTCTTGAAAATTCAGTATGTTATTGCTATACATCTTATGAGATGACAGACCAAATTTTATGATTTCAGGTTTAAATGAACAGCTACAGCAGGAATTAGAATACACCCTACTAAAGCCTGATTGTCACAGCTTGTGAATTTCAAAAATGCAATCTGGACGTGAGTACACTTTAGAAGAACGATATGCAATAAAATTCTGTTTTAAACTTGGGGAAAAATGCCTGAGAAACACATGGAATGCTTCAGACTGCTTTTCGACCATCTTGCATGAATCGAGCATCAGTTTTTGAGTGGCATAAGAGATTCAAGGAAGGCAGGGAGTCTGTGAGGGATGATGAGAGCTGTGGGAGGAGTAAGCAAGTCAACACACAAGAGTTGATTGGCAAAAGGGTTACTATGTTGATGTTTTAAGGGAGTTCAGGGAGAGATTCCGTCGAAAGAGGCCAGCACTCTTCAAATCGGGTCAGTGGCATTTCCACCTGGACAATGCACCAGTCCACAACACCAGACTATTTGACCAAGATTGACATTAAGACAGTTCCTCACCCTCCCTATAGTCCAGACCTTGCCCCCTGCGATTTATGGTTATTCCCTCAGCTCAGAGGCTGTCTTTATGAGGCAATTGAGGAGATGAAAGAGGCTGTGACGAAGGTCATTGACACACTCACACAAGAGGACTTCCATGGGGCAATCCAGAAGTTGTTGGAACGGTACAACAAGTGCATTGCAGCCGGTAGAGATTACTTCTAAGGGAACTAGAGTTTCATGTGTGTACTATCAATAAAAGTGCCAATACGAAAAAAGTCTGAAAACTTAGGGTATGCACCTCGAATATATATATATATATAGAGAGAGAGAGAGAGAGAAAAAAAATACGTGTATGTCCCCGTCCATGGGGCGTAATGACTCAAGTGCTTGACCACGGCCTAGAAGTAAGTGATATCGAACTCCAGTCGCACTGTTACTTTCACTTTTGAACTAATACGCTTATAAAAAGGTCTGAACCACTAATTACCACAGCTATGAGTTAAATAGTATCACAGCCCAAGTGGCTGGAGACGAAGAATACGCTGACTTTATCTAAGCAGAGAGCAAAGACCCTTCCCCCGCCAACGAGTTTACTGGATATAACACTAAACTGTAATTGATGGTGAGGCTCTAGTCCTGGAGTACCCTTTCATTGCCAATACTCCCAGGTTCACTTTGACCAGGAGTGATAGTACCTGTTAGAGTCCTATCTATGGATCAAGTAGAACTATTTAATCGTTTTCTTGAAACCATTTAACTGTGTGCAAGCAATCAATAGGCGTCCTTGGAACAATTTAAATGTGTGTAAATAAATGGTTAATATCAAACAGAATTATAAGTGTTGAACAACAGTACATGAATCCTTGAACGCCGTGCAACATATGAGCTCTTGCTCGATTAAAAATTACCAACAAACTGTTCGCTCACACAAATTATATATATATATATATATATATATATATATATATATATATATATGTAGCACAACCTGACCAAACCAATTAAACAGCGTCACTACAATTCATCTATAAGGAAGGCTTTGTCATTAAATAAGCTACGAAGTTTAATGCACTATTAAAACAAAGAATCTAAATTTCGATGTAAACATTTCATATACTGTATTACTTTAACACTATATATGTGTGTGTGTTAGAGTAATCGATGGATATGATCTAATAATAGAGTGTGTGTATATATGTGTGTGTGTGTGTGTGTGTGTGTGTGTGTGTGTGTGTGTGTGTGTGTGTGTGTGTGTGTGTGTACGTACGTATATGTCTAAACTCTGTTACTATCTGTGTGTGTGAGTGTGTGTCAAAGTGACCGGCCGGAGCTACATGAAAACAGGCATATACATCCGCCCTCAATGCATGTCACGTGTATGGCTTTTTGTCAAGAGTTAGTCCTCCCTTAAATATAAGAACTAGATGTCCGTTGACTCAGAAAAGGGTTTGTTTGCCCTTAGGATTATCTCCCAGGTGGTTTTAGTAACTCCGTTTTGTAATAGTCTGAATGTGAAGGTACATTTATATTCATATGCATATATACGCGCGTGCACACACACACACACACACACACACACACATATATATATATATATATATATATATATATATTAAATAACATCGACCGCCGAAGCAAATGGATCGCAGTCGGATATATGATCTATTATTATTAGTATTATATCACTACTTACGAATTTTTCCTATCTGTGTTAGAAGATGGTCTTTAACTCGAGTCTGAGTGACAAGTCTCATCAGTTCCCCAGGACTCTTCTCAATATTCTGGCCGACCTCAGCAGTACTTTAGTTTAAATGATCTCGGCTCGTCCTCCGATTTCCATCTTCTCCAGCCTTTGGGGATCGTTCCAAGCGCAACAATTACAATTGATATCACCGCCGCTTTTATGTTCCATAACCGTTTCTAGTTCTCTAGCAAGATCTAAGTATTTGTCAATTTTATTTTCGTTTCTTTGATTTTCACTCTGTAGTCGGCCGGAACGACAGGTTCCCATTTTTTTTGTTATTTATTTATTTATTTATTTTATTTATTTAATAATTTTTGTGTTAACAATCACTTGTTCTGGTCTTCTTGCGGGGATTGTTATTTTTTTTTAGAATGAACAGAAGAAATAAACGTAAAAAAGAACTCTAGAATTCGAGACGCCACACCAACAAATGAAGAAGGAAGTTACTTACTAAGTAACAGAAACTCACTCAAAAGTGAGCGGGTTGAAAATGCTCCTTTAGCCATTCTCATTTCCACCGAACAGTTTAAAAACCTTTAGAATTCGTGACGCCACACCAACAAATGTATCTAAATAACTTATAAAATTGTGTTTCTAGACAAATACATGAATATATAAGGTCTCCGATAGTTTATTTGTCTTTAAAAAGTTTTAGTATCTCTTAGTTTAATATCTTATTGCACTATCAAGACTGTATACTGTAATTGTGGCGAAATTTACTTCTGTGTCATTTTGAAAGAAAAAGAAAGATATAGATACTGATGTACAAGTACTAAGTATCTCTCTCTCTCTCTCTCTCTCTCTCTCTCTCTCTCTCTCTCTCTCTGTATATATAATTTTATTTTTTAAAAATGAAAGAAAATAAGATTAATAAGTAGACGAATAAAACGAAGAATGAATGAATAAATGAATGAATGAATAAATAAATAAATAAATGAATGAATGAATAAAGCTCTGTCTTTAGAGCAAAATCTACGAATAATTTAAATAC
Source organism: Sepioteuthis lessoniana (assembly GCA_963585895.1). Classification (NCBI taxonomy): domain Eukaryota; kingdom Metazoa; phylum Mollusca; class Cephalopoda; order Myopsida; family Loliginidae; genus Sepioteuthis; species Sepioteuthis lessoniana. The sequence continues at coordinate 5,186,539 of OY757916.1, read as the reverse complement.
ATTGTAAATAAAGTCATCCAAGCTACACCATAGAAGAAACAATTTCTAATTTCTGCGACCAGTGAGATGTGGATCTCGTTTTGGACGATCCTTGCCAGATTAACACCTCAGTGAATGAATACACACAAGTTACTGTGCCTCCAAATAAAACCTTGCCAGCTTCGGCTCTCTTCCAACAAAGAAAAATACCCATACTGGCAGGATGTCCCCCAGGATAAAAAGGTCCAATAAACCTACAATGTCAGGCTAGTGATATGGAATATAAGAACAATGCTGCGCAAACCCAACTCAAACAGACCCGAAAGGACGAGTGCCGTTAATATCCAAGGAACCCTAATAATGCAACATCGACGTTGCGGCTCCGAGTAAGGTCAGATTCGCTGAAAGTAGCTGCATTAAAGAGGAGACGGGTCACCCCTTTTACTAAAGTGGAGAAACCTTCAGTCAGAAGTGAATCTGGTGTGGCTTTTGCGGTCAGGAATAGTTTTCTGTCTAGTACGTCAGAGAATCCCAAAACAGTAAGTAACAGTCTTATCAGACTGAGGATTCCATTTGTCGACATTAGATATTGTACTCTAGTCGCTGTTTATACCCTGACTATGACCTACAACCCAGAAAAAATTAGCCGTTTCTACGACCACCTCGACCGGATACTTTGTGCTGTCCTGAATGCAGACAAAATCATCCTTTTCGAAGACTTTAACGCTAGAATTGGCCAATCATAGTATACCTGACTCAAGGTGCTTGGCAAATTTGGAAAAGGAAAGGTTAATACCAATGGCAATCTGCTGCTACCCTTCTGTATAAAACACCAAAATCTATTTCAAACACAAGCAAATTCACGAGAACTCCTGGATACACCCAAGATTCAAACTGTGTCACCTCATCGACTGCATCATCATGCGACAGCGTGATCTACCAGACTTTCTAAACACAAGCGAGAGAAGCCAACCGATTAAGTCTACTACCAAACTATGAGTGAGGCGGAGAATGAAGAAAGACAAAATGCCAATCAAGAAGCTAGCAACCAATATGATCAAGATCAACAGAGTCGGGGATGAACTGCTGGTCTCACTAAACGACAGGCTTGTTGAAATTCCAGCAGGTACAATAGAAGAAAAATGAAACGCCTTCAAATCAATTGTGTACAAGGTAGCCAAAGAGAAACTCGGCATAGCTGTAAGGAAGAACGAAGACTGTTTCGACGGACACAGCATGTGCTTATTAATAGGAACCTAGCCAGGACTAAAATGCTAAGTAAAAATGCCAAGTTAGCTAAACCAGGATATAGAATATGCTCTCAACTTCTCAGAGATGCAGAGAACTTAAAAAATAAATGGTAGCTGACAAAGGCGACTGAACTTCAGATGCTTGCAGAATGTAAAGACCGCAAGGGTTTTTACCAGAGTATGAGAGCTGTGTGTTGACCAAGAATGAATGAACCACCCAAAACAAATGTTCTTCCTCGTCAACAAGATAGTAATCACAGATGCACGTGTTTATTCCCATGTGGGGGTACCACTTTGCCACACGGTTCAATGAACCGTAAACAGTGGAACAACATGATGATGAGAACATTGAATAAAGGCCAACCCAACACTGGATGTGTAAATACAGCGTAGACGAACTACATCCAGAAGTTATTAAGAGATGAGGTAGGAGGCTTGTTGAGGTACTCTAAACCATCATAAGAGACACTTGGGAAAATTTGGAAGTCCCTGCAGACGGGAAATGCCCAACTAGTCACCATCTTCATGGAAACAAAAAAGATTGCGATAACTACCACGGAATATTACTTTCACATACCAGGAACAGCCTGTAGAATACACTGACTGCATCTCTGCACAGGTGTAAGGCACCTCCTAACGAATGTCCTGATTGTGACACTAAGCAATCAGATAATGAGGATCCAGTAATGCTGGATTTTGGGGAACGCGGAGAACCCTTTCATTGCTATTACTTCCGGGTCCACTCTGACCCGGAGTGTTAGCACCTGATACGGTCCTATCTATGGATTAAATAAATGTTTATCAATGTGCCAGCGAATGAATTATGCTAAATTGTTAGAAATAGAACTGTTTGATCATTTAGCGGTGTGTAAACAAATGACAGATGTTTAATTGAATTGTTAGTGATACATAGCAATACTTGAACCATTTAACTGTGTGCAAGTGAATTAATAGTGTTGAATAGAATAATTAGTGTTAATAGCAATACATGTAATCACTTCACTGCATGCAAAGAAATGACTGATGTTACTTTGCACACAGTTAAACTATTTCAGGTATTGCTATATAACAGTAACAAACAAATGATTAATAGTAAATAGAAATATTCGTGTTTGATATAAATACTTGAAACCATTTAACTGTGTACAAAAGATTCGTTTACAAATCATGTATATCTAATATAAATGTCAAAACAGGATTCGGCATTGAATAACCAACAATGGTTGCTATGCCATATACCCAACGCAACCAAACCAACCCAACGAAAGTGATCGCCCACATCCATCTCAAAAGAATATCAAACCGAGCAAAGATTTTCATTCCTTGAAGCACAGGCAGAGTTCAGCAAACCGAGGAACCACCAACATGGTCTACTCCTTGCTACAAATACAGGAGAAAAGCATTGAACAAAATATGCTCTTGAATAGAATAGAGGAAAGCAAACTGACCAAATAAACCCTCAACTCTCAATTTTGAGAAGGGTCACGTAAAACAGGCAGGTCAAAACTCAGGTATAAGGGCATAATCAAAAGAAACCTAGAAGTTATGGACATCCCTTTAGACAATTGGCAATAACGGTCCAAAAATCGAAAAAGTGGAGGGAAAAAATTAGCAGGACGTGATTATCAGATACAATGGACAACTATAAGTCATATATTTGGCACAATATTTTCAACTAAGAAATAAAGAATAACTCGCCTGAAGATTGATCATATGAAACTCAGACTTATCAGTTTTATTTTGTTTTATAGATGTAGACAACGATAAGTTGATGTGAATTTTTGTGCATTAAATTCTGTTTTGCCAATTTTAAATTATTTTAGCTATATATAATACCATAGTAATTGAGTGAATATATATATATATATATATTTGCTAAAAAAACTATTCTTGTTGGTCCAAAGAGAGAAAAAAGTGAATATTTTAAAGATGATAGGTCCACAAAGAGATTAATATTTTTTTATTTTGCTCTAACATATGTTTCTAGCTTCTTGCTATCGTTAGAGGGTATTTAATGATTTTAGGTGTCGCTTTTGGTTTATATAGTGGCGACCGCCTTCATGGGATTACTGGCCATTTTCAATTCTGTGATAGATTTTATGCAGGTGTTGGTTCTCTCTTTTTTTTTCCTTTTTCAAGAGTGTGTGCAGTGGTTTTTTTTTTTTTTGGTTTTTTTCTAGGTGTACTTTTCCCCTAATTAGTCTTTGATATTTGATATGCTATAAAGTTTATTAGTGGTTTTAAACTGGGTCATTGTGTGTGTGTGTGTGTGTGTGTGTGTGTGTGTGTGTGAAGTTTTTCTCTGTATGTGTATAGTTTAGTTCTGTTTGATGTTGTTGAGTTTTAAATCTTAACTACCTTTTACTTTCTTTTTTCTTCGTGTGTGTGTGTGTGTGTGTGTTTGAGAAGTGTTCTGTGATTGTAAATGTGGTTTCAAATTCAACAATTACTTTTACATTTTTTCTCTCTGAATGTGTCATGTGTTTGTTTCTCAGTGTATGTGTGTGTGGTTCAAGTTCTATTCAGTATAGGCCTGAATTTTTCTGTGAATTTTTTTTTCTTTTTGAAGTGATATGTAGTAGTCAATTTGATATATCAGCATTGTTTTGAACAGTCCATTGCTTCATTCGTATAGGTGTTCAGATGCATTTAATTTTCTATTTTCTGGTAATTTGATATTGCTTTTGTGGAGTGATATTCTGATATTGAGAACTTGCATAGATCTTGTGTATACTTGTTACATTCAATTATGTAGACTACGTTTTTTGAATTGCAGCATAAATTTCTATTTATTAAGAATATTGATTCGGGATTTTTGGTATAGTATTTTCCTTCCATAATAATATTACATACTCCACATCTTTTATTCTTGCATTTTGTGACTCTAAGGGTAGAAAAGGTGAGTATTTAAAAAAAAATTGGTTGTCTCTAGCTTTTAATAACTTTTGTTGTGTCGAGTATTTCTTTGATTTTTTTCGTTGTTTTTAAGTTAAAGATTTTTTTATTATTTCTGTGAATAGTTCTGGGTTGTTTTTTCTTTCTTTTTTTTTTTTTTTGTTGGTTGCGACGTTTGCAAAGATTTTTTTTCGTCGTTATGGATAGTTTTGTCTGTAGTTCTTTAAGGGGATTTTTTCTGAGGTTTTTATTAGCGATTATAGTGCATATTCTACGTGCTCCAGTGGAAAGGCATTGATTTTATGCAGTTTTTGAGGTGGTGAATATTGAAGTGGACGTATTGTGGGGTGTCTTTAGGTTTGTGGTAGATATCTGTGATGATTTAGCCATTTTATTTTTATAAGGATGTCTAAAAATGGCAAACGACACCCACTAAAATAATTAAAGACTCTCTGACGACAGCAAGAAGCGAGAAACACATGTAAGAGCAAAATTTAAAAAATAGTACTTGATGCCTCCTAGCTTAACACTGTGGATTATCATAATATATGGATCAAGTTTAAGTGGAGCAATCCAGGTAAAGAGGTAGCGCCCTCCCCAACACCTCAGGGTAGTAGCTATCGAAAAGGGAGCCTTCGGGTCGCCGTCGACAACGGTCAGCCGAATTTCTTACTATATATGTATATGTATCATCAAGTCGCGCTGATATCACGGATTTCCAAGACTGTAAATATCTCTCTCTCTCTCTTTCTCTCTCTCAATCTATTCGTCCCTATTGTCCATCGTCATCGCTACCGACACCTCTTCTAAGCTACATCTTGTGTCTGTACAGAGCTGATGTAAATAATGTTCTTGCTGGTCGGTCAACACTCGTACGTCCATAGAAGAATATCACTTCTGAGTTCGTCCTAGCTTCTCCAATAGTGTCCCGCATGTCTTATTCGGCATACTTGGATGGTTTTAGAGATAGGAGGGAAGTGGCTGTACGGCATTTGTTCTGCGGGGTGTTGCTTCCAAGATTTGTTTAAAATAGATCATAGCATTCTTGCGTAGCTCTCATCTAGCTTTTTCACTCGGCGTTTTGTCAGCCTCTATGCGGGACATCTATACAGTATTATTGACACAGCGACATCTTTAAAGAATTCCTACTTTGTTTTATCGGATTGATCAGACTTCCATATAACCTATCGATAGCATTCTGTTATATATTGACCCTCGACCGAACCGTCAATCAAGAGATGCACCTGTGTAAATAAGCGAAAGAACAGCGGAAGCAGGTGCGCGTTAGACAATAATATAACCAGGCGCCCAGACGGTGCGAGCTAGTTGGAGACAGGATGCCAGCGTGAGAACCAGCTTGCAGACTGAGGGCTTTGCGGCACTCAGAGACCCACAGTTGAACAACTCCAAGCCAAGATGTGAAAGAACTGCTGCTATGGTCGAGGAAGAACTTGGGTCAATATAGCAGTCCGTCCTTGTCTCCCCTTATTTCTCACACACAACAGAACATCATCCTTTCGAAAATAAAGTGTGAGAGATTTATATTTTTGTGAAGAAGTGTATTTGTTCGTTATTGAAGTCGTCATTATCTGTTAATGATGTTTCCGCATATTAGTGTATATTTGTATATGTATACGTGCAGTTGTATTGTGGCTATATAACAAGTCCACGTCTTCACTAAGCGCATATTAACATCACTTTCAGTAGGTGAGACACAACAACGGAGGTAAGTGAATTGAGCGTTTAAAACTCATATACTCTGTTTTATTTGTATTCACGTGGAGGCCAACGTCTCCAGCTGACTGCTCCAGGCTATGCAGCAGAAATTCAGCTTGGGTAGGTGTATTTGCAAGAAGTGCTAGATCATCTGCATGATCTGCGTCAGTTATAGTTTCCACAGCTTCTTGCTTTTTTAGTATAAAGCCATTTTTTCTTAGATCTATCGACGTTCGAAATACGTCATCATCATCATCACCATCATCATCATGTCGTGCCATCAGCTCGGATCTCCCTGACCCTCTTCCCCCACCCTTCTCTATCGTCCATTGCTTCCTGTAGGTCTTCAAGGCTACATCCTGTATCGGCACAGAGCTGTTGTATGTAGGTCCTAGCTGGATGTCCTGCCTTTGCTCGTCCATGTTAGGGGGTCCACATGAGTACGTCACTTATGAGTTCATCTCTACTTCTCCAGCAGTCTCCCGCGTGTCTGGTAAGAACTTGGATAGCTTTCGTAATGGGTGTTAAGTGGCCCTACAGCTGCTGCTTTGTGGGGTGGTGCCTCCAGGACATATTCAATATTGGTCGCAGCATTCTTGTGTAGTTACCGTCAAGCTTTTTCTCTTTACGTTTAGTAGTGCATCCATATAGCAGTATCGACACGACCGCGGCTTAAAAAAACTGCGTTTCATTTTATCGGTCAGATCTGACTTCCATATGCTCTTTAGGCTATCGGTAGTTGTCCATGCCTTTGCTTGTCGCGTGTTGATGTCTGTCTCGGTTGAAGAGACACTGCTTCCTAGGTAGGTGAACTTGTCTACTACTTTAAGAGAACTACCGTTTTGTGTGGAGACATGTTGTCTAGGCAAATCATAAACAAATATGGTGCTGATGAATCATCTTGCAAAACTCTAGCAATAATTTTGAAGAAGTCTGTGTCTCCATCAAGTGAGCAAACCTTTGCTTTCGTGTTTCTATGAAACATCATAATAGCTGTAACAGTTCTTTTAGAGAGACCATATGCTAGTAATATTTTTCCACCTTCCCCCTGTGTATGGAATCAAATGCCTTGGAGAAATCTACGAACAAGAGTGTTATCTCGAGATCTTTTGCAAGTAATCCTTCAGTGATTCGACGGTCAGAATCTGTGATGTTGTAGATCAGTTTCTCCGAAAATCATTCTGATTTTTCCTAAGAATTTTCTCAATTTCTGGTTTGATACTGTAGAGAAGCAGATCATTATAAACCTTAGCCGCTATGGAAGTAAGAGTCATGCCACTGTAGTTCTTAGTGATTCTGAGGTCATCATTCTTAGAGGAGTGAAGGATGCAGTTATTTTTCCATTTCTTGACTGTATTTTGCTTGTATACGGTGTTGCAAAACTGAACCAGTAAGTCATCAAATTTCCTTGTCTTCCATACTTCTGGAAGAATTTTGTCGAGGCCAGCAGGTTTTCTAATTTTTATCATTGTCTGTACTACATTGATTTTTTCTAGAGTAATCTGTCCTAGCGTGATGTTTAATAGGCTATAAATAATTTTTGTGATAGGTTTATAAGTAACTTAAGGGGAGTTTCCAAGGAGACTCTTCCAATGTTCTTTCCACATCTGTGTTCGTTCTTCTTGGCTAGCAGCTCTCAAGGGGCTTTTCCTTTTGCTCACTTCATTTACTGTCACTTCGTGAATATCTTCAACTGAGTTTCTTATTTTATTGATCTGATCATGAATGTCTTGTTCTTTTTAGTATGTGTTAGTCCTCTCTAAGCGTTCTTAAGTTTCTGCGCAGGGGCATTTGTTAGGTTTCTTTTATTAAGTAAGAATGCAATATTCATGTTGTCTGTTTTTTTTCCCTAACTTCTATTGACTCCCATGGAACTCTACATTTGACTCTTGTTTTGGTTGGTGTGCACTCCGCAGCTAATTCGATGTGGACGGTAACGAAGTTTTCATGTTGGTCATTTGGAGAATCTTTCAGATATTTCCTGCCGAGTATGGAATTTGTTTCTAACAGTTATCGTATATTTATTGCTAATAACTCTATTAGCAAGTGAAGAACAGAGGTACCGAGAGGCTTTGACTGTTTATTTATTATTTTTGCGTAGATTCAGGTGTATCTTTGCTGTGTATTTCTGTGATTGGAAGATTCTCCCTCAAAAGAGGAGTATTCCTCTCTCTCTTTGTCTGTCTTTCTCTCTCTCTCTCTCTCTCTCTCTCTCGCACACACACACACACACACAAACACACAGACATATGCATTTAAAATATACATATATACATTTATGTATATTTCTAAATATATATTCTTATGCGTATATATGTATTCATATATTTATAATTATATATATTTAGAAATATACATAAAATATTTACAAATACACACACACACATATATATATCGGTGTGTATATATATATATATATATATATATCGGTGTGTGTGTGTGTGTGTGTGTGTGTGTATATATATATATATATATCGGTGGGTGTGTGTATATATATATATATATATATATATATATATCGGTATGTGTATATATATATATATATATATATATCGGTGTGTGTATGTCATCATCATCATCATCATCATCATATCGTGCTGGCAGCACGGATATCCCTGACCCTCTTTCGCCACTCCTCCCTATCGTTCATCGCCCTAGGCAGGTCTTCAGGACAACAACCTGTATCCTCACATAGCTGCTGAATGTACGTTCGTGCTGGTCGTCCTGCTTTGGCGCGGCCGTGTGTGGGGATCCATAAGAGTACATCTCTTATGAGTTCATCTCTGCTTCTCCAGCAATGTCCTGCATGTCTGGTTCGCCTAACTTGAATAGTTTTCGTGATAGGGGGCAGGTGGCCGTACAGTTGGTGTCTTGTGGGGTGTTGCTGCCAGGACTTGTTGAGGATTGCACGCAGCATTCTTGTGTAATTGCCATCTAGTTTCTTCCCCAGCCGTTTTGTTAGCGTCCATGTAGTGCATCCATATAGCAGTATCGATGTGACCGCTGCCTGGAAGAAACTGCGTTTCATTTTATCGGTTAGGTCTGATTTCCATATAGTCGATAGCCTATTGATAGCTGTCCATGCTTTCGTTAACCTCGTTTCGATGTCCTTTTCGGTTGATTCGACGCTGCTTCCTAGGTACGTGAATTTGTCTACTAGTTTAAGAGGGGTTCCTTCTAGAGTGGAGATGTCCCCCGTTTGGTTATAGCACATATATTCCGTTTTATGTGCATTAACATGGAGGCCTATGCTTGCTGCTGCTCGTTCCAAACTATGCAGAAGTGTTTCGGCTTGGTCAGGTGTATTTGCCAGTATCGCTATGTCATCGGCGTAGTCGGCGTCGGTAATTGTTGTTGCGGGGTATCTTCTGCTTCTTTTCTTCGTCAGTTCGAAGCCATTCTCTTTGATTTTGTCAATCGATGTTCTAAGTACGTAGTCTAGACAAATGATAAAGAGATACGGAGCCAGCGTGTCTCCTTGTAGTACTCCTGCTACTATGTCGAAGTATTCTGTGTCTCCATCTGGTGATCGTACTTTTACTTTAGTCTTTCTATAGAGAATCGTTATTGCCGCTACGGTTTCTTTAGGTATGCCGTACGCTAGTAGGATTTGTTCCATCTTTCCTCTGTGAATGGAGTCGAAAGCCTTGGTAAAGTCGACAAATATTAATGTCGCTTGTAGGTTCTTTGCCCGTACACCTTCAAGGATTCTGCGGATGGTTAATATTTGTGAGGTCGTAGATCTATTTCTTCGGAAGCCATTTTGGTTTTTTCTAAGTATGTTGTCGATTTTGGGTTCTATTCTGTTTCGTAGTAGGGCATTGTAGATTTTGGCAGCTATGGATGTAAGTGTTATGCCTCGGTAGTTTTTGGCTAATCCGAGGTCCCCCTTTTTAGGGAAGGGGAGTATGCATCCCTTCGTCCATCTATCTATCGGATTTTGATTGTATACTGCGTTGCAGTGTCGGAGCAGTATGTCGTCGAATTGTCTGGTCTTCCATACTTCCGGGGGAATTTCGTCCAGTCCTGCAGCTTTCCTATTTTTAATTTTTCTGAGAACCGAGTCGAGTTCTTCTTGTGTGAACGGTCCAAGTTTAATGTCTAATTGTTTGCTAATTATTCTGGTGATTGGTTCAGGCGTTATTTTTGGTGGGTTTCCAAGTAAGTTTTCGAAGTGCTGTTTCCACAGTTTTATTCTTTCTTGTTGGTTTGCTGCTTTAAGTTTTGCTTTGGCTGTGTTCTTTCTTCTGCTCACTTCGTTTATTGTTTGCCAGGCAATTCTAGATTGTCTATCTTCCACCGAGTCTCTAATCTTATCTATCTGATTTTGAATGTATTCTGTCTGTTCCTTTATATATATGCCTGCTAATTGATATTGTGCCGTTTTTAGTTTTAAGGCATTTGTGTTTGTTGGGTTTTTTCGATAGTTTTTGGAGGCTGTTTTCACTAGTGCACGTTTTTCTCTCACCGCTAAAGTTTCCCATTGGACTCTATATTTAGTTTTAATTTTTGTTGGAATGTATTTTGCTGCTGCCTCAAGGTGTGCATTGACGAAATTTTCGTATTCGTCGTTTGGTGTACTTTTTTCCGTCTTTTCTTGTAGTGTTTCGAATCTGTTTCTTAATTCTAATATGTATTTATCTCTTATATCTTTGTTGTTTAATAGGGTCCAGTCATAGTGTTTGGTGGTCGCTGTTCGTTTGGCGTTTTTTCGTAGGCTTAACCGT
>OY757916.1:5165972-5170972 GCA_963585895.1 Sepioteuthis lessoniana | reverse complement strand
GCAATGCCCTGCATGTCTGGTTCGCCTAACTTGAATAGTTTTCGTGATAGGGGGCAGGTGGCCGTACAGTTGGTGTCTTGTGGGGTGTTGCTGCCAGGACTTGTTCAGGATTGCACGCAGCATTCTTGTGTAATTGCCATCTAGTTTCCTCTCCAGCCGTTTTGTTAGCGTCCATGTAGTGCATCCATATAGCAGTATCGATGTGACCGCAGCCTGGAAGAAACTGCGTTTCATTTTATCGGTTAGGTCTGATTTCCATATAGTCGATAGCCTATTGATAGCTGTCCATGCTTTCGTTAACCTCGTTTCGATGTCCTTTTCGGTTGATTCGACGCTGCTTCCTAGGTACGTGAATTTGTCTAAAGTAAAAATAAAAGTAGGGAAAAGGTTGAGAAATACTTGGGCTTTGCCAGAGAACTAAGATAAACTAAGGACCATGAGGGTGATGGTGATACCAATTGAAGCTGGTGCACTTGGAACTTTCTTCAAAAGCTTGGGAAAGAGACTAGAGGAATTGGAGTTCAGAGGAAGAATCAAGACCATCCAGACCACAGCAGAGTTAAGATCAGCTAGAATACTTAGAAGAGTCATGAAAACCTAAAGAGACTAGGGGAACTGGAGATCAGAGGAAGAATCAAGACCATCCAGACAACAGTATTGTTAAGATCGACTAGAATACTGAGAAGAGTCCTGAGAAGACTTGTTGTCACTCAAGTAAAAGACCATCAGTTAACGTTGATATGAAAACCTTGCAGGGAGTGAAATAATGATTTTTTTGGTTGGTGGAAACTTGTTTTTCTTTTCTCTTTGCCTACATAGTCTTTTTCAGCTATCGTAATAAAAGATAGAAAAGTTACCTCCCCTTAGAAATTGTGTCCCAATTTTTCTGTCTCGACAACAGAGTTTTATTTAATCGAATAGAATCCTGTAGCGGAAATAGAAGGACAAATGAGTTATAGGTTGACAGGAAATGGCTAATATATAAGACTGATAAACAATGCCAAATTTGCTATGTGCCCAATCTTTCGTCTATTTTATGCGAAAGGTGAGTTTTACTATGAGTCTTAAATCGTTAAGAATCTAATAGAAAACTAATAATCTCGAGGGGAAAAGGGGAAAAAATGTCGAAGAGAAAAAAATTGCTAAGACACAGAAACTGGACATGGGTGAAGAAAGCGAAAACTTTGATTTTAAGACTTTTAAGTAACTTTAAATTCTTTACAATTCAAAGTCGTTTAAAGTTTGCAACTCGCTAAAAATCGCAAAATTTCCAATCAATTATTTAGAGTAAAGCACACGATGGTACATTTGATTGGAAATCAAAATGTGTTCTGAACTTACAATGCTCTCATTCACTTATTAGAGATTGAAATTTTCTTGAATATCAAAATTGTAAAGTAATATGTCAGAATATAAACTATAAATGAATTAACAAAGGGATAAAATTAATTCATCCATGATTGATAAAACAACAAATACCAAAAGAGAAAAATTCACACAAAATGATAATAAGAAAAAATGTCTTACAAAAATGATACCCATAAAATTCCTTTAAATTTTGAAATAGAAACGGTCCACAAAATACCAGTTTGAAGACCAGACTTTGAAGAAGAGAAAAAAGGGAAACCCAGAGGCGTAACGATTAACGTTCGAAACTGCGACATCGAAGGAAACGAGTTGAAACTCCGGTCACGCTATCACGTTCATATTTGGACTAATGCCCCTTGGGAAAGGTATGAATCCTTTTGTCTCACCAAATTATGGGTTAAATAGTATTACAACTGTTCTTCTACAAGAATGTATTTGGCATTAAATAACCCTCGAATGTTGATATGCCATTAAACAAAGAAACTAACCCCATTAAAAAAGAACTTGTTATCAAATGAATTTTTGCCGTACCAGCCGACCATAGATTGAAAATAAAAGAACGCGAAAAGATAGACTAATATCTGAATCTCGCCAAAGAGCCAAAAAGCTTGTGGTATATGAAGATGACGGTGATACCAATGGTAACTGGAGCTCTTGGAATGCTGTCCAGAAACTTGGAAAAGAGACAGGAGGAAACTGAAGATCAGAAGAATCAAGACCATCTAGACCACAGCACTGTTAAAATCAGCTAGAATACTCAGAAGAGTTTGGGAGACCTGAACAAACTTACTGTCAGACTTCAGTGAAAAATATCACGAGCTAAAACTGGAAAGGAGTAAAATAACAATAAAGACGAAACGATCAACCATATGATAAGCGAATGCAGTAAATTAGGGCAAAAAGAATATAGGACTAGACACGACTGGGTGGGGAAGGTGATCCACTGAGGATTGTACAAGAAGTTTAAATTTGACCATACGAACAAATGGTATATGCACAACCGGTATCCGTGTGAAAAACTCGCAAAAGAGAATAATAATATAATAATAATCAGCAAGCAAGCAGAGATGAAGGAAAAAATAAAAAGTGAACCTCAGACGAACGAGAAAACTTCTCGAAGCCAAGCTCTGTCGCAGAAATCTCATCAAAGGAATAAACACCTGGGTAGTCTCCCTTGAAAGATACTCTGGACCCTTCTTAGAATAGACAAGGGAGAAACCCAGACAAATGAACCAAAGGGCAAGAAAATTGATGACGATGCTCAAGGCTTTACATCCGAGAGATGACATAGACAGACTATATGTGTCAAGGAAAGAAGGAGGAAGAGGACTGGCTAGCATAGAAGGTTGTGTGGATGCATCAATTCGATGACTCTTGGACTACATAAAAAGAAACCAAGAAAGACAAATTACAGAGGCCAGTAACAACACGGACAACATGAGAACAAAGAGAACATCAAAAACTAGGAAACAGAAAAGGGAAGAAAAACAACTGCATGGATATTTCAAGCGTGAAATTGGCGAAATCTCAAACGAAAAGACCTGATCGTGGCTAAGGAAGGGAAACATTAAGAGAGAAATTGAATCTCTTCTAACAGCAGCACAAAACAACTTCTTAAGGACCAATTATATTAAAGATAAAATCGATAATTCACACCAGAACAGATAGTGTAGGTTATGTGGTGATAAAGACAAAACGATTCATCAAATGGTAAGCCAATGTAGCAAACTAGGGCAAAAGACGTATAAGACTAGACACGACTGGTTGGGGAAGATGATCCACTGGGAACTGTGCAAAAAATACTACCAACATGGAATATGCACAAACTAAAATCCATCCTGGTGAATGAAATGCATAAAATTTCTGGAATTTTGAGATACAAACAGATCTCCTATTCCCGACCGGAAGACCCGACTCCGTGTTAATTAAAAAAACAAAAAAGAACTTGTTGTCAGGTTGATTTTACCCCTATCGTTTGATCACATAGTGACAAAAAAAAAAGAAGAAAACGAAAAAAAAGAGACAGACACTTTGACCTTGCCTGAGAACTGAGAATGCTGTGAAAGATAAGGGTGACGGTGATACCAGTTGTAATTGGCGGACTTTAAACGCGGCCTCGAAAGGGTTGGAAAATTCAATGCAAGAGTTGGAAATCACAGGACGCATCGAGACCATCCAGCTATAGCATTACTGAAATCGGCCGAAATACTCGGAAGAATCTTGAATATTTGCGGAGACTTGTTGTCTCTCAGACTCCAGTGGAAAACACTTTGTGTCTGTGTGTGTGTCTGTGTGTCTAGTATGGTTTGGTTTGGTTTGTTTGGTTTTATGGCATATCAACCTTTGTAGGTTATTTAACGCCTAATCCATTTTTATGTAAATAATCTGTTCTATTGAAAACAGTTCAGTTTAGCATGGGTACACAGTTTAATTGTCAAAAACATTTCCATTTCAAACTATTTAAGCAGTTATATGTAATAATTCAGTTAAGTGTAAATACAGTTTTAATGTCGAAAAACAGTTCTATTTGAAATAATTCAGTTTAGCATAAGCAGGCAGTTTAAGTGTAAGTACGGTTTAATTGTCAAAAACGTTTCTATTTCAAGCTATTCAGTTTACTCAATTCATTTTAGCATAAGTATGCTGTTAGTTCTATTTAACCCATAGATAGGGCCCTATCTGGTGCTACCACTCCGGGCCAGAGTGGACCTGGGAGCGACGGCAATGAAGGGGTACTCCGCATTCCCCAAAGCTCCAGCACTGCTGGAACCTCACCATCAGATTGTTTAGTGTCATATCCAGGACCCTCGTTAGGGGGAGTCTTACACCTCTGCAGAGGTGCAGTCAGTGTATTCTACAGCCCCAGCTGACTGGGCAAGTGTGTGTAGTAATAATAATAATGACTTTTCAAAACACTCGACTAACAAAAAGGACTAGTGTGGTCTCAAGAAAATATATCAATTTTAAATTTTTTTTTTTTATATCACAGATACCCTGGTAATGAATTACTCAAACAAACAGTAAAATTCATTCCTTGCTCCTGTATTCTCATAAATATTCATTTCTTTTGGTAAACGCTGTAAATAAAAAAAATAAAAATGATAAAATAAATGAATATTTTACTCTGTCATTTGAAATTAGAATATTTTATGTATTTCATTTTTCGTGTACTTCCGGTGAATATTTTCATCTAACCGGCTCGAACGATATTACGTAAGGCTATTTAATGGCAATATATATTTAATGGCGATATATATTTAATGGCGATATATATTTAATGGCAATATATATTTAATGGCGATATATATTTAATGGCAATATATATTTAATGGCGATATATATTTAATGGCAATATATATTTAATGGCGATATATATTTAATGGCAATATATATTTAATGGCAATATATATTTAATGGCAATATATATTTAATGGCGATATATATTTAATGGCAATATATATTTAATGGCGATATATATTTAATGGCGATATATATTTAATGGCAATATATATTTAATGGCGATATATATTTAATGGCGATATATATTTAATGGCAATATATATTTAATGGCGATATATATTTAATGGCAATATATATTTAATGGCGATATATATTTAATGGCAATATATATT
>OY757916.1:5085972-5160972 GCA_963585895.1 Sepioteuthis lessoniana | reverse complement strand
AAAGTCTCCGAGAAAACTATGAGGACAGTAATTAAACAAGATTTAAGCCAAGACGTTAAAACTCTGTCTTAAGCTGTATACCGGGGTAGAAAACAAAACAACTGTAAGTTCCAATCCAAATATTGGCACGCTTAACATTACTATTGAGGTGGAATGGAAGAGAATGTCGGAAGAATTTATTTTGAATTCATGCAAATCGTTTCGAAAGGGTATTGATACAATAATTAAAAACAAAAAAAAAATAAAAAATAAAAACAGTGGCCATATGGAGTAAAATTACTGCTTTGTGTCTATCTTCTTATTTTCTTGTTTATTTTTTTTTAATTAAAATTATTCTGGTTTTATCATCATCATGTCGTGCCACCAGCACGGATATCCCTGACCCTCTCTCGCCACTTCTTCCTATTATTCATCGCCTCTGGCATGTCTTCAGGGTTACTTCCTGTGTCTTCACATAGCTGCTGAACGTATGTTCGAGCTGGTCGTCCTGCTTTTGCTTGGCCATATGTGGCAGTCCATAGGAATACATCACTTATGAGCTCGTCCTTGCTTCTCCAGCAGTGTCTGGATCGTCTAACTTGTATAGTTTTCGTGATGGGAGGCAAGTGGCCGTATAGTTGGTGTCTTGTGGGGTGTTGTCGCCAGAACTAGTTCAATATTGCTCTCAACATTCTTGTGTAATTGCCGTCTAGTTTCTTCTCCAGCCGTTTATAGTATTTTATTATTATACTAGAATATTCCTAATTTTGCTTCCCCACTCTGTTTATATATATGTGTGTGTGTGTATATATCTGAATATGTATCCATATATATATATATATATATATATATATATATATATATATAAGCTTATTATTTGGTTTATTTTAATTAATTTACTCTTGTATTTTCTATTATGTTGTGAAGCAAATATTCCTAGAATGTTTTTGCTGTGTTCAAAAGTGCCAAATGAAATCCCTTCTTTGAATACAATTTTTTTTACAATCATTAATGACCTTAATTTTGTATATCTGAGTAATATCTATATTACTAAAAATATCCTTGTTGTTTATAAACTTATTTAACCCTAATCAGGCAAAAACGACACATCATAACTAGATTTTTATTTGCTCAATGCTCTTAAAATTTTCTCGGTGAATAAAGCAATTTCCATTTTGGTTTGCAAATGAATGGCTTTTCTATTGGCGCTGAATGTCATTTTTAATCATCCAAATTCTTCTTAGTTTCTTTCCGAATATTAGTATCGATATCATGATGGACCGCAGTTAAAACGACGAGCCAATTGATTCGTGAGTTGTCTAATAGGGAACAAAAATATGACTATAAAAATAATGTAATTTCAATTTTTCGCTGTCGTCACAGGATATTTTTTCGGGAAACATTTTCTGTTCGATCAATCAATGTATTGGTATCTGCATCCATTTTTTTTTTCTTTTTTTGACTGGCTTTATCCGATATTTCTCGTAAAAGTGCATCTCGTTAACTGGTTGCCTTACTCAACCTATTATTTATATCTAAAACCCTATCGGCAGGGCTGAGAACACGCTGACTATATTCCCTCTGTGTGTAACGGGGTATAAACCCAAGACCCTCTCAGACGCACAAAAAAGTCTAGGTTATTTTGTATATATGATGGTTTGTTTTTTTCATTTTTACTGATAACTATTTTTTATATTAATCATTTGTTTGTTTACAGTTAAATGTTTTCAACTATTGCTTACCAACATTAGTCATTTTATTTATCAAGTATTCCGATCTAATACGAATAATTTGCACGCAGTTGTATGGTTTCAAATAACTACAACTAATAATCCTTTGTAAATGATTGAATAGTTCTATCAGATCCATACATGGAACCCAAACAGGTCCTACCAATCCGGGTTGGAGTAGACTTGAGAGTAATGTCAATGAAGGTTTATTTCGCATAGCCAGAAGCTCCAAGACTGGACCTTCCTGTCAGATACAGTATATTGTTATACCCGGGACACACTCGTTGGAGAGGTTAACTCTCTGCAGAATTGCAGCCGGCGTGTTCTTCAGCCTCAACCGACTGAGCAATGACCTGTTAGTGTCACATTTATTGATTGAATAGATCTATTTAAAAATTATTTGTATTGGATAGGAATACTTGGAACCATAACTTTCTACAAACAAATGTTTATTATTAAATAAAATTATTAATGTTAGATTAAAAGAACTTGATAACATTACTGTGTACAAATTATTTATTGTAAGAAAATTTTTTGTTTAATGGTATGTCAATCTTTGTTGGTTATTTAATTCTAAAACCATCCGTCTTGAAGAACAGTATTTGTGCTATTTTCCCTATGCCGTTATGTCTAAAGTGATGGATTGCAGTTCGGAAATAGGCGAATTCGAACTCCAGTCCGCACTCTGCCCTTACCTTTCGGATCAATACCATTGAAAACGATATGAACCCCCACCCCTTATTCCCTCAACAGATTGCTCACAGCACCTGCTTGCCCAGTCGGCTGGGATTGTAGAATACACCGACTGCACCTCTGCTGAGGCGAAGACCCCCCCAACGAGTGTCCAGATATGACACAAACAAATTTGATGGTGAGGTTCCAGTAATGCTGGAGCTTTGGGGAATGCAGAGTAACCCTTCACTGCCATCGCTCCCAAGTCTACTCTGGCCCGGAGTGGTAGCACCTGATAGGGTCCTATCTATGGGTTAAATAGAACTAAACTGTGGTTTCTTGACTTTACTGGGGGTTTTTAATTTAAACTGCGTATTTATGCTAAACTGAATTGTTTAAAATAGAACTGTTTTGGCATTTAAACTGCATACTTATGCTAAACTGAATGATCTGAAATAAAACTGTTTAACTCTGTGTAGAACTTTTACTCTCTTCAGAAAGGAATAGTTTAATCGGGAACATTCGAAAAAGTTGAAATAGTTGACGTTCTTGCGAGAGACAGGGTTGTACCAAAAAATATGAATTGAAACCAGTTAATCGTGTGCAAACAAATGAAATCCTACTTATCAAAAATTTTACCTACTAAATATTTGTTTAGAAATCTTAGGTTGAACATATATATATATATATATATATATATATATATATATATAAAACAGAATTTGGCGTTAAATAACCTACAAAGGTTGATATGCCATAAAACCCAACCAATTAGCACCTGCTATTCCTAAGTCGTCTCTAATTCATCAAGAATTCGAAAGCCACTTTAACTTCATTCGGAATCAATCTGCAAGCGAGCTTTACAAGAATCTATCGATTTAAACATGTTTGTTTTTGTCACGATTAACTCAAACTTGTAACGCCATGTTATTTTTTTTTTTACATATTCAGCTTGAAGAACGACATATAAAAACTAATTAGTGCCCCACCCACTTAAAGCGTCAAAATATTGAAAATACTGAACATGTTCATTGGTGCTCAACTTCGGTAATGTTGTAGAAACTTGAGCTTTCAACGTGACTTTCCCTTAAGTACGAGAAACATAACTAAATTGTTAGAATTGATTTGATTATTACTATTTCACAAAATGAATATTTTTCTGTGCATGTGTTTATATATATATATATATATATATATATATATATATATATATATATATATATATATATATCACACTTGGATAAATCTCTTACATCTCCTGTTCCAAGAAATACTTATGAACATAATAAGTAATGTTTAATTAAATGTGAATAATTATTTTTGTTAGAGAAGATAATTCGGTGGGGAGGGCATCGTGGTTAACATACTAGACTGTAATATCGTATTAAACGAATTCGAATTCCTGTCACGCAATAACATTCTCTTTTTTTATTTTTTATTTTTTTCAGTCAGATACTCAAATTTTGTTTGTATTGCAGCAATATGGCTTTCTATTGTTTATTTTTTATAGTCTCTCTATGAAAACTTTCTATTTCCATGTGAAACAAAATTTTCCGAGTGCTCAAATAAGTGTATATACCGATTTCGGTAACTCAATATGAAGTTGTTTAGCCATGTTCAGAGGAGAAATTTTTTTCTCTGTTCTTAACATAGACTCCACTCTGCTACCGTTAATTACTAATATTAAGCCTACAAGTATGTGGCACCCAGTGATGATGGACTTCATAACACAGTCGAAAAGATTTGCCAAAAGAAAAATAGAAACACACCCACCCTTATCAGATCGAGAAGTTCCTTATTTATTTAGCTTATTTTAAGTTGTCTCCTGACGATAAGGGGACACTCTGTGAGGATCAAATTCACTACAATTTTTGCTTGTTTTCTGTTAGCCTATATTGAAAGGTCCCTGTTAACTTTGTAATCAACAATATTTCGCCAGTAGTGGAAAATGATAAGTGGACTTTAATTGAGCTGAAGACTTTTCTTCCTGGAAGTTAGACCTTATATTAAAAAAAACCCGATTTGTTCTTACTGGCAACACTGCGTTAAAACTGCAAACTCCTTATTTGTTTTGCATATTTTCTGGTGTAGATCAATGGTTGGATGGTTGGATGGCTGGATTTGTGGTTTAGGTATTCCGATGTTTATATGAGTTCTACATTGTCCAAATGTCACTGCTGCAAACTTATTTGAGGAAAGAAAAAAACTAATTTCATATTCAAAAAGATCAAATTTTTTTTCTTTAAACGGGCCACTTAATATTGTTTCATTGCAAACAGAATTTTTCTTTTATTGGGTAATTGTTTTCGTCTACATGACCTTCAAATATAAAAATTAGGGCTCAAGATAACCTTTATTTTCAACGATATCATAAGTCTTCGTCCATATAAAATTTGCTCTGTTGTCCAGGCTTATTATATACTGACTGTATACCCTGTAGAGGGGTGCCCTGATTATGCATCTGATGGTGAGGTTCAAATTATTGGCCTAGAGTGTTCGACATAGGTCCGGAAGACCAAGGTTCAATCCCAGGTTGAGTCATACCAAATACTCAAAAAATGGTACTTGATACCTCTTTGCTTAACACTCAGCATTATAAGATACGTATCAATGGTAAAATGTAGCAATCCAGGGAAAGGAGTAGCCCCCTCCCCTACACCACAGTGTAGTAGTTATTGAAAAGGAAGCCTTCTGATCGCCGCCCTCGACTACGGTCGACCAACTTTACTTACCCCCTTTGTTGACATTACTCCCAACTCTACTCTGACCTGTAGTCGTAGTACTTGTTGGGATCCCATTTATAAATCAAAATTTATTCGTATCCGATAGGAACTCTTGATACTCTATATGAGAGTAAATTATCAGAATCCGTTTCAGGTACTCGAAGTGCTTATTGTTTACTAAGAATTATAATCAGTTAGTTGAAATTTTATAATTTTGTGCCTACAAATGACTATTAATAAATAAAAAATAATAATAAAAATAAATAAATAAAACCACCAACCAGACATGCGAGAGACTGGGGGATAAGTAGGGACGAACTCATAAGTGACGTACTCCTGTGGACCCCTTCACATGGACGAGCAAAGGCAGGACGACCAGCTAGAACCTACATACAGCAGCTCTGTGTCAACACGGGATGTAGCCCTGATGACCTGCTAGAAGCAATGGATGATAGAGAAGGGTGGCGAGAAAGGGCCAGGGATATCCGTGCTGATGGCATGACATGATGATGATGATGGAATTATTAGTAATAGATAAGAATACTTGAAACCATAAAACTGTGTGTGCAAATTATTTGTATTTGAATTATATCACTGTGGGTAAATTATTTGTATTAGATAGGAATACTCGATATTATATCATTGTGTGCAAATTATTTTTATTAGATAGGAATACTTGAAATTATATCATTGTGGGCAAATTATTTGTATTAGATAGGAATACTTGATATTATATCACTGTGAGTAAATTATTTGTATTAGATAGGAATACTTGATATTATATCATTGTGGGCAATTTATTTGTATTAGATAGGAATACTTGATATTATATCGCACTATGCAAAAGGAACATTACACAAATGAAAGTAGAAATAAAAAATGAACGTAATTCCATAACTTTTAGATTTAAAATAAACCTTAACAGGTTGACATACCGTTAAAATCATTCAATTATTATAAATAGAATTATACATTGGTATTCAACCTGTTCTCACAAAAAACTATGAGAATCTTCATTGTTTAGGTAATACGAGGTATTACTTGATCTGTTTTAATAATCTCACAGGTATTCGAATATATCCTTCATTTTTTTTACGGTTATTAAGACGACAGACTACTTTTTTTTTCAGGATAACTGTGTATACTTCGAACTTCTGCTTTTGATTTTTTTTTCTCTTTTTCAGTTTCTATTTTCTTCCAATTTATTTTATTTTCACTTTCCTCTACCCACCTCTCTCTCTCTCTCTCTCTCTCTCTCTCTCTCTCTCTCTCTCTCTCTCTCCTGTTTAATTGAGTCCTTGAAAAAGGTTTCAGTCAACCGATGCTCTTGTGCGCTCAACTTTCCCCTTTAACTAAACGGAAGCATCAATCTATACCTAAATAATCTTCTGTTCTTCTACAAGGATAGATTTGGTATTAAATTACCCATAGAAGTTGATATGCCATTGAACAAAAAAATCAAACCAAATAAGATAAAATGACAACGGTAATTTTTAATATGCGTGCGTTGTTGAAAAGCAATGTGCTTTCATTTATTTATTGTTAACCCGTCAAATATGAGATTAAACTTTGAAGAACTAGCGAGAACCAATGTCTCCAACATGTCGTAACCTTCGGCGTTTTTTCGACACAAAAGTTAACTGCGTCACTTCCCGCTGATAACCGAATCAAAATGCATTTAAAGAAAACTGAATTACACAGCAATGAAGTTTTTAATTTCTTCACGTGAGTAACGCTCAAGACATTTGTTTCAGGTCGGAAGAATTGAAATAACGTGAGGTGGAAAAAGGCATGAAAATGTTTTACGGGAACTGAAAGAAAAATCAGCGCAAAAATATTCTTAGACTATGAGTAATATAAAGAAAGTGACATTTATCTCAAATAAACCTCAGGCAATTTGCTGTGCTCAACGGAGGCCACGATGAACGACTCCAAAGTTTTTGTTTGTAAAATCACTTTGTTCAAATGTTTTGTTGTTGCAACGATTATTTACTTCATTTTATCTTTTAAATAAATATTTATAATTAACTCGCTTAAACCGGCAAAGAAGTCAAAATTTGAATTGCAGTTTTCTTTTATAATCTCCGTTGTTAATAAAAACGTTTATCCCCGAACAGTTACAATTTGTGAGGGTTAATATGAAAGATGCATTCAATTAACAGAAAAATAGATTTACTACTTTTTATATTAAGAAGTTGATATTGTTTTGTAAGATAAGTTTTCTTGAGAAATTCGGAGCGTTTCAGAAAAATTTATAAAATTTTGTAATCAAATAAATTGACAAATTCTCATTCCAATAATCTTAAATTTTAACCGTTTGTATAAAAATAATTCAAATTTCTGTTTAATTTTTTTTTTCTTTCACTTATAGAAATGCAATTCACGGGTAAAGAAAAGGCGTTTAAACCTAGAACTTTGGGTGGTTTCTACACACACTGTTAAAACGTAACATCACTTTTCTAATTCTCGTTGAAATTATTTGATTATTTGATTTGGTTATCGTCGTAGGAAATGGACACGGCGAAACGAGTTCAAATTCTAGACGAGACTGATTGCATTTCACATAGCACTAATACCCTTGGGAAAGGTATGAATCCAATTATTTTCCCTCCAGGTAAATAAGAGGACATACTGGGTTCTTCAGCCTTGGTGAGGCAACTAGTCGAGGAGAAGGAAAACTCCGAATTCAAACCTATTAAACTCCGCTTAAAAATTGACCTTGTGTCATATCCTGCCCGAGCGGAGGGGTTGGTAAATATGGGTTCCAAAATTATATCAAATATTTGATAGATAACGCCCAGTACATTAAACAATTACGAGCGACACTTCGGATACTTATCAAGGTAAACATTTTTTCTTAAAGTTTTTTGATACTTTCTTGACCATGTAGTTCTATTCCGTCTATTGTTTCATTTTTTTTCCTTTTTCATTATAAGCATGATTTAAGTTTTTCTTAAAGTGTCCGGGTATAACACTAAATTCAATCTGATGGTAAGGCTCGAATTCTAGATATCTGCAGTAACTCTTCATTGTCATCACTCCCAGGTCCACTCTTATCCGGTGTGGTTGTACCGGTTAGTATCCCGTCTATGGTTCAAATAAATCTTTTTAAAAATGATTTATATTCTATACGACCGTGTGAAAAAAGAAACCTAATGAAACAACTTCACAAAAATGTAAATATGAACGCATTTCCCAAGACTATAGGCATAAAATAACCTTGGACAGGTTGACATGCCGTTAAGATCAGTCCGGTGATTAAAATGTTATTAAGTTGAATGCGTTAAACAATTTGAGGTTAGGTTTTACAAATGTAATATCCATCACTTTAATGGGTATCAGTATTGACCCGTTATAATCAGTTGGAGAGGTGGAAATCCTTGTAGCACAGCGGCTAACGTGCTGGACTAAGACATTGTAGTGAGTGAGTTCGAACTCCAGTCGCGCTATTAGGTTCACTTTCGGACTAATACAATTGGGAAAGCTGTGAAAACCCTTATTTCCCCAGCTATTCAATACCACTCAAAACAGTCCAATAATTTTTATAGCTACTTTTAAGATCGACGTAAAAACCTTCTAACCTTAAAATTTAATCCTAATTTTAACCGTGGTAAAATAATCACTGGGGCGGTGATAAATAGTTTATCACATGGTAATTAGTAAAACTATCTCACAGGTTGCTTGCAATAAGATTTTCGAAAATTTGAATTCAAAATTCCTAATTAGATGTACGGGATTTAAATATTTAAAAACAAATTTCTAAATAGTGTCGGGCGATAATGTGGAACATCGGTTAAAAAAGGACTCCAGCAAATTATGCAAACGTAGCAAGGGTGAGAGATAAAGTTTTAAACAAGATAGTCATTTCCCCATTAAACGACAAACATCTAAATGTAATAGACCATTCCACGTACCCCGGTAGCAAAATCTCATCTACAAAAAGTGATGTCAATATACACATTAAAAGGACATGGATTACTACCGACAGGTAAATTTGATCTCTCTAATGAAATAAAAGAAAAATTCTTCAAAGCAAAAAAAAGTTAGATGAGGTCTACACAAGGATGCTACGTGCCATTCTTTTAACAAACCCAGGAAGCAGCATCCTACAAAACAGCAGCTGAACAGCTACTTGCTTCCCACCTCATAAATCGTCCAAGCAAAACAAACAAGACATGCTGGTCCCAGTTGGAGAAACAGATTCGAATTCATAAATGAAGTTTTTTTGTGGACGACAACACATGGACCTACTAATGTTGGCCGACCAGCAAAGATCTAGGTTAATCAAGTCTGTGTGGACACTAGATGCCGTCTGGAGGACCTACCAAGCGTGACAGTCGATAAGAATGGGTGGTGAGAGTCAAGAGGATCTGTACTATCAGTTCGATTTGATGATATTTGCTAACTTGTGGCATAAGGCCAGAAGTACAGAGAATCGAAAACGCAAGAAATGGTCTGTTAATCTAGCTTTCTCTCTATTACCCCACATGAGGTACCCAAGATAGAGTTATGAAACGGGTACCATTTTTGACCTGAGACAGGGTTAGATCTGCAAGAACAATTCTGAGCATGGATTTGTGAAATGTGCCAGTGGTGTAATGGTTATCGTCGTAGGAAATGGACACGGCGACACGAGTTCAAATCCTGGACGAGACTAATTGCATTTCACAAAGCACTAATACCCTTGGGAAAGGTGTGAATCCAATTATTCTCTCTCCAGCTATGGGTAAAATAGTAGGGCAGACTTGGTTCTTCAGCCTTGGTAAGGCAACTAGTCTAGGAGAAGGAAAACTCTGAATTCAAACCTGTTAAACTCTGCTAAGAAAATTGACCTTGTGTCATATCCTACCCGAGCGGAGGGGTTGGGTAAATATGGATACGTGAGATGTGTTCAAAAGATACTGAGACTAACCATTTAATTATTTATTCATGAATATAAAAAAATCTACCCGAAGACGTATGCACAGTCTAACGATTTATGTAATAAAATGATGTACAAAGGTTTTTCAAAACAAGTCGGTGCTTATTTGGAAATGAATGCCAGTCTGGGTACTTTCTGAATTAAGTTTCTTTTGCGAAACACGGGTTTAAGCAAGTGTGATACCCCCCATACTGACCAGGCCTTACTCCGTTCGATTTCTCTTAAGTGTTGTATCTGAGATATGGAAGATCATTGAAAGAAATACAACAGCGCTGCTTCACACCAGAGCTAAAGAAAAGTTTCAGATGTGTTTCGACTAAATGAAAACTCGCTGGAATAAGTGGAATATCGAGGGGATTATTTTGTTAATTTCTCTCTTGGTAGATATACCTCTTAGTTTCATTACTTTTTATATGCACCACACCCTCAATTTAGCCGGAAAAATAATGAGTTAAAATAGTCAGTACGAAATCTGTATTGCTGTATTTCAGATTAGAGTCATGCATTTTGCTTAAAGATGTGAATTATCACTTTTGTTTTTGACGGGTCCTATTTTTCATCTCGAAAGCATTCAAATGTCTATTCACACACAGGAACTTGAAGCGGATTTATCTCCGATACTATATAATGACTAACATTAGGATTATAAGAATATTTGTTGCAAAATGTTTCTTGTGTGGGTAAGGCCTCTGTGGCGTAGTGGCTAACGTACTGGACTACGCTGTACAAACAGTAAAGACTGATTCACTATTGCCTGTCCAACGTCAGTCAGTTTCTTTTTCTCCTTCATTTTTTAAAAACAAGACTTTGTTTTCTATCTCTTACACTTTCTAAACTCTTATATCTTTCTTTCATCTTTTTCTTCCTTTTTTTTTTTTAGGTGAAGTTATTTTGTTTGGGGATTTTTAAAAATCTGTTTTCTTTTCCCCCCCTCTCTCTCCCTCTCTCGGCCGTTTCATCCTTTCTTTTATTTTTTTTTTCTTTCTTTCTCTATCTGATTGTGTGTCGTTATTGTTACCTATCTCTCCTATCAACGACACTGCAGCCGAACTTGACACGAGCACAAGACGCGGACGAAGATCAGATAAAAGGATTGAGATTGGCAGAGCACGACAAAGAGCGTGCAGGAGAGGGTGAATAAAAGAGAACAAAAAAAAAAAAAAAAGAAAAACAACAACTATAGAGAGTGAGAGAGAGAGAGAGAGAGAGAGAGAGAGAGAGAGATAGTGGGAAGGGGTGCGGCTGGTTGATGGTGAATATTGGAAGAGAGGCGAGTGGGGACCTTTTGTTACCGGAAATATGACGACTGACTCATGCAATTAAATGTGCACTTAAGTTGGGATTTTAAATATTGAGTAATTCGAGGGACGTGGGTGTATACACATATGCATAAATATGCACACGTCTATGTATGCGAGTAAGAGAAAAAAAGATTCAAAGCGTGTGGGTGGGCGAGGGGGGTAATACTCATGATGATGATGATGATGATAACATGCGTTTCTGTAGACACGAAGAGACAGTGAGAGAGAGAGAGAGAAAAAGTTGTGTTTTGGTTTATTTGTTTTTTGTTTTTGTTTTTTTGGGTTTTTTGTTTTTGTTTTTAGTTTGTTTTATGCAAAAGCGTGTACATGTATAGGAAATTCATTTCAACGTCTGCAATTAACTACTTAACTATTACGTATGAGAAGATGCCCCGAAATTATTGTCTCTAATTTACTTTCCCGAAAACTGCTGCAGATACAGATCACAATAGCACCAGTGGAAAGGGCAAGTTTTCAGCTACAAAACAATATTCCTCATGGACACCATCATTGGCAATGCATTTTTTGAGAGCGATGAACAAGGATCTGTAAAATAGTTGCTCCGAAAGTAACGCTTAGTTTTTCATTTGGTTGCCCAAATTCAGAATAAAACGTTGTTCCCATCCATATCCAATTTTTTGTTTGCTTGTTTGTCTTATTAGAAATAACGGTTGAGCGACAGCCAAGAAAAACGGCATCTGGCATGAAAGCAGAGATGAGGCAATGAATTCATCAACGCAGAAAAAAAAACTGCATCATCGACATTCACCAATGCTAGCTGAAAATTTACAGAGACGAAGCAGTAGATATGAGCACAGTAAGGCGATGGAAAATGCGTTTCAGCAGTCTCAGCAGTGAGGTAACTCATGAACCTTTAACTTGTCAATACACGGATGAAGAGTGCTTCATTCAACACATCCGGACGAATCGGGCCGATAAAGATTAACTACACTTACAACATTTTCCTGACAACAAAGCCGTCATCGCTTCTGTAAATAAATAGGTCGTCTCCGCGGGTGCGAATTTTTACGAGCGCAGTATGTAGGCTCATGTTCACCGCAGGAGAAAATACGTAGCTATTGGTGTTGATCATGCGATGAAAGAGTATTTTCTAGCTGAAAACTCTCTCTATTTGTCGTTCTTGTCTCTTTACCCTCGTGCTGTTGTATATTATGTGAAAATAAGAGGCATTACAAGGAGGGAAAATACGAGAAAGATTGGTTTGGTTTCTTTGTTTAATGGCATATCAACTTTCATGGGTTATTTAATGCAAAACTATCATTGTAGAAAAACTGTAGTAGTACTATTCAACCTACATTTGAAGGGAGTAAAGGGGGTTCATGGTACTATTCAACTAATAAAAGTAAGTAATGCTGGCGACCGTAGTCGAGAGTGACCCGAAGGCTCCCTTTTCAATAGCTACAACACCGAGGTGTAGGGGATTGCGCTATTCCTTTCACTGGGTTGCTCCACTTTACCCTTGATACGTACCTTATATTGCTGAGTGTTAAGCAAGGGGGTATCAAGTACCATTTTTAAAGTCTTTGGTATGACACGACATGGGATTGAACCCAGGTCTCCCGGACCATTGGCGAACACTCTACCTACTGCACCAACCAATAGCCGAAGGTAATAAGGGGGTTAATGGTTCTATTCCACTTATAGCTGAAAGGAATAAGGGGGTTCAGGCCTTTCCCAAGAATATTTGTCCGAAAGGGAACGAAAGGGAACGACTGGCGTTTGAACTCGCTTGCTACGATGTCACAGTCCAGCACTTTAACCACTATGACAAGTTGACACTCGAGAGAGATGGTATGAACAGAAAGAAAAAAAACCGGAAAATATACGAAGCAGAGGTGTTAACAATATTAACAATATTTTCTGTTAGGAAATTGTGCATCCCGTCCAGTATGTCATTATGTGATTTTATATGAATGTGAATACTTACATTGCATCAAATGCTCAAATTTCTAATGTTGTACCGGTAGATGTCGATGTGTCCCTTTTATTACAAAGAGCGTATTTTTGCCCAAACATTTCACAAAGAGCAGAGTGTGGTACAAGGTCAACTTTTAAGCGTGTTGAAGCTGGTTTGAATTCAGTATATGAATTCTCCTAGACTGGTTTCCAAACAAAGTACCCAGCCTGCCCTGATATTTATCCAAAGCTATGGGAAAAGGAGAACATGTATTCATGCATTTCCTAAGGGCGCGAACGTGATACAACCTGGTTTAGGATTTGAACCCTGATCGCCGATTCTATTTCCAACGACGATAACCGTTGCGTTAAGTGTGCCTCTATATTCGTAAATGTTGTAGTGTATGTACACTTTCTTTATGCTGTATGTGGTTTAGTCAATTCATAATCCGTATCTTACAGTGTTTTTCTACCACCGCTTAATAATTCAGTGCGATAATCTCAAAAGAATTGCAAGAAAATAAAAAATAATACAAGAAAATAAAAATAATACAAGATTGAGTTTAATGGTATGTCAAACCGTCTTGGATTATTTTGTGCCAAAGGGTTAGGGAATCGCACTTATTGTTGATTTACTCGTATATTTGCATGTGTGATACTCTAAGTAAGTTGGCCGACCGTAGTTGTGGGCGACCCGAAGGTTCCCTTTTCAATAGCTACAACACCGAGATGTAGTAGAGGGTGCTACTCCTTTTCCTTGATTACTCAACTTAGCATTAAAAGGTTCAGATCAAGGGTGAGTGTTAAGCAAAGAGACATTAAGTACCATTTTTTGATTCTTTGGTATGACTCGACCGGGAATTGAACCCTGGTTCCCCGTACCATCGGCGAATTATTTGCACACAGTTAAATGGTTTCAAGTAACTAATAATAATCCTTAATAAACAATTATAGTTCAAAATAACTATTCTTAATACAAATAATGTAGTTTATATATATATATATATATATAGTATTAAGTATTCCTATCAAATACGGATAATTTTCAAACGATCCAATTTTGATCGATAGGATTCTTAGAGGTAATATCTCTCCGGATCAGAATGGACCTGGAAGTAATGGCAATGAAGTGGTACTCTGTACACCCCATATATTTTGGGAGGGGGCTCTAATCTCTCTGTTGGGGATACAGTCAGTATAGTCTCAGCCCCACCAATTGGACAAACAACAAAATTAAGTCAGGAATCAGGAGACAACACATCGAACGAGTAACAACTGAAACAATTTAGTACTGAGATGAAAACCTGCTTCTCTCTCTCTCTCTCTCTCTCTCTCTCTCTCTCTCTCTCTCTCTCTCTCAAACCGACAATAATTTCATGTCAAACCAGTTATGCAGATTTTTAATAAATACCCTCATAAAAAAAGAAACAAAGCCAATTGAGCCGTGATATGAGATTGACTTTTGGATTCAAAATGAAGAGAAAAATACAATTTAAACGTCAAATGAATCTTGGTGAGAGTCAATTATTCAAACTGCAAATTTCAACTAACGTTAATGTCTAACATATTGAATAAAGTGTAATTAATTAAAATATTGATTAAAGTGTAGTTAATTAAAATAACTCTGCATCTCGGGAATCTGTTAGGTTCTCCTTGAAATGGCGGTCCATAATTGCTAATCCTCCTTTTTGGTAAAATGGGAAGTTTTCTTATTAACATTTTAGAGTTTACTCAATTAATATAAAAAATTTGGATGGTGTTCAGTGTAAACCCAGACACCACAAAAACATCATTCAATCACAAATTAAACTGCTAATCGCATTTTTTAAAATAAAAACTTCAAGTGTATTGCTCAGCTAAAAATCTCCCTAAGATATGCCGTTTTTGTTGAGTTACTATACTCGGTATCTTAACTATCAACACAAGAGCTGTATTTACCCAAGGAAATGAACAATGAGGAAAACGTTAATTTTCTTCCAAATAGTCATTTGGCATTCACTTATTTCAGCATGGCGCCAATTTTTATTTTAATGTGGTGTAAAACTGTACAGTTGCATTTTCGTTAATGCCCTCAGTGTCTTCAAATTTTGCGATTAATTTTCACTTAAAAAAACCCATAAAAACTTATACATAACAAGAGGTGGTCAGTTTGAAGACTGATGTACTTGTACAATCTAGTGTTACACCAAAAACATTTCGTTCAAAAAGTATCATGACTCGTCTTGATGTTTAGATATCATCACTTTATTTTAAAGTGGAAGTGCCCGTGGTGTAGTCGTTATCGTCGTAGGAAATGGACACGGCGACACGAGTTCAAATCTTGGACCTGACTGATTGCATTTCGCGTAGCACTAATACCCTTGGGGAAGGTATGAATCCAATTATTCTCCCTCCAGCTATGGGTAAATAGTAGGACAGACTAGGTTCTTCAGCCTTGGTTAGGCAACTAGTCTAGGAGAAGGAAAACTCTGAATTGAAACCTGTAAAACTCCGCTTAAAAATTGACCTTGTGTCATATCCTGCCCTAGCGGAGGGGTTGGTAAATAGTATCATCACTTTATTATATTATCACTCAAAAAAATACAAATCTCAATTCTAATACTTTTTATCACATCTCTTACATTGATATTTACAAATATAATAAGAATTTTACCGCTATGTTGTCTGGTGCTGAAGAATATGCCAGCTGTACTTCTACAAAAGAGTCACACACCTCTCCCCACCCCAAACAAGTGTTCTGGGTATGACACAAAACTAAATCTAAGGGTGAGGCTCCAGCCCTTGAGTTTTGGGGAATGTAGAGTACCCTTCATTGCCATTACTCCCAGGTCCTCTCTGATCCAGAATGGTAGTACCTGTTAAGGTTCCAAATAAAACTATGGAATTGTTAGCGTTTGACAGCAATACTTGAAACTATTTAACTGTGTGTCAACGAATGAAATTACTTACAAACTATTCCCGAACAAATCGCGCGCGCGCATGATAATAGGATTTTGACCTTAAATATCCAAGGGTTGATATACCATTAAACCAAGTAATCAAGGATTAATATTCTTCTTCTTCTACTTTTTCGTCTTTTTCTTTGTCCATCGTAATCGATGAAGACCATCTGATCAACCTTATGATTGAGGAAGGCATCTGTGAGTGCGCAGATGACCAATCTGCGTGAGGAAGAGTCTTGGACAGTGAAACAAGGAATGGTGTCGGCAATGGCTGATGTGGCTGTGCCTTTTCTAAGTTTCCCGCGCAGCTCAGTTGCTGCGTTTATTCTGGTTTCAAAGACTTTCGCTCCACGTTTGACAACTTCACGCCACTTCTCTCTGTCCTGCGCCAGATATTCCAGGCAATTAGGGGCAATACTGAAAGATTTCATTGAGACCTTCAGTGTGTCTTTAAAGGGCTCGTTCTGGCCTCCTTGGGAGTGCTTGCGCTGAGACAGTTCACTGTAGAGCAGTTTCTTCGGGAGACGGTGATCTTTCATGCAAACAACATGACCGGCCCACCGAAGCTATGATTACATTGAGAGGGTGTAGATGCTAGGAAAAGAAGCCTGAGCTAAAACTTCGGTATCGGGAAATATGTAGAAATAAAAATTATTTCCAGTTATTATCTTAATACTAATACTTTGCACACAGTCATAGAATTTCAAATCTTCGCATCTTACACAAAAAGTTTATTCACCATTATCTGGTTTCAAGTAAATATTTTTATTTGATAATAATTTGTTTGCGCACAGTTATATAGTTGCAAGTAATTTATACACTGTTTGATGGGTTCAAATATTCCCAGCTAATACTGATATTTTGTACACAATTACATGGAACCCAGTTGGCTGGGTCGGTAGAAGACACCGACAGCATCTTTGCTGATGGGTAATACCCCCCCAGTGAGTGTCCTGGATATAGCATTATCCTATTTACCAACCCCTCCACTCGGGCAGGATATGACACAAGGTCAATTTTTCAGCGGAGTTTAACAGGTTTGAATTCAGAGTTTTCCTTCTCCTAGACTAGTTGCCTCACCAAGCCTGAAGAACCCAGTCTGCTCTACTATCTACCCATAGCTGGAGGGAGAATAATTGGATTCATACCTTTCCCAAGGGTATTAGTGCTATGTGAAATGCAATCAGACTCGTCCAGGATTTTAACTCGTGTCGCCGTGTCCATTTCCTACAACGATAATCATTACACCACGGGCACCTCCTGGATATAGCATTATACCATCTGATAGTGAAGCTCCAGTTTTGTAGCTTTGGGGAATTATGACCACTTCTTCATCGTCATCGCTCCCAGGTCCACTCTGGTACCTCCTGATAGGGTCCTATCCATGGGTCAAATAGAACCGTTTGACATTTAAACTGAGTACAAACAAACAACTAACGCTAGATTGAATTATTAGAAATAGAACTGTTTGATCATTTAACTGTGTGTATCTACAAAATTTCTTTATAAATCATATATTTAATTTATATGTAAAAAAAGGGTTTGGCATTAAATAAGCTACAATGGCTGATATGCCGTAAGATCCAACCAAACCAAATCATATATAATTGATATATATGAATAAAAAGGATGTGGCATTAAATAATCTATAACGATTGATATGCCATAAAACCAAACCAAACTATACAATTACATTGTTTCAAATATTTCAACCAATCAATAATGATCATCCTTCGGAGACAAATAACTATTTGTAATACAATTGCAGTTGTATGACATCAAGTATTTCTATTTCTACCGGCTTATTGGCCTAGCGGTTAGAGTGTTTGCCAATGGCCCAGGAGACCTGAGTTCAATCCCAGGTCGAGTCATACCAAAAACTGGTACTTGATACCTCCTTGCTTAACACTCAGCATTATAAGGTACGGATCAAGGGTTAAGTGGAGTAATCTAGGAAAAGGAGTAGCGCCCTCCCCTATACCTCGGTGTAGTAGCTATCGAAAAGGGAACCTTCGGGTCACCCTCGACTATGGTCGCCAACTTTACTTCATTTCTATTGAACACGAATCATTTTCAAAATAAATTAAATTTTTAAACAGATCTATTTGACCCATAGACATAATCCTAATAGGTACTCCCACTCCGGGCCAGAGTAAACTTGCGAGTAGAGTCAATGAATGGATGATTTCACACTTTTCTGAGCTCGAAAACCAAAGCAGTTGTTATGTATACAGAATAGATATATAAAGCCAACAAGATTTGGCCAGCTCGACAGTTAATATTCTTCAATTGGTTATTGCTTAAAAGCCCAAAATGATCAACCAGTAATTGTTTTCTTTGGCTATGCAATGAATAAATCAGTCTTTTTTTTTTTTAACTATTCCTTTACGCAAATAATCAGCTCGCACTTGTATGATTTGAAGTATTCTTTTCAAATACTAACAACTTGTACACATGTACATTGTTTAAAATATGTCTAATAGGAATAATTTTTATTTTTTGAAAAAGTTTAGGGAATTCAAACATGTAGCAATATTAAAGCGTTTAGGGGTCAAACCAAATCTTCCTAATTATTAATATAGAAGGCAAGAAGCGTGATTATTTGTGTCTAATATATCATAATGCATTGTCATCATTTGGAAAAGGCAAAATATTTTAGCAAAATCCGGCTCATTATTTTGCTGATTTAACACTTGAATTCCAAAGATTGTTCAGGTGGAACGCAGTAGAAAACCAGTTCAGATTCTGTTAATATCAATTATGAATTGGTTGCATTTTATTGCAGTTCGTTATGATGCAATTTAAACTGGCCGTAAAGGTCTCTTCAATGGCAGCCATATTCTTCCAATAAGATTTGGTAATCACAATCTTTTCAGCCCTTCAATACAATACCATATAACCTAATAATTTTCCCATGTTAATAAGATTCTAGTGTATTTGTATTCCATTTTGTTCATCCTGTTCTATTTAATGTTTCAATCCCCCCAACTCAAAAAAAAAAAACCCAGAGAGAAACTAATTTGTATTTGTTTCTATCACCTGAGCCCAACATGATCGTCTGTCTAATGAAAAGGGAACAGTAATAAGCTGATCAAATAATTAGTGCTTGCCTATAAATATAAAGCGACAAGCAAAAAAATAAAAATCTTATTCATCTTAAACCTTACATTCCGACAATTAAACTTGGCAAAATACGTAGTTGTGTCTAGTTGACATGTACTCTTACAAAGGAAGCTCAGTATTATTTCTTTTCAAACTAAAATAGTTTTATTTTAGTTAAGACCTTATCTAATTTAATTTTACTTTAAATTTTATTTGTTTTGGGAAAATTTTTACCTGTTACAATCCAGACTTTTGAAACTTCCATATTATTTGCTACTTTTGCCTCTCAAATACGTCACATTTCAGTTCATATATTATCATCACAGACTCACCCTAAATTGGGTTGTACTGGGTTTGACACAGAACGAGTGTCCAAGATATGACACTAAACAATCTAACAGTGAGGCTTCATTAATGCTGGAGCCTTGGAGAACAGGGAGTACCCCTTCATTGCCGTTGCTCCCAGATCCACTTTGACCCGAAGTGGTAGCACCTGAAAGAGACCTGTCTATGGGTCAAATTGAACTGTTTGACATTTAAACTGTGTGCAAACAAATAACTGATATTAATGTGAATTGCTAGAAATAAAACGTTTTTACCATTTAACTGTATTCAAACAAATGACCAATGTCTAATTTAATTGTTAGTGATACATAACAATACTTGGAACTATTTAACTGGGTGCAAACAAATGATGAATATTGAATAGAATAATTAGGGTTAAATAGTAATACTTGAAACTTTTTAATTCTATGCTTAGATTAAATTATTGATATCATATAGCAATACTTGGAGCCATTTAACTGTGTGCAAATGAATGAATAATGTTGAATAGAATTATTAGTGTTAAATAACAATGCTTGAAAGCATTTACTGCGTGCAAAAAAAATGATTTATAGTAAATAAAATTAAACGTGTTCGATAAAAATACTTGAAACCATTTAACTGTAAGCAAAAAAAAGTACTGGTTCATTTAAAATGTTACCTACAAAATGTGTTTACAAATCGTATATATTTAATATATATGTAAAACAGGATTTTGTAATAAATAACCTACAATAATTGATATGCCATAATTCCAACCAACAACTGTTTAAATAGCCAATAAGTATTTGATGTTTCGTTAAACAAATAAATCGAACCAAAAATAATGAATTTTGCTAGAATCTTGGTTGTCCCAAGATTGTTGTGTCCAAATTCTTGACAGGTTGATATGTTATCGTTGTAAAGGAAGGATAATAAGCTATTACTGCTACTCTCTATTTTCACTTGTCATGGCTTCATATACTTCGGAATAAACACCCTTCATCTGATTTTTTCAATCTTTTTTAATTATTGATTTTTTTCCTTGAAAACTTATTTCAGATTATTGCTAAATAAATAGAGGTGATTCTTACGTCACTTGCCGTAGATCTCTGCGTTGAGTTTGAAACCATGTTGGAAGATGAGCAGTGGCATATCATCACCATCACTAGTGACCACATCAAACATCATCATGTCGACTGGATGTTTGCTTTTCATCGATATGAATCTTTTCTCAGATTGACACAATAAGATCTTCGTATTGGATCTTCTAGAATGAATGTCAACAGTACAGCATACTGTTTCCAAATTTCTGAATGAATAAATTGCGTAATGGCGCTGCTTCCCTTCCTGATAGGGTCCAACTGACTCTAATTTGCTGCATTGTAGATAAAACCAGAAACAATTTACCCATCACACCTTGTGTGTGTATAATTATATATTCGATGAATTAAAATTTACTACCAAAATCTTGTGAATCAGTAATATATATATATATATATATATATATCAGTAAAAAAAATGATGTCCTGTGAACAAGAATGCAGAGCAATATATTTCACGATGTTTGAGAGCCTCTGCTGAGCTTATATGGACACGTCTGAGGTATATATATATATATATATATATATATATACAGGAGAGTCCTTAAATAAATAAGGTGAATTTTTGCCTAAAGAGTGTAAAATATACTTAAGGATGATGACTAATTATATAAGTTAATTGTTTTTGAATTAATAAATTGTCGGTGGATAAAAACTTTGAATGAAAGTGTAATCGCATGCAAAGGTCAAAGGGTGCACCGGTCGCTTATGGGGCAGGATATCGAGTTATCAGGTTGTTTTCGAAATCGCCAGGGATGACATATAGGAGATTTATTTTGAAATCGTTGTTGTAGGCTGGATATTAAAAAGTAAATATTCTGCTGCTTGTCTTAGGATAAAATTAATTTAAATCAAATGAACGTAAAAGACACATGTTCTTATATTATTAGTGAATGGAATATTTAAGAGATATAAGCAATATAATTTTAATTTAGTTGGACTGTCGAGTTCAGACTCCAGAGGCAGAGGCGATCGATTGAATTCAGAGCCCTCTCGGAACGAGCGGTGTGAAGGAATCGAAGTCAGGTGTTTTTGTTCGTCTATCACCTCTGAATCTCATGGCATTTCTATGTAACAACAGTATATCTTCCATTTTGTCTTCCTCTATCGTTTCGTGTTTGACTACGAGAAAAACAATAATGGTAATACACTTTTCGTATTTGAAGGAAAAGGTCCGTCTTGTATTCGAGAAGTGTGACGTCTATTGATGTTAGAGATGGTGCAGGATCGGTGAGGCAACGTTACACACTTTATATTTGGTGCCGTACCGTTACAGGAGTTGGCAATAGAAAGCACTGCTTGTGAATAAATTCTTCGGAATATTTTTTCATAGATATAAACCGCACATTGTTTTGGAATTGGTTTATAATAAAAATTATTTTAATCAGGAAAGAAATTGTTTCTAGGCAATTCAAAATGGGAGCAGATCAGAGTACTTTCGGCTTGAAAAGCGGTCTGTTATCACATGTTTGGCGGCTGAGAAGTGTAAACAATGAGAAGTAAACAAAAGAATATTTTCAGTACAGAGAAATAGGATTTAATCTGCAAAATCTTAACAAATGAGTTAAACGTTGCTTTGCCACTACAAGTCAGAGTCGACAGTCTATGGAGCGAAAACACACAGACTCTTCAATCAGGAAAAATTCCAGGCACAGTCGTCAGTAAAGAAGGTCATGCCGACAATCTTCTGATACATTAAAAAAAAAACCGAATCACTATTGATTTCCTTAAAAAAGGTCCAACGACAAACTACTTCCTCCTACCAACTCCGGAGGTAAAATTCGCCTTAGTTATTGAATGATTTGGTTGGTTGGTTGGTTCTGTGTTGTTCAGGGTAGTTAACATCATTGCGGAAAATTAAAGTTATCGTTATTATTATTCTTGTGAGTTTTTCACACTAGGATAATAACTCTAACTGGTAAATTTT
This sequence comes from Sepioteuthis lessoniana, assembly GCA_963585895.1. Classification (NCBI taxonomy): domain Eukaryota; kingdom Metazoa; phylum Mollusca; class Cephalopoda; order Myopsida; family Loliginidae; genus Sepioteuthis; species Sepioteuthis lessoniana. The sequence goes on along the minus strand of OY757916.1, from coordinate 5,138,352 downwards.
ACTGAAGTCTTGAGTGATAGCAAGTTTCCTTGGATCTGCTGACCCTTTGATTTATTCTAGCTGATTTTAACAGCGCTGTGATTAGATTGGTCTCGATTCTTCCTCTGACCTCCAGTTTCCCCAGTCTCTATTTTAAACCTTTGGGGAATGTTCGAAGGGGATCAACTACAACTGGTATCACCTTCACTTTTATGTTCTATATTTTTTCAACTCTCTAGCCAGATCCAGGTATTTGTGAGTCTTTTCGTCTTCTTTCATTTTCATTCAATAGTTCGATGGAATGGTAAAATCCTCAAAATGACATTTTTTTCTTCTTCGTGTTAATTAACATTTGACCTGGTCTTCTAGTCAAGATTTGGTGATCTGTTTACATCTCAGTCCCAGAGAATTTTATGCTTCTCATTTTTAGGATAGATTCTGATTCGTACACTTACCATATTATCATTATTATTATTATTATTGAATGAATCCAATGATTTTCATAGTCTCAAAGAAAGGAATTATTTGTACTGTTCCACCGAACGAAACTGTACGTAATTAAATGGAATCAACGACCAAATCCAGCAATGATAATTGTTTCCCTAGAAAGAAAAATATATGTGTGTGATTATCGAATGTCGAAATTGAAGAGAAAATGATGTGTGACGAATTTATTGCCGTTACAAATGATTTAATAACAATTAATTTGATGAAAAAGGACCTGATTGATGGTGGCATCACATTTAAAAAGTTGATATCAATTTGGCCAGACACATACACACGACTAGGCTTGTTGAAATCGAGGCTACAATCATTCATCAAAGGAAGAGCTTACCTAGAGAAAACGATTCTACTTAATTGTCCTTTATCAATTGATATAAGTAAATAAAGGCATATAAAATATATCTACAAAGGAAATCGGTGCCGACACTTACAAAATCTATCTGTCTATCTATCTCTGGTTGTTCATATCTACTTGTCTATCTACCTCAGTCAACTTGTATTTGTCTGTCGATATCTATCTATGAGTAAATTGATATGAGTGTATATGTATAAATATCTAGATATTCATCTTATCTACTTGTAGATAAGTAGATTCACACACACACACACACACACACACACACACACACACACACACACCAAAAAATAAAATCATATGTTAAAAACTAACGAAAGTATTCAATACTTTTTAAGTAGATCAATATATAATTAATAATGAATGTGAAAACCCACATAAACGTCCCCCTGAGCTTCGCATATTCACAAAAAATATGAATGGAATAATTGTATCCATTCATTTTTACTGCCCACAGGAATCTCGTTTTGCAAGGGAAATATTTTGATATTTTTAAGCATATATATATATATATATATATATATATATATATATATAAACAAAAAAAGCAAGTACTGAGTATACTTATACTTAGTACCATTTTAAACTGTTGTTGTAAATATTGTTTTTTATAAGATCAAAGATAAAACAACAATCTTGTAATCAATACGTCAATAGGACCTTAAATAGTTTTTTGTTAATTTCCGTATTCATCACTAATAATGATTGTCAACACTTACAATAAATATTTATACTAATTAGAGAAACTCAAATAATGACTTCCAAATTGAGGTAACAATTCATTATCCCGTTTCCTTTCATCTTTTAGTTTATTCATCCAATAGAGCTACTTACTTTGTTCAGATAATAGAAACATTTAGCAGGGCCAAATGCTATATAATTGTTTTCATTTAATGAAGCTTGCCATGATTTTTTAATTCGGAAATCTTTTCTTTACTTTTTTTTTTTTTCTTTTTTTGCCGACATATCTTATAAGTTTCAAAAAGTTTTTATTTTTGCGCAGTCGTTCATTTTTCATTTTTCATCTGAATGTAGAATTTGTAGTTACTTTAACCCTTTGCCATGAACAGAATGTCAAACAAGGTCAATTTTTAAGCGGAGTACAACAGGTAGGAACTTTGCGTTTTTCTTTCCCTAGAAAGATTGATATTCCAACTTTACAGACCTCAGACTGTCTTGTTATTTACCTATTGCTGCGAGTATAATGAATCCATAGTTTTCCTATAGATATTAGCTCTATATCCAGGATTTGAACTGGGATGGTTGGGTTTACCCCTTGAACGTCACTGATGGTAACGATACTAAAAGTCGAACTGAAGCAAGCTCTGTCTCCCTATCTCTCTCCCTCCCTCTCTCTCTCTCTCTCTCTCTCTCTCTCTGCCTTTTTTTTACAAATATATGAGGGGTAAATCAAACACAAATTATTTTTAATGGAATATAAAAGATTCACAACCGCTCGACTAAGTATCCATTTGATAATGGTGCCAATAGCTATTTACTAAGCTTAGCTTTGTTATGGCATAAGGCCATAACTATGGGGCACCCAGATAGGATCAAATTTGCGAACAGTAGTTTTCTAATCTAGCTAGCAAATCATTACATTAAGTGAGGTACCAATTATAGTGCAAAAAAGGCATAATAGTTTCGCGAAACATTTTGGTTTGAAACTAGCTCCGCTTCGTCGGCGAAGAATAGAGCACTTTCTTTATAAAATAGGGCATATCATTTGACTACTATGATTATCATTATCATATATATATGTATATATATGTATATAATGAAAGAAAGAGACCCGGACAATTCCTCCTTGACCGAATAAGGATCGAGAAAATCAAGTTTCTATAAAAGTTCTCTTCTATTCGTTTTCTGTATACACGTTATTTTCTGCAAAACATTTTTTTTTCTCTATTTCCTTTTGTCATTATTCAGCTAACTTGAATTTCTTATTCTGAACATACAGCGATATTTTTGATAAAAAAACAAAAATCAGCCAATAGCGAAATACTTACTATGAATGTTCAAAAATTGAATTTTCCTTTTCGTTTCAATAAATGTATACACAGCAAAAGTTTTATCTCATTGCTAAGTTATAGCGAAAAAATGAGAAGGCCAAGTTGAAACGTTAGGATTATTTCTTTTTATGTTTATACCCCAATGGTTTTTCATGCGGCCTTGTGTCACATCTAAGCAAAAGCTTGGTAAATTACTATACCCCAATGTTTTTTTTAATAAAAGTTATCTACCAAAATTGCTAATATACGAAGATAGAAACAAACGAGTAAAAATTATTCATTTGTAAAGTTGGTGACCTAAATCGAGGGTGACCCGAAGGCTCCTTTTCGGTAGCTACTACACCAAGATGTAGAGGAGAGCGCAAATCCTTTCCCAGAATCCAGAATCTTATAATGCTGAGTGTTAAGCAAGGAGGCATCAAGTACTATTTTTTGAGTCTTTGATATAACTCGACCAGGGATTGAACCCAGGTATCCCGGGCCATTGATGAACACTCTAACCATTATGCCAGTATCCGGTTAAGTAAAGTTGACGACCATAGTCGAGAGTGACCCGAAGGCTCTTTTTTCGACTGCTACTACACCAAGGTGTAGGGGAGGGCGCTATTCCTTTCCCTGGATTGCTCCACTTTACCCTTGATACGTACCTTATATTGCTGAGTGTTAAGCAAGGGGGTATCAAGTACCATTTTTAAAGTCTTTTATATGACGCGATCTGGGACTGAACCCAGGTCTCCCGGGCCATTGGCGAACACTCTACCCAACAGACGACAAATCTGCTTTCAAAAATCTTCATATAAAATCCATATAACCATTACTCTTATAAACGCTGTTTGTTAGTAAATACGAAGAACTGCTGAAATACATCCCGCATTTAAAACCCTCTCTAGTGTTGTGTCAAATGAATCTAGGCAAGTGGCAATGGTAGTTCCATCTAGCAAATATCTTTGTTTTTATTTGATACACTTACGATTGGGCCAGGGCACACAATGCGTTTGCTGTGTAGATGTTTTTTGGGGTTCTTTTTTTTTTTTTTTTTTATTTAAGACTGTTGAATCTACAATTGTTATACAGATTTTAATGCTCATTTCATGTGACATGATGCTGCTCCGGACAGAGTTTTTGACCAATCATCATCATCAAGTCGCGCAGCTAGCACGGATTTCCCTATCTCTCTCGCCATTTGTCCCAATCATCCACTGCTACCGACAGGTCTTCTAAACTATATTACGAGTCCATACAGACCTGTTATAGTCGTATCAATTTTCAGTAAAAATTAGATTATTGGTTTTAACGATTATACAACAATGATTTTATCACAAAAGTCACCTACAAAAAATTCTTATATATGAAGATAAGAAAAAAAGCAAATCAAAAACGAATGTCAGAGCACAATTATTTATTAAAAGTTACAATTTAAAATCTTTTATACAAATTACATATGACGATTACTCTAATTAATGTTTTTGAAAAGTTACTACATATTAAAATGTAGACTGTTTTATTTATAAAAGAATGATAAAGTTATTCTCTTAGCTATGTTCGATAAAGAGGCTTTTTTTTAAATGGTCACCCACCTCAGGACTGAACAAGCATATTGCCTGGTTAACTTCAGTAGGACTTGATCGTAAACCAAATAATGACACAATATAACTAATTATTTTGGGTTTTAATCAGGACATTAAGATTTTATCATTTTTTGAAATTATAAAAATTTGCCTTTAAGGTAACTGAAAAAAATAACAGGGAAATATTTTGTCCATTTTTGTATTATTAAATTTATTGCATCCAAGTCAATAATCATTATTTTGGGAAACAAGAAAGCAAGAAGCAATGAAGCAAAATTGACGATGTTTCCAATTCATTAAATAAATTCTGGCAGTTGATTCATTGCGCATGCGTGTGTTGATTCACAACGCGGGAATGCTCAAGTTAAACGGTGAGTCTCTTCAAATCTTCTTCACTTAACGGCTTCAGATGTTTATTGAAGACGGCAAACGCTTTTATAAAATAGACTAATATAATGAAAAGATAAAAAAAAAAGTCGACAGAGTAAAACAAAGTGTGTTGGGGCAAAAAAGGGAAGATAATTACGGCTGCTCAACAACAACAACAACAACAACAAATAGAAAACAAAGTAATTCCTCTGATTTCGGTTCCGTTTGTATATTTTTCGTTTTACTTGTTTGACAAGTTGTTGACTTACATGTTCTGCCCATTTTGATCAGTTCGTTTCGTTTTTTATTATTATTATTACTATTATTATTCAATTTCTCGATTTGTTTTTGCTTGTCGCTTTCTTTTCCTCTCAAAGAATTGTATCTACCTACCAGAAAAATTAGCCCCAAGCTGACAATGTTAGCAGACATGTCAGACATTTTCAAGCAGTATGTTGTCAGAAAATTCACAACATATTAAGCACACTACTTCATTTATCAGGGATCCCTATTTTAATCAGCATTTTAAGAAGCAATTTTCACTTCTTTCGTCTACTTTTCTACGTAAATTAGGACAAAAGGATTTGCATTTATCCCCTTGCCTTGATTAAAATGACCAATATTTATCATATCAAAAATACTGAAATGCAGGTAGTGTTATGGTTATCGACACAGAAAATGGACATCAGCAAAACGAGTTCGATTTCTAACCAAGTCGCTCTAAATCAATTTTGCACAAGTGCCAATGGAAAGGCATGTATCTATTGTGCCCCAGCTATGGATAATATAGTATAGCTAATTAGGCTCTTTATCCATAAAATGCAACCAGTCAAAGAGAAAAACGACTCTGAACCTTGAAGAAAACAATGGTAAACCATTCCTTTTCTCTGCCTCGAACGGTTACTGATAAAAAAGAAAGCTGTAAAGAGTTTTGATCGCACAATTCCTGAAAGTTCATGGTACTTGCCGTCTAAACGCTCAAATTTTCGCCTTATTCTGTCACCATTCTTGTGACCATAAGCAATCCTTGTTTCTTTATTTTGACACAAGATTGTTTGATGATAGAACTTTTTGGCTGGGAAGTGCAGATTTATCTCAAATCCAGTCAAAGGGCTCTCTCGATTGGATGTATTAGTGCATTGTAGAAGTTTCAAGGGTTGGGTCAGGATCAGTCGTTGATGTCTGAGGTGCCTGGTGAAAGGGAATGCCTACGGAGCTTAGGACATTAAATTTTATTACGTTTAAATTAATCTAAATTTCCCAGCCAAAAAATGGCCGATGAGAAAAATAAAGATGCATTATGTACATTATAAGAGGCTTGCTTAGCGTAACGGTTATCGTGGCAGTGAATGAAATCAGCAATCCAGGTTCAAATTCTGGGCGGAGATTTTTGCATTTCATTTCGCGCTAATGATCTTTGCAAAGGCATGAAACCATTTAGAACAGATTGATTAATGCCTTTCTTCATACTCAAAATATCCTTCACCCAAAGTATGGTAAAATAGATGAGCAAACTGGGTTCTCTGGCCTTGGTTAGGCAACCAGTCTAAATTCAAACTAGCTTTTCTCCCCTAAAGATTGACCTTGTGTTAAATCCAACACTTGGTTGAGGGGGTTAAGTAAAAATATATATTATGTAAATTACGCTATTCAGATTTAAATATTCTAATTATATTGTTGTGATAATGATTATGTTTTACTTATACAATTTCCAGAAAAATGATAAGATCAGAGACGTATGTATTGTCACTGCTACCAAGGATGACTATGAAGCATCTGTACATTTTACTTGGGATCAAAGTGTCGCTTCCTCAAGTAACATAGAGATATCGATTGTGACTGCCGTAGACATTCAGGTTTGTTAATTGATAGGCTTAAATTATACCGCTGTGTTCCCTAGAACAAAAACCTTTTTTTATTATAAGTATTATAGTTACATCCCTGATAAACAGCTGCTACGAAATAGCATCTATAATGTTCCAACTTTGAACATGTTAGCCAGACCAGCAAAAGACCAACTACAAATTTGCACAGAATCCAATAATTGTTCTAACAATGCACGAACATTCCCATATGGCATCATGGAAAGAGTTACGGTAAATTAGCAGCTACAGAGACGCAGCTATTGATTTCATATTGATACGCACCGACAAACAAATCATCGAACATCCAGAAATAGAGGATCGATCTATTGGTTATTGTATTGCTCCTTTTCTCCACGATAAAAAAAATCCTCTATTCTGTGCAAGGCTGAGAAAAATGTTTTGTCTTTTTTTGGTGGTGGTGGTGGAGGAGGATTCATTGATTTGATCAATTCATCGAATGATATCTCACTACGAAATAACCAATATATTTCTTTTTATGAAGCAATATAAAAGGGGGTTTCTTTTTTCACAAACTCCTACCATTCCCGTTGTCTTTACAACCCTACGGATTTGATAGTCAATCCTTTTTATAAGTGTGCGATCAGAACGGCTTACCGGGATTTTAGATGCTCGCTTGCAGGCTCGAATTAATGCTTCTGCTAATATTACTAATTAAATAACATGTAAGTTTTGAGAATCAGAATTCTCTGCCCTTTTTCACTATGTTTATTCAGGCAAAATCGAGAGGATGATGGTGTTCCATCGATCTTTAAATATCTGTCAGTAGTTCTTTTGGCTACCAAAGTTTTTAGCTTTGCAGTCGTTTCACTGACAACCAAGTTATATTACTAGTTTAAAAGACCGGCGAAAATCCACTTTAAAAAAAATCTTGTCCAATCAACCAACTAAACCCTACAATTAGCGACTTAAAAGAATCTAACAACCACCCATCAGGCACATTATCAGGTCTAATTGATTTATCAATTTTAATGGCATGTCAACCTGTCTAAATTTATTTTATTTCCCAGAGGTTAGGGAGTTATTTATTGTACGTTCATATTTATATTTTTGTGTCATTTCTTAAAAAGACTTGTTTTGATTTTTTTCTTTTTTTTTGCACAAGATCCTATTTTTAAACGGATGCATTTAACCCCTAGATGAGACCCTAACAAGTATTACAACTACGGGTCATAGAGGGTCAGGGAGTAATGGCAATAAAAGGATCCTTCACATTCCCTGGAGCTCATCAACTGAAGCCTCGTCAATCAGATGCAGTTTAATTTTATACTTAGGAAACCATTCTTTGTTCGGGGTGGGGGGGTCTTACCCTTCTGCAAGGAATACAGTCAGTATATTCTAAGCCCTATCTACATGGCGGCATATCGGCCGGGTATCGCGAGGGGTGTATCCATTAATTCTAGGTAGCCAAGAATACAAATAGTGGTGGGTTGAAATAGTTGGCGATAAAACACAACACGTTGGCGACCAACACACTGACTGTACGTCAAACAATTTGCGAACAATTTCTACATCAGAATCGACGACCATTCAAGAAATACGTTATAGTTAGGTGTCAATGATGGCTTTTGGCAGCTGGGACTATCCACTGTCACTGATTAATTTCACAGGAGTTGAGAGTCTTTTTTCAAGGCGTCTTTCTATCTCTTTCGTGGTACACCTCTTATGGTGGACGTAGGAAATCTCTTAAAAACGTGATCTTTGGGAAGCGGTGGTCCCTCAACGTGACCTACCAATCCAGCTGTATTTTAGTAATTTACTAAGTTTTTTGCTTTGATGTGGCACAAGGCCGTATGAATGGGGCACCACTCGTGAAGGTTTACTCGTCTAGTTTGCTCACCATTACACAACCTGAGGTGCCCGTGCAGCTCTATTCTAAGCAACATTGGTTCGATACTAGTCATTTTGGCAGTTTTGAGGAATTTGATATTCGTGACGCGGTCACAGGGATAACATTAATGGAATCGTCCAAGAAGGTGGCGGGGATTGGTCAGCCAAATTTTTCGATGAATGAGCCACAGTTTCGTACTCACTTTGTTAACTAGATTTATTTTTTACTTTTTTTCATCTGAAATTTATTCCAACTAAAAAAAAGAGCTAAAATAAATAAATAAATAAATAGATAAATATAAAGGAAGAATTGGTGGCGCTTTCTGATCGAAAATCTTGGAGAAGAGTTAAGATTTCCTTGAAAGTCAATATAAGATATAGCTCAGAACTTTATGCTATCTTCAATGTAAGCAAGATCTTGTCCCGTCAAACAAATAAAACCGTCGAGCTATTCACGCAAAAGAATCTTACGATTGACTGTCGGGCACATCGCATGTGTATCGTGAAGGGTGGATTTATTAATTCCTGGAAGTACAATTAGAGGGGGTAAAACGGTTTATGTTAGAAGAATTACCTTAGAAAAATTTGTTCCCAACACATTCCAATGGGGACGGCGAGCGAGTGATTTTCAAGAGGGAGCAACTTTTAATCTTTCGTGACTAGCCCATAGAAAAAGCACAGAAATATTTGAATTTCTAAACATTATCTCCTAATTCTCAAAACAAATCAGGTTGAGACTGAGAATGAAATTATATATATATATATATATATATATATATATATATATATATTTTTAATTTCCTTTTCGGTCTCAACCTCTTCGAACAAATTGAGCACTCTGGTATCCGGTAAGGTATAAAATGTAAACAAACGAACGCTACTACTTAATACCTTATAATTCCCTAGCTGACGTGGTACGCTTGTTGGCTGAGCGGTCTAATACTAAGTCTAACGTAAATTTGGGTGGGTTTTGATCCCAGCTTCAAGCATCCAACGTGTCTAGCCACACTGAAGATTTGTGATACAACGAAACAGTCTGTCTATGGATGTATATATATATATATATATATATGTGTGTGTGTGTGTGTGTAATATAAGTGAGAAAGGGATAAAAAAAGATTGTGGTCTTATTTGTTGGTTTTCCGAAGTCTCATCATTATTTTGGTTTGTTTTTCAAGTTGACACACCAAATTCTCAATGTTGGACGAATCCCGCTCCCTGATTGCGTTAGTAATTCCTACATCGTTTTTCTCTGGTGCACGTAATTGCAGGAGTGGTTGCAACGGACCCTTCTTTGCGTCTGTCAAAGAATCACTATAAGAATTTCTTTGACTGGTGTTTAGATATCATAACAAAATATGTCTAGCGCTGAAAAAAAAACCCTGGCAAACCCACCCACTAAAAATTGGGCTGAATTTGATTTTTGTTTGTTTATCTTGCTTTGTCTAACATTGTATCAGTCAAGATTAATATTTGTACAATCTTTGTATAATATACATTGCACTTTGTTTTGTACCATGTGTAGAGGATGTTTTAACATTTTCATTTGCATCCACTTGGACATCTGAAAAAATATGCATCTCTCATTTCTAATTAAAACGTTATGCAAAGAATAAATATAAAAAGAATAAATATAAAAGCCTAAAGATTAAAAGTGCATGCATATATATATATATAGAGAGAGAGAGAGAGAGAGTAGGCGCCTGTGGTGTAATAGTTGTCGTCGTAGGAAATGGACACGGTGACCCGACTACAAATCCAGGACGATGCTGTTTGCATTTCTAGGGAAAAGAACTCATCTATTTTCCCTCCAGCTCCAGGTAAATAGTAAGGCGAACAAGGCTCTTTAACCTTGGTATGGCAACCAGTCCAGGAGAAGGAAAATTATAAATTCCAACATGTTAAACTCTGCAAAAGATTGACCTTGCGTCACATCATGCTCATATGGAAGGGTTAGGTAAATATTTATATATGCATGAGTGTATATATATATATTAATCGCATAGCCGAGCTATTGATAGTTACAAAGTAACGTTGACTATGCTACCCTAACTTATATATCTTCTATTATTGATATTGAGCACTCTTTATTCAAAAATATAACAAACTCCACATACACACACACACACACACACACACATATATATATATATATATATATATATATATATATATATATAATCTTATAAATCAATAAAACTCCATTCAGCAAAAGCTTTACAATTTTTTGTTGAATTTCAATCAAACCTTCTGGAACTGTTTTTCATTCTTTGGAAGATTTTAAACTAAGACATTTTTTTATGTAGGATGTGTACCTCATTGTCTATTTGTGTATAATTATCCTGATTGCTGTCGAAGAGTGTCTTTTCGCAGTGTTTATCCACAATCTTTGTAACTACCATGAAAGGCAGAGGATTCTTTTACTTTATAGATACATTTCCACTCTCTCCCTCTCCCTCTCTCTCTCTCTCTCTCTCTCTCTCTCTCTCTCTCTCTCTCTCTCTGTTGTGACTTGATGTCGTGCAAAGAGGAAATCCATACCCAGTCTAAAAAGGGTTTAGAAATCCATTTTTTTTTTAAATATACATTGATAATAACACACCAAGTTTAAGAAATGATCAATTAGATATTTATTCAAAACATCAATTTTTCGAAGTTTTTAAAAGAATCCGAGATTTCCGAATGAATCCGACATTTTGTCTTTTGCATACGTCACTCGTTCGAAAGAAGATCGAAACTTTTTTCTTTCTTTGTTTTTAAACACATGTGTAATATGGTTAAGTACCGCTAGTTATTATAATTAATAATAAGTTATAATCAATGTTTTCATGAAAACTGTTTCCTGTTCAGTACAATTATTCTAATACTTGAGCAATCAAAATGAACATAAACATAATTGTATTAAACTTGAAGCAGCTGTTATGGACAAGTAAATAAAAACATTGATTAGAATGTAATATAAATGTGGATTCTTTTTATTCCTTCTATTTTTTCGTCTGAAGTTGTTGATAACTTTATATTATATTTTCTCCTTTCTTGTGGTTTTAAAATTGAAGCAGATTTTTAAAATTTACGACATATAATTCATTGAATTTTTTGTATTATAATGCAATTAATTTTAATTGTTATTTTACTCTTTTGAGAGTTTTTCACACAAGCGTTAGCTGATGGTTTTTGTTAGGGGCAGCCTTACGAACAAAAATATAGAGTAGCTCCCCTTCGAATTGAGCGGGAACTACGGTTTACCAGGCTTGACAATAAAAATCTCAGTTCACTTCAGACGGACGCGGAAAGTAACAAAAAGATTAGAGTAGGAATTAATCCGAGATAGAATTCATAAGAACCGTTGAAAGAAACATCAACTCCGGTTAGAAATCTCGAGCAAAATCACCCCGTTCCTGGAAGAAATATCAATGATAGATGACAGAACCCGAATCCAACAATATCTGGATAAATCGTAAGAACAGGGATTCCATATGGTCAAGGCACGTCAAATTACGAAGTTGGAGAAGATGAAAACCACCAATACGAAAATCCACCAGTGGAAGCCATTGTCAACATCAGTAAGCGACAGTTAACAACTCCTAAAAAATTAGTGCTAAACAAAGGTCTCAATTTCGCCACTACCATCAAGCGAATTCCTTACTTAGATCTAATAGCATTAATCGAAGATGCAGCTTTAAAAATACCCAAGGCAACAGCTGATGAACTAAGATGGAAAGTGAGATAAGCATTTGAGAAATCAAAGCCTCCGAAACCTAACATCTCAAAAACGGAGAGACAGGCTCTCAAATCGCTACAGGATGATGACAGTATCATAATACTCCCAGCTGACAAAGACAATGCTACCGTGGTAATGGATAGGTTGGAATACTCCAACAAATTGGCAGACTTGATTTGGCAATGGTGGCTATTGTAAAGTAAAGAAGGACCCGACCCTGAAGACGGAAAGGAAGCTGTCACTGATCCTGGATAAGAATAAAGATCTCATACCACAAACAAAATACAGACAGCTAATTCAACATTACAGTAAGCTACCACACATATGTGGCCTTCCAAAAATTCATAAGAATGGTATTCTATTGAGACCCATTGTCAGCAACCGAGGTTCAGCATGTGACCCATTGAGCCGCTTCCTTGTGGAGATCATCAACCCACTCACTGGTAAGTCCTCATCATATATTAAGAACTCAGCCCACTTTGTGGAGAGAATCAGTGATGCCCCCCATTCATTCAAACCAGATGGTGAGTTTGGGTGTAGTGAGTCTGTTTACAAAGGTACCTACTGATGAGACACTTGCTGTAGTACAGGATAAACTGGCTGCAGACCCCTTGATGGAAGAACACACTTGTATCCCGATAGATAATCTAAAGGAAATGTTGACCTTCTGCGTGGAGACAACCAACTTCGGGATGGGATCTGATTTATTCCGACAAGAAGAAGGACTGGCTATGAGTTCGCCATTGTCACCAGTGTTGGCTAACATATACATGGAATACTTCGGAGAAATGGCATTAGGATCTACATCACTAAAACCATCTATGTGGCGTAGATACGTAGATGACACATTCATTCTCTGGCCTCATCAGGAAGACAATAGTCCGAAAACCCTTAATAATAAAAATCAACAAGCTTCGTCTCAGAAATTTAGACAACTGATCTGTTTGTATCTCAAAATCCCAGAAAAATTTGTGCGTCTCATTTTCTTGGACGGGTTCTAGGTTGTGCATTATTATTATTATTATTATTATTATTATTATTATTATTATTATTATTATTATTATTATTCAATGGCTTTTGATAAGAGTACTAGCTGGTGGCCCTCACTGAACTCCAAGTGACAGCATGTCTAAAACTCTCCAGGACTCTTCTCACTATTGTTGTTGATCTCAGTAATACTGTGATCTGGACAATGTCAATTGTTTTTCTGATCTCCTGTTAACCCAGATTCTTTTTCAGTGTTCCGACGGCTCTAACTATGATTAGTATTAGTTCATTGTTTATGTATATGCTATTTGTCTTTATAATCAAAGTTTAGTTGCGTGTACAATTCCCAGTGGATTAGCTCCAACATTCAGTCGTACTTGTTCTTGTTCCCCTTCTATGTTTTTTTCCATAAATTATTTCTGTTGATATTGCAATTAGTAGCAGCAGTAATCAGTCCTTTTTTTTGTGCTCTTTTTTGTATACTCTTCGAGTCCTTGAATAATTGTATCTACGCCATTTTTAATGCTAGAAAGAGTAGAAGACTTATCCTGTTTTTTGCCTTGACCTCCTTTGGGTGTAAGGCTTTCATCAACTTCCTTTGTCCTTTATGTCTCGGTTTTTCCCTTGTCCAGTTTAAGAAGAGTCCAGAGTAGCAGACATAGGAGACTGCTCAGGTATTTATTCATCTGATTAAATTTCTGCTGCAGAATTTGGTTTCAAGATATTTTCTGTTTCTTCTAAGGTACTCTTTTCTTCTTCTTTTTTTCATCTTAATTTGATTGTGTCCGATTTTAATATTCTCAGGTTTGTAGCTTTTGTTTTCTTCAAATGTTCTAGTTCTTTAACTGATAACTCCATATAGCATAACAAAACAAAATGAAAAGGTCTGTGTGCTGGCCCATTAGCTTAGGGGGTAGAGTTTTTGCCAATGGCTCGGGAGACCGGGTTCGATCCCATGTCAAGTCATACCAAACACTCAAAAATGGTACTCGATACCTTCGTGCTTTACACTCACCACTATAAGGTACGTATCCAGGGTAAAGTGGGGCAATTCAGGGAAAAAAGTAGCACCCTCCCCTACAACTCCATGTTGCAGCTTTCGGGTCGCACTCGACAACAGTCACCAACTTATATATATATATCATCATCATCATCATCATCATGTCGTGCTGGTAGCACAGATATCCCTGACCCTCTCTCGCCACTTTTCCCTATCGTTCATCGCCTCAGGCAGGTCTTCTGGACAACATCCCGTATCCTCACATAGTTGCTGAATGTATGTTCGTGCTGGTCGTCCTGCTTTTGCACGGCCATGTGTGGGGGTCCATAAGAGTACATCACTTATGAGCTCGTCCCTGCTTCTCCAGCAGTGTCCTGCATGTCTGGTTCGTCTAACTTGAATAGTTTTCGTGATAGGAGGCAGGTGGCCGTACAACTGGTGTCTTGTAGGGTGTTGCCGCCAGGACTTGTTCAAGATTGCTCGCATATATATATATATATATGATAAGTAGACCTCTTATATACATCCAAACCATTTTATTTTGGGTTTGTATTTGCAAACATGAACGCCACCACATCTCCAAACGATGGGCTAAAGAGTACCCCTACTGTTCTTCTACAAGGATTACTTTGGCATTGAATAACGCCCGAAGGTCTATATACCATTAGAACAAAGAAACCAGACACCATCATGTAATGCCCCCATATAATTTCAGCTGTATATAACAAATGAAAGTTGAGTTTCTTCCAAGCTAAAATAATCTATTATAAATATGCATTATATAAATCTGTACGTGTGTCTCCCAACCTATTATCTAAAACAAATCAGTTTAATTTCTTTGTTTGATGACATATCAACCTTCGTAGTTTATTTAATGCTAGAGCCATCCTTGTAGAAGAACAACGGTGATGCTAATAACTTAGAGCTGGGGGGGATGAGGGGGTTCAATACCTTCCCCCCACTCCATAGCAAAAGCGAACACAATTGCGCGACTGGGACTTGGACTCGCTGACTCCGAGGTCGAAGTTCAGCAATTTAGTCATTACACTTTGGGGAAACAAAACAGTCTAAACTTTGAATACTAAATGATACTTTTATAATATTAATTAACTTTTCAAGGTTTATTTGCTTATAAACAGCATTTATCACATTCATTGACATATATATTTTGCATAGTAAAACCGGCTCATTGGCCTAGTGGGTGGAGTGTTCGCCAATGATCCGGAAGACCTGGGTTCAATCCCAGGTTGCGTCATACCAAAGACTTTAAAAATGGTACTTGAAACCTCCTTGCTTAACACTCAGCGATTTAAGGTACGTATCAAGGGTAAAGTGGAGCAATCCAGGGAAAGGAGTAGCGCCCTCTCCTACACCTCAATGTAGTAAGTATTGAAAGGGGAGCCTTCTGGTCGCCCTCGACTAAGGGAGACAACTTTACTTACTTATATTTTGCAAAATAATTTTTGAAAACAGATTTTAATAAATAATTGTCCTGCGGTATTCTTTTCATTAGTTTTTTTTGTTTGTTTGTTTTTGTTTGTTTGTTTTGTTTTTTGTTTTATTCTATCTTGATATATTAACAATTTTTGTGAATAACTTTTATAATAAAACCATTGGGGTATAGTAATTTACGAAGCTTTTGCTGGGATGTGGCACAAGGCTGCGTAAAAAACCATCAGAGTATAAAAGCATAAAAAGAAGTGATTCAAACTTCTTAATATTGTCCTCTCATCTTTTTTATTTTGCCAAAACTCAGCAATGAGATAAAAGTTTCGCTTTGTTTACATTATCGTAACATTATCGTAAAAAAAGAAAAATTAAATTTTTTGATATTTACAGAATATATTTTGCGATAGATTCATTTTTGTTTTTCTCGAAGAAAATATCAAGCTATGGCCAAAGTAGGAAATTTAGATGAAAGTGAGAAAATAGATGTTTTGTATAAAATATTGTGTATACACAAATGTTGAGTCGTTAGAGAACTTTTATAACAATCTAATTTTCTCTGTCCCTAAGACGGGTATTCGACTAGTATGTAAAATAACCAATTATAGATTAATATAAAGTAATGTATATTAAATGCAACAAAGAAAAAGAAAAAAAAAGCCAGTGTAACTTTTGTTAGATTTCATATCTAGAGTCACTTTACAAATTAACTTACGTACAAAACAGAAATCTATGACATAAAATTAATGAAATCTTTTTTCTTTGTTTTTTCTTTTAAAGAACCGAGCAAAAATGTTCCCTTTTAAATGATGGATACAAACAAAATGCAGCGTGATTAGAATCTGACAGAAACGAATTCGGGTAAAATTATTGCAAGATTCCTACACGCTTTCTCCTTCCTTTTTTGTTTAATTTTAATTTTTTTTTATTTTTTATTTTTGGCCTTAATAAAATTCGATTTTTCTTAATTTCCCAGCAATTTGAATTGCGGTTAAATAATACGGACGAATTTCAAATTACATTAAAACAAACCAGTCACTGAGCTTGCATATTAACCTACATGGCTGGGGGCGGGGGGCTGAGGTTGAGAAGGGTGATCGGAACCTCTTTATTTTATGAGCTGGAAGAAGTAGAAATGACATTCAACTTAATTTTCAAAACGTCAGGAGAAACATCTTCACAAATGTCGAATACGTAGATACATTAATTAAATCCGTAGCCTAATAAAAAGAATTTATTTATTTTGGCACAACAAATGTTTTATCAACATAATCTTCTTCTTTATAAATGCACTTTATCCTACGCTTCCCGAATAATCGTATAAATCAAACAGGAAAATGTCAAATCAAAATTTAGCTGATAACACCGTCAAGTTACGGACTTATTAAACTCACCTCCTACACTGGAAGATCAATATGTTCATAGCAAAATTTTGCTCTGTTGGAGGGGCTTATAATACGCTGATTGTACCCCTGCTGAGGGGTCAGACCCCTCAAAACAGAGAATGGGGGCTCATGGGTATTGACACTAAACTACATTCGATAGTGAGGCTCTAGTTCTGGGGATCTGAGAAGCGTTGAGTAAGCTTTCATTGCCATTACTCTCAGGTCCACTCTGACCCGGATTGATAATATTTGTTAGGCTCCCATCTATGGATCAATGATCTCTTAGATACGTATTCGTATTCGATAGGATAATGTGCAAAAAAAATCGGAAAAAATTACAACGCAAAAAATATGATTGCGATTCCCTAACCTCATGGCATTAAATAACCTTATACAGGTTGAGATGCCGTTAAAATCGATCCATTGTTTAACGATAAAGTCTTTATATTGCATAGTTAATATTTTTTTAACAATCTCTTTCCTGGTTGCCTCATGTGGTGTTGTGGTTAGCGAGTTAGGTTAATAGATCAATATTTGTGGGTTCGATACTCTTTCGGTACTTTTGGACGAGTACAAAATCACAGAAACTTAGTAAATAATAACAAAGCATTTAACCCAATACTTTTTTTGATTTATTCGCCCTTCCTTGCAAGATGGATGTTCCGAACGATTGCTTGGAGGTGACAAAATTGCTACAACGATACTTGGCGAGCATCGTATGACAAATTTAGTTCTCTTTCAATTCGACATGCTCTGTAGAAGAGGACTTGAGTTTCATCGGACCGTGAGTGCTCCGAAAAGTCATTTGCACATTACTCAAACACATCTTACAACTATTATTATTTCAAATATAATCAATGGACAATTGCTAGGTTGGTAACCGTGTTTTATTTCAATAACAGACACACTTCCAGACACACATTATTTTTATAAACATAATTTTACAAAAGCACAATCATTCAAGGTTTCTGTATCTTCATTCCAGTTTGGCTTCTGCATTGATAGAATTTGAATTACAATTGTCTTCAAATTCATTCATGAGAAGAACCTGATACTCTCACCTTCATTTCATTCCCTTAAAAATATCCGTACACATCCGTATTCAGTGACCGTCTTGTCGGCGGGAACGATAAAATATGCCGACTTCACTTCTGCAGGGGGATAAGACCCCCTATAAAAGAGTACTGGATATGACACTAAACTTCATCTTAAGGTGAGGCTTCAGTCCAGGAGTTTGAGGAATGGGGAGTACTTCTTAATTACCAATACTCCTAAATTAACTCTATCCCTAAGAAGTAATACTCTCTGTCGAATAGAACTGTTCGCTCAATTATTAAAGATTATCCTTATTATTTATTTGAAATCATACAGCTTTGTGAAAATTATTTATATTACATAGGAATACTTAATAAATAGAATTAGTTATGTCAAGCAGGAATTCTTGAAACCATTTAGCTGGGTGCATATAATTTGTTTAAAAATAAAGTTACCAACAAACTATTCGCTTACAAATCCTTATATATGACAGAAATTTACACTAAATAACCCCAAAGGGTTGATATGTCATAAAATCTTATACAGTGAAGTCTTCGAATTAAAACTCATTTCTAAGTTTTATCAGGCTTCAGACTTATTGATGAACGCTTGTTTCCTTCTTTTGATCGATAACATAAAATTTACCAGATTTGCCTAACTTATGTAACAAAGATAAAATTGCATTTACATATACATGTGTTTGTGTGTATATATATATTTATATATATCTTAGTGAGGCTTAGAACATTTTGTTTGACTCTCATGAATATATATATATATATATATATATATATATATATATATATATACGAGGATCATTAAATAAGTTTCCAGACTTTTTTCGTATGGACACTTTTATTGATAGAACACACATGAAACTCAAGTCCCCTTCAAAGTAATATCCTCCGGCTGCAATGCTCTTGATGTACCGTTCCAACAACTTCTCGAAGGCCCCACGAAAGTCCTCTTGTGTGAGCATGTCAATGACCTTCATTGCAGCCTCTTTCATCTCCACAATTGTCTCATAATGACACCCTCTGAGCTTAGGGAATAACGAAAAGTCACAGGGAGCAAGGTCTGGACTATACGGAGGGTGAGCAACTGTCTTGATGCCCATCTTGGTCAAATTGTCTTTGACAAGGATGGAGTTGTGGACTGGTGCATTGTCCTATTGGAAATATCACTGAGCCGATTTGAAGAGTGCTGGCCTCCTCCGACGGAATATCTTCTTGAACTCCCTTAAAACCTCAACATAGTAACCCAAACCCTAACTATTTTACCCATCAACTCTGGTGTATTGACTTCCTTACTCCTCCCACACCTCTCATTATCCCTCACAGAGTCTCTGCCTTCCTTGAATCTCTTATGCCACTCCAAAACTGATGCTCGATTCATGCAAGATGGTCGAAAAGCAGTCTGGAGCATTCCATACGTTTCTGTGGCATTTTTTCCAATTTTAAAACAGAATTTTATTGCATATCGTTCTTCCTCATGTCCAGATTGCATTTTTGAAATTCATCAGCAGTGACAATCAGGCTTTAGTAGAGCGTATTCCTGGTGTAACTGTTCATTTGAACCTAAACTCATAAAAATTGGTCAGTCATCTCATAAGATGTATAGCAATGATACACTGAATTTTCAAGAGTCTACGACAATTTTAAATGCATTTACAAAAAAAGTCTGGAAACCTACTGAATGCACCACGTATATCACCATCATCATCAGGTTTGTGTTTGCGGCATGGAATTCCCTGACTCTTTATTATCATTTATCTCTAGTATCTATTGCTCCTGGCCGGTCCTCTTGACTGCATCCATTGTCCAGACAGAGCTGATTTACGTAAGTCTTTACTGGTCGATTAACATTGGTGTTTCCATGTGTAGGAGTTTATTGAAGAACGTCGCTTATGAGTTCATCCTAACTTCTTCAGAAGTGTGCCACGTGTCTTGTACGTCTCACTTGGATTGTTTGTGAGATGGGAGGTAGGTGTCTGTACAGCTGCTTTTTATCGGTATTGTTTCCAGGTTTTGTTCAAGAGAGCATGCAGCATTTTTGAGTAGTTTTCATCAAGTTTTTTCTCAATCCGTTTTGTCAACATCCATGTGGTGCATCCATATAACAGTACGGACACACTTACGGTTAGAACAAAAATCCCCTTTTATTTTATCAAATTGAACAGATTTCCAGGTAATAGATTATTTGTCAAGAGCATTCAACACCTTCACATTATGTTGACATCACTTTCAGCAGATGAGATATTGCTGCCGAGTTATGTGAACTGGTCTATTAATTTTCGAAGCTTGGCACTTATAGGGGAAATGGCCCCTTCTCGTTTAAATCTATTTTATTGGTGTTCACGTAAAGACCAATGTCTTCTGCTGCTTGCTCCAGACTATGTAGCTGGGATTCAGCTTGGGTTTGTGTATTTTCGAATGTCAATAGATCAATAAAAGAAAACGGTTTCACATTTAATAGACAAGAAGCAGATGATATCTCGCAAAAACTTGCAGACGATCAGGCGCTTCTCACATATACAGTATATATATTGGACTGCTGAATAATTGTTTTCAGCATTTTTGTCATTACGCCTCGGGGAACTAAAACAGTCTGAACTGTGAATACTTAATCTGTTTCAATGCTGAAGAGCTTAGTTATAAAGAACACCTAATAATATCCGTTTTGATTGCATCCTGTTCTTCTAGAAATAATAAAATCCTGGTATTTTCTCTTTAGAAGATGAATAACTTTTCATGAAAAAATTGCTACGATGAGCAAATTTATGGATGATACTGTATACACACAAACTCACACACACACCCACCCATTTGTATATGTTGTCATGCGTGTATTTTTAAAACTCAAGAAATACTATATTTAAATATTTTTTACTTGCCGATTTAGAAGATGCGTGTGTTCTCTAATTCTGGTTGTTGCTCGCTTTCTCTCTGTCTCTATCTCTCTCTCTCTCCATTCATTCCAAAGGGATGTAATTTTGATAGATGCAACAAACTAATATATTCCCATTGAAATGAATCTGTTTCGCTCATCACTTCTGCTGCCAAAGTCGACTAACATTTCACCAAGGGATCTACGTTCGCTCCTAGCAAAACTAAGATCCACAATGGTTTTCCCGGGTGCCACTTCAACAATCTGGGAATCTTCCTTTTTTATTCTTCTTTTTTTGCTTTTTATTGAATTTGGCGATTTAAAAAAAAAAAAACAAACAAAAGCCCCTTTTTTCTTTTAGTCATTTTATCAATTTTTGTTTCTCTAATATTTGTTGTTTTCAGTTCCTAAACCTCTCTCTTCCATAAGTCTCAATCTGTTCATATCTATTTTAGTCAGTTCCTCTCTATCACACACACACACACACATATATATATATATATATAAGCACATATATGTTGTATAGTTGGGCAGCAAGTCATTATCTAAACAGGTTTGGTTGAATACCGCGGATTGTTTCTTTTTTTAAATCTTCAAGTGAAGACGTTCAGTCTTCTTGCTATTCTTCTTATGTCTGGGTCAATAAATATAAATAAAACTCACAGCAATAAACAATCTAACACAACCCCCAAAGATGACCAGCGAAATGGTCGAAAACGTTTGGGCAAGTATAAGTTTTTTCTTTCACTATCTTGACCCAGACATGAAAAGAATAGCAAGAAGACTCGAAAGTCTTCACTTGAAGATTTTAAAAAAGAAACAATCCGCTGTATTCAACCAAACGTGTTGGTTTATTGGGTTTTATGGCATATCAACCTTTGTAGGTTATTTAACGCCAAATCCATTTTTATGTAAATAATCTGTTCTTTTTCAAATAATTCAGTTTAGCATAAGTACACAGTTTAATGGTCAAAAACATTTCTATTTCAAACTATTCAAGCATGTATATATAACAATTCAGTTAAGTGTAAATACAGTTTTAATGTCGAAAAACAGTTCTATTTCAAATAATTCAGTTAAGCATAAGCACGCAGTTTAAATGTAAGTACGGTTTAATTGTCAAAAGCATTTTTATCTCAAGCTATTCAGTTTATTCAAACTATTCAATTTAGCATTAGTATGCTGTTAGTTCTATTTAACCCATGGACAGGGCCCTATCTGGTGCTACCACGCTGGGCCAGAGTGGACCTGGGAGCGATGGCAATGAAGAGGCACTCCGCATTCCCCAAAGCTCCAGCACTGCTGGAACCTCACCATCAGATTGTTTAGTGTCATATCCAGGACACTCGTTAGGTGGGGTCTTACCCCTCTGCAGAGGTGCAGTCAGTGTATTCTACAGCCCCAGCCGACTGGGCAATATATATATATATATATATATATATATATATATATATATATATATATATGTAACCAGTTTTCCCTTCAAGACGTGAAAAGAATTTTGTTTTTACTTTTTAACTCAAGTGAAAAATATTCATGCTCAGTTGTTATGAAAATAAGTTTAGCATTTTCTTTGATTAATTATGTTATTTACTATTCATTTCCCGAGATTAAATGGATTAATTCAAATAGGAAGATTATGCTGCACCAAGCTTTAGCTTTCACTCTCAGGAACATGGAAATACTGTTTTTTACTTGTGCTCGATGTACAGATTACGGCCTCAAATGAAAAATATGCAATGATATCAAGCCCAAGTTAGGTAAGAATAGATACGAACAGACTGGGCTATATAGATATGGACAGACTAAAGTAAATAGATACGAACAGATTGAAATTGATAAATTTGGTTTTGTTTTGATGTCTTTCTTTAATGACCTATCAACCTTCGTGGGCTACCTGATGCATTCAATAAGTTTCCAGACTTTTTTGTACAGGCATTTAAAATTGTCGTAGACTCTTGAAAATTCAGTATCTTATTGCTATACACCTTATGAGATGACTGACCAATTTTTATGAGTTCAGGTTCAAAGGAACAGCTACAGCAGGAATTGGAATACACCCTACTAAAGCCTGATTGTCACAGCTGGTGAATTTAAAAAATGCAATCTGGACGTGAGGAAGAATGATATGCAATAAAATTCTGTTTTAAAACTGGAAAAAATACCACAGAAAATATGGAATGCTTCAGACTGCTTTTGGAGCATCCTGCATAAATCGAGCATCAGTTTTGGAGTGGCATAAGAGATTCAAGGAAGGCAGGGAGTCTGTGAGTGATGATGAGAGGTGTGGGAGGAGTAAGGAAGTCAATACACCAGAGTTGATTAGCCAAAGGGTTAGGGTTACTATGTTCAGGTTTTAAGGGAGGTCAGGAAGAGATTCCTAGGGAAGAGGCCAGCACTCTTCAAATCGGCTCAGTGGTATTTCCACCAGGACAATACACCAGTCCACAACTCCATCCTTGTCACAGACTATTTGACCAAGATGGGTATCAAGACAGCTCCTCACCCTTCCTATAGTCCAGACTTTGCTCCCTGTGACTTTTTGGTTATTTCCCAAGCTCAGAGGCTGTCGTTATGAGACAATTGATAAGATGAAAGAGGCTGTGACGAAGGTCATTTACACGCTCACACAAGAGGACTTCAATGGGGTCTTCCAGAAGTTGTTGGAACGGTACAAGTGCATTGCAGCCAGTAGATATTACTTTGAAGGGGACTAGAGTTTCATATGTGTTCTATCAATAAAAGTGCCCATACGAAAAAAGTCTCTAAACTTATTTAATGTTCCTCGTATTTAATACCAAAGCCCTTGTAGAAGAACAGTCGAGGCACTATTCAACCCATAGACGGGAAGATAGGAGACGGTCATACTTTTCCCCAGGGTATTTGTCCGAAATTGGACGTAATAGCGCGACTGGGTTTCGAACTCGCTTACTACGATATTACAATCAAGCATTTTAGGCACAACACCAAAGGAATCTCCCTTAGATAATGTTGTAACCTAATGAAATGTTACTGAATGAGAAATAACCAAAACAGAGGTTCCGAAATGAAATGGAAATCTTTATAATATCAACAAAATACAATAGTTGCCAGCGGCGTGAAGAAGGTAGCCACTGCTAGCGGTAACTACTTAGTATCTTTTCACCCCCTCACAATAATGTGCAACGTATTTATGAGGAATTGGAAAACCCTTTTATGTCCATAGGTACTGTATATAATAGATAGATAGATAGATATGAATAGACTGAGGTGGATATTAATAGTTTAAGATAGATATGAGCAGATTAAGATAGAAAGTTTCAAATTGAAATAGATAGATCAGTATTCTAACTGTGATTAAGTCTCAATAATTCCAACTTTTTTAAATGCTTTAATCCCTTTTAATGTCCATGGATATAGCGTGTTGTTTTAATTAATAACTAATTATTTTGAAAAAACGAGAGTAGAATTATTTCACAACATGTCACGATTCAAATGATTGGATGAAGAATCATCAAAACTTTCAAATCAGTTTCGCTTTCTCTTCTGCTTATTCATCAGTTGTTTCACTGATTCAGTTCAATAACTTTTTTTCATCCTCATTTATTTCATCTTCATTTTCCTTACATTTGCAATATTAAAACATAGCTACATTAATCAAATAATATTTGGCATGTTTTTTTTATATACAAAATAAACTAATTTCTAGTCTAATTTGCACGTTTTCTCCTTTGATAGTCAAAAGGAAAGAATGAGAAATTTTTTTAAAATTATCTAAATCTTCATTATCAACAATAGTTTTGCTTCGTCGGGCAAATAGACTCCAGATTGCCAACAATATCTACTGTTCCTTAGCGATAACTCATCTCAGTACTGAACTGGCTTATATCTACTTAACTTGGATGATCGGACGGAAAATTAACTTTATTGATTAATTTGAAATATAGTATCTCCACATTTATAACGAGAGTAAATTTTCCTATCATGTTCAAAATTGGTGATAGAATAATATTTGAATGTAATATATATATATATATATATATATATATATATATATATATATATATATGTTGTAAAAGTAAAGTTGGAGACCGTTGTCGAGAGCGACCCGAAGGCTCCTTTTTCAATAGCTACTACACCGAGGTATAAAGAAGGGCGCTACTCCTTTCCCTGGTTTGTTCCATCCCTTTGATCCGTACTTTATTATGCTGTATTGAGCAAGGTGTTTTCAAGTACTATTTCTTGAGTCTTTGGTATGACTCGATCAAGGATTGAACCACGGTCTCCCGGACCGTTGGTGAACCCCATTGATATAATGCATAAATATATATTTTGATGATTTATTACGCTAACAACACCTCCCCACCCGCCAAAAAAATCAACATACAAGCTTTGACATAAAGTCACACAACACTGAAAGTTCTAGATCAACGAATTTAAGAAGCAGCGAGTTTTTTTCAGTACTTAGATGGGTGACCACTTTATAAGAAGAGGTGCTGTAAGTAATTGGATACTTTTAAATCAAAGTAATGTTTGGTAAATTTCATATTACAAATTTATAATAATCAAAAGTTAATTTTACCAGAACCTGACATTTGATCGTGACAGAAAAGGTCTAAGAGCATATAGAGAGGAAGAAAATCACCTGACTCTCGCAACGATTACCCAGAGAATGGGTATAGGTTATAGGAAAGACATCTTTTTACAACGAGTGCTACAGTAAGACATCGCACTGGAAGTCAGATTTCGCTTTAAAAAAAATTGAGCCAGACTTAGTTTAAAATCTTTTCAGACATGATTTCAATAATTTCTAAAGGCTTGGTCGAAATTAAGCCAAAATGTACGGAGAGTCACTTTAGTGATACATATTTACCCAACCTCTCCCCCATGAGGAGGGTGCGACACAAGGTCAGTTTTCAAGCGGAATCAAACAGTTTTTCTTCAACTAAACCGGTTTCTATGCCGAGTTTAAAAACCCCATTCTGCCCTACTATTTACCCATAGCTGAAGTGAGAATAGTTGGATGCATACCTTTGCCATGGTTATTAACGCTATGCAAAATGCAAACAGCTTCATCCAGGATTAGAACTCTGATCACCGCGTTCATTTCGACGACGATAACCGTTACACCACATGCAGGTCTATGTCTGAGAAAAGGGAAACAATTCGGATAATCAACTTGATGTGTTTCGTTGTGATAGTAAAAATTAATTTTATTTTATTTATATTTAGTTACCAGTCTAAGAAGGAAAGATTTGGAATTCAAAATCTGAAGAGAACCTGTAACACAATGGTACACCATTCTTCTGTTATCAACTCATCCCAAAACTTAAGTTTCGACACAATCAACTGATGAAACGTTAAATCATCAAACATCTCAAAATATCTCAACTTTGAAATAAAATTTTATCTGATGTATGCAACTTGGATTTAATCCAATGTACATGAATTGATAATAATAAGATGAAATTTATATGAGAGGATAAAATGTTATTTTATTTATTTATTTTACTGTCAAAAGTGGGGCGGGGTACATTATTTTCCATGAAATATGTTTACAAGAGTAAAAATAGCGTAGAAAGACTAAAAAAAAAAAAGGTTTTAAATCCGGAATTTGGGATCAACATTCACCTAATGAGTAGAATGTTCGCTAATGGTCCGAGAGACCGGGGTTCAATCCTAGGTCGAGTCATTCCAATAACTAAAAATATGGTACATGATACTGCCTTGCTTAACACTCAGCATTATAAGGTACGAATCAAGGGTAAAGTGGAGCAATTCACGGAATGGATTAGCGCCCTTCCCAACACTACAGTGTTGTAGTTACTGAAAAGGGAGCCTTCCGGTCACCCTCGACTAAGGTCGCCAACTCTACTTACTTACTATTATGATTATTATCATTTGAGCCAAACAAAAAATCTCCGGAGAAGAAGTAACTAAAGCCTTTTTTAATGATAATTATATTGTTAGGCTCAAAAGATTATATTGGATTTCTTACCGCAAATACATCAAAAGATGTTTCTCCAATGGCTTTTATTGCCTGTTTAGAAAACAGAAAGATTAATAGTTCCGTCCTTGTTTACAGAATGCAAAGTAATCTCTCTCTCTCTCTCTCTCTCTCTCTCTCTCTCTCTCTCTCTCTCTCTCTCTCTCATCACCAACACCCCCATCACTTGTTCCGTCTTCAATTTGCTGGAAATAATTCCTTTTTAACTTATTTAACGATTGCTGTCGGCCATGTTTTTATGTCTCGATAAACCACTTCCGCAGGTGTTAACAATTTTGTTGAGAATTTAAAGGTGGGTGGGGAGAAAAAAAGAGAATTCATTGGCAAAGTCAAGAAATATCGTTCTGCGTTTTAGTTTTTACTTTGAGATGAATTAAGTTGCTCACTTGTCAGTTGATATGAAAGTTTCGTTCTTTCAAAAGATTCTTTTTAGACTCATTGACTTTTTCGGTGCTGCAGAACGCTATCCTCAAGCAATCAAACAAATTTTTTAATAGAAAAATGAAGGACAAATCATAAACCCGATGGATTCCAATTCTAGCCGCGGTTCGTGATGATACTGATGCTTCTCTTTCGGAAATAGTGAAGGATTCTTATTTGTATTTCATAGTGATTTCAGTAATATTGATAACCTTGTCAGTGGAGCTTAGAGTACTCTGATTGTATCCTCTGCAGAGGATTAAGACCTACCAACGCAAAAAGGAATTTACTGGATATATCATAAAACTGCATCTGATGGTGAGGCACCAGTTCTGGCGATCGGAATGTGGCGTATCCCTTCATTGTCGTTAATTCCTCCTCCACTCTACTCTATCGTAGTAATACCAGTTAGTGTCCCATCTATGGGTCAAATAGATCTTTTTAAAAATTATTTGCGTTCGACAGAACAATGGGCTAAAAAAAAAACTCTGAAAAAATGACACAAAAATGTAAATACAAAGGTACCATATACGTGATTACTTAAATTTTAGGCACAAAATAACCCGAGACAGGTTGACATGTCATGAAAATCAATCAATTTATCAGCGATGTTGAGGGTTTAGATTATCATAAATAAAGTTCAGTCTGACAGAGGCCTCACAAAATTGTCTTTTAGTTGCAAATACAACTGGAAATTGTTTTATTTTCATTGAATATTTTAAGTGTATTTCTTTAATACAAATTCTCGTAATGATTTGCTTTTTTTCTGTATTACAGTAATATATATTCAAGTAATATGTTACAGTGACATATATATATATATATATTACAGTAATATATATTCAAGTAATATGTTACAGTGACATATATATATATATATTACAGTAATATATATTCAAGTAATATGTTACAGTGACACATATATATATATATATATATATATATATATATATTACAGTAATATATATTCAAGTAATATGTTACAGTGACATATATATATATATATCTATTACAGTAATATATATTCAAGTAATATGTTACAGTGACATATATATATATATATATATATATATATTACAGTAATATATATTCAAGTAATATGTTACAGTGACATATATATATATATATTACAGTAATATATATACAAGTAATATGTTACAGTGACATATATATATATATTACAGTAATATATATTCAAGTAATATGTTACAGTGACATATATATATATATATATATATATATATTACAGTAATATATATTCAAGTAATATGTTACAGTGACATATATATATATCTATTACAGTAATATATATTCAAGTAATATGTTACAGTGACATATATATATATATATATATATATATATATATATATATATATATATATTACAGTAATATATATTCAAGTAATATGTTACAGTGACATATATATATATATATATATATATTACAGTAATATATATTCAAGTAATATGTTACAGTGACATATATATATATATATATTACAGTAATATATATTCAAGTAATATGTTACAGTGACATATATATATATATATATATATATATATATATATATATATATATATATATATATATATTACAGTAATATATATTCAAGTAATATGTTACAGTGACATATATATATATATATATATATATATATATATTACAGTAATATATATACAACTGTATTCGCTGTAAGACTCTCACTTCCAAAACGATATGTTCCGCTTATGATATTAAACTACACCCAAATGTGAGACTCCAGTTCAAGGGTTTATGGAGAACAACCTTCATTACCATTACTCCCAGGTCCACTCACTTATATGTGCATCCAGTATCGACTCTAAATAAGTACATGTTAAACAATTCTAAAAAAATGTTCGCTTTTTTTCAAAACAATAGATTTTTGGATTTTATTTCTAATGAAATATTATGCAGACAAATTGGATATTACCAAATATCATTAATCACAAAACTCAGCAAAAATGAAACTCTTAAAAACAAAAATGAATTGCTTCCATACATAAAAGATGCATGCTTATTGTTGGACTGCTACATATTTATATTTTGGTTGCAGTTTAATTCTGTAAAGTTTGGTAATAAATAATACCTAATGATATCCGTTTTGATTGTATAATGTTCCATAAAAAATAATGAAATAAGAGTCTTTGTTTTAGAAGAAAATTAACTTTTTTTATAACGAATTGTTTTAGAAGTAAACACCACCTGCCTTAATTACTGCATTACAAATTCTTCCTTCTTTCCAACAGTTTTTGAAAAAAAAAATGTCGATGGCAGAGCTTCCCAAGCATTCTTCAAGCACGGAAAAAGTTCAATCACTCTTTTTTTGATATTGGCTTCAAATTCTTCTATCCAGTTCAATGGGAGAGAGAGGTCAGGAGATGGAAAACTGCCAAATCATTATTTCCAAAATTTTGTTCTTTTTTTTTGAATTTTTTAATTCTTCTCTTGAGGTAATTTTGATTTAGAAAGTGGTTTGTTATCTTATTGATAATGCGTAAATCAGATGGTAAAGCATATCTTTGCAAAATCGAATGATATTGTGCTTTTTTTTAATGATTCCCTTGAACTGAATCAAATCTTCACAAAACAACCCCACACCATGACAGACCCACCACCATACTTGTCGAAATCATACATTCATCATTCTGTCTTTCCTCTAAACTGTCATTTCTTAAACACTTTCCTCTTTCAACGAAAACGTTCGAATTTGGACTCATCTGTCCACAGTATATTTTGTCACTCTTTTGCTCATAAGAATCACTTTTGCTTATTCTCCATCTGTCAACGGGGTTTCTTGGTAGCTATGCATTCCCTGAATTAGCTGATTTCAGTTAATTTTTTACAGTTAAGATTGCACTCGAGTGGAATTAAGACCACTCAGGTGTCGTTTTCCGTCTACGTCTTTTGCTTTCAATAATCATCAGCTCATCAAACTAACTTTACTCCCTTTAAAAATGATTTTTTGTCACTTCCTGTTTATTGCAGAGGCATTGGTTAAATATATGTAATATAACAAATAAGAATTTTTATATCGTACAACCATAAGGTTTATTACAACTATTGACATCCCAGGCGAAATATCTGCTCAAATGACTCCAATGTTATTCGAACACACAACCATTTGATGCATTTGATATACAATTAAAAGATGAGAACATACTGAGATATATGTAAAAAAAAAAGTACATCATGCACAATAAAGGAAAAAAACTCGGTTGGTTGTTTGCTTGCTTGCTTGGTTTTACGACATGTTAATCCTTGCTGGGTTATTGAACAGGAATCTATTTACTTTAAGATAATTTTAAGTGTAACGCTACGGTTCTCAAATAGACGTTTGTAATACTATGACACCAAATAGACACTTGTACCACTAAGGTTCTCAGTAGGCCCTTCTAGCGCTACGGCAAAACATAGATATTTTTATCACCACAGTTTGAACCGGTCTATGATTGTAGCACTAAGCCTTATGCTTCAGTCGGACCCCCGTTGTAACTTTGTTGTGAGAAAAAGTGACGAACACACAAAACACGTCTGTTAGTTCGTTTGATACGAAGTTCATTTGCTACCATCCTTTACCGGTGGTCGTCGACAAAAGAGAAACAGAGCATGAAAGTAAGTCAATTACTTTAGATAGATAGATAGAAACAAACCATCATAGGACGATAGAGGCAAACACAGATCTTGATATTATCTTTCTCGTTTGCTGCTATAGTTCTCCGAGTATTGAGATGACTTCTTCAGGACCGCCTGGCCCCTACGCGGAGCTCAACCAAAGCTGGGTCCCGTAATTTTCGGTCCGTCTCCATATCTCCATGGCTAGTCTCCAATTAACTTTCTTTTCTTCCTTTCTATCCTGCGCCCCCTCTAACGGCGCCCCGTTTAGTTTCTTTCAAGCAATCTGAACCCATCACCGATTTGCTACCGACACATTTCTATTTTCAAACCAGGCGTCCGCTGCTATCCTGACCTAAATTTGAGGAACCTTCTCCCGTTCACCTTCCCATTCGCTTCTCCCCCAAATCATACCTCTCTCTCTCTCTCTCTCTCTCTCTCTACCTCGAATCTCTTTCATAAGTATGCCCCTCCTTTTCTCTGTCTCCTGGTTGATATCAAATCCTGCTAGGAAACAACTTACTACTAAAATAATCAACCAGTCTTTAATTGTATTACATATGTAACTAATGAAAATCCTTTATAAAAAAAATTATAAATAAAATTATTACTAACTACTAATAATTCATTACAATTATAGTATTTCAGATAACAATTCCAATTTAATGATGACAATAGTATGTTTTCGTTTGCTTTTTTCTTTTTTTTTCTTTTGTGTATAGTTATCGCCAATGTTCCGGGAGACCTGGGTTCAATCCCAGGTCGCATCATGCCAAAGACTATAAAAATGGTACTTGATACCTCCTTGCTTAACAGCAATATAAGGTACGTATCAAGGGTAAAGTGGAGCAATCCAGGAAAAGGAGTTGCGCCCTCTCCTATACCTCGGTGTAGAAGCTATTGAAAAGGGAGCCTTCGGGCCACCCTTTACTCTGGTCGCCAACTTTACTTACGATGTTTAATGACATATTAATCTTCGTGGATTATTTAATCCCAAAGCCATTTCTAGTATGAGAAAAATAGTAGTACTATTTAAGCCATACCTGCGGAGGATAAGGGGGGGGGTCATACTTTTCTCGAGAGTTTTAGTCCGAAAGTGAACGTAATAGTGCGACTTGAGTTCGAACTCGCTTACTATGATGTCGCAGTCCAGCACTTCAGCCACTAACCTGCGGAAACTCCTCTCACTAATAATTGGCAGACAGTTAAAATATTTCAAGTATCACATGGTTTCAAGTAACTATTCTTCTTTTAATAATAATAATTTATTCGCGTAGTTACATGCCTTCAAGAATTCCAGTTGAATACAAATAATTTCCAAACAGATCCTATTTAATGCAGAGATGGGTTCCTAAAAGGTACACCCACACTGAGGTAGAGTGGCCCTGGGGGTAATGGAAAGGCATGGGTGACTCCACACTGCTCAAAGTTTCACACCTTGAACCTTACGACCGGGCGCAGTTTAGTATTCGGAACACAACTCAGATAATTATAACAACATTTTCTTTTGACACATGCAACTTTTAGTTGCCGCAATAAATACTATTCGTTGTCATTTTCTCTGTTTACGGGAATTCAAGCATTTGGATTTTGTAAGTCCTGCTGGGTAAGACCTCCACAATGGATGTCCTAAGTATGACACTATACTGAATCTGATGGGAAGACATATCTGAGGAGAATAGAACACCCTTTCATTGCCATTGCTCGTTAATCCATTCTGACCCTGAGTGATGGTATCTATAGGGTCAAATAGACAGATTTAAAAACTGTTTGTTAAAAACCTTAAAAACAACTATGCAAAAAAGTAAATATGTACGTACAATGAACGCGATTTCCAAAACTATAGGCATAAAATAACCCTGGACTGGTTCATATGCCGTTAGAATCAATTAATCTTATTTCGTTGCTAACGCTTTCTTCTTGCATTAAAAACTTTCATCCTGAGGATGAACAAAGATCGAAACTAGTAATATTCTTATTTGTCTTACCACTTGGCTCATTATATATATATATATATATATATATATATATATAGTGAGAGAGAGAGGGGGGGAATTTAAGATATTTTCGAATAAAAATTAGATGAACATGAAAGCATTGCATAATAATGATTAATCAAATATCTTTTGATTTCGAATCGAATTACAATGAATCCCTGTAAAAAAAAAACTTAAAATTAAAAGAAGAGATGAAAGCCCAGCAAAGATTTTTTTTTCCTTATATTGCGTTGAATTTAGAAACCTACTGGCGCCTCTCTGTTAGGCATGCTTTTATCAATTTAAAACAAATGTTTCGCATTTCTAGAGGAATGGAATTACCAGAAGAGCTGCGAACATTTCCACTCATTATTTTCAAATCATTGACTCTTCATCTTATATTTTGGAAAGACTTTTTTTTCCTTCTTCTTCTGTTTTAGGTCGGTTATTAAACAGTCGAGTTGCCCGTCTCATATTGCTCATTTTTCTCATTCACGACATTTCCACCTCCTCATTCTCTTCCTTTTGCTCTTCTTCTTTCTTCTTCTCTTCCTCCTCCTTCTCCTTCATCTTGCTCGTCACCAACCGTCTTTGTTATTGTACAGTTGCCCCATAAAGAGGCCCTGTTTGTTTGTCTGACTACTTGAGGCTTTTTAACCAATGGCTGTTACTTGAACAACTCCAGGGCATGCGTCTCGCTCTAATTACACCCGTCTGTTATTCGCAACCTGTTTGACTCTTGTCACTGTCGTGCAGGCTAAATGTTAATCCAGGAAGCCGATGACATATGCGCTCTGTCGTACATGAGGCGTGTACTGGCCGCTGAATTTGTGGCATCATTAATCACAACTTTTCGAGTACCACCCAGATATTCTCCGGTTTTATCATTTTCACTATTTCTTGCAATATGTGTTAATATGTTACGTCTTTGGGTATTTCAGATTTTATCAGTACGCAAAGGCACTGTCTACGGAAGAATTTTTTTTTTTTTGAATTAACATATTAGATCGTCGACTTGCTATGCTGAGTATTTCACTTCATGACATCTTTCAAGAAAGTTCACCTCTTCTTCAAGCAAAGTACCAGTAGCAAGGATCGAACCTTATCCTGACAATTGTGAGCGTAGCATTATCAACTTTACAATACAAAGATCGGCTGAAAATCAAGTAACTCATGGAATGTGACTAAATGTGGTTTGTTTTTCAACATAGTCCCCTTTGCGGTCCACACACTTCTTTCATCAGTGTTGACGTGTTTGGATCCAATTGATCTAAAAAGTCACCAACAGCGTATATGACGTCATCATATGAACTTTTCAAACGACCCGCGTCATTAAATTTGTACATGTTTTAGTGTTATACAGGAGGCGTTCGGAGCGTAACGGTTATTGGAGTTATAGGAAGTGAAATTGGTTACACGAGTTCAATCCTGTTTATATTTCTATGATGATTATTATTATTGTTGTTGTTGTTTTTCATTCCTCTTTGAACGTTTCCTCTTTTTACAATCTTCTCAAATCAACCTTAAAAAAGAATCTTGACACAAAATATATATACTATTTATACAATATCTATATCCAGATGAAATTCTCTCAAGTAATTCATTTGATAGTTCCTAAAAATGCCTCGTAAATTCTTTTTCTGACCTTTACATTTGAAATCATTCGATTTAATCTTAATTTTTAACTCTGTTGCTGTTTTTTATTTGATTAAGCAATTTTTTTCAAAATTCTATAAGTCAAAAATCCAGTTGGTAAATAGACTTAATTTTTGATATTTGTCCTGACATTAAAAATTTGATATAGCATCTTGGGAAAGATTTGCATACAACTACTTTCCCTTCTGCAATGGATTAATACAAGGGTGGATTGGGATTTTTTACCATGGTATGGCAACGTTATAGCACTAACATGGAAAAGAAAAGAATTGGCAATCTAAGTTACAACTTAGGTTTGGTTTCTTCGTTTAATGGCATATCAACCTTTGTAGGTTATTTAATGCCAATGCTATTCTCCTAGAAGAACAGTAGTGGTACTATTTAACCCATAGCTGGGAGGATAAGGGGGTTCATACCTTTCCCAAGGGTATTTGTCCGAGAGTGAACGTAATAGCGCGACTGGAGTACGAACTCGCGTACTACGATTCCGCAGTCCATCGCTTTAACCATTACACCACGAGGACATCCCCTACGACTTAATAATAATAATAATAATAATAATAATAATAGTATTAATTCTCCGTTCGAGCTTATCCCGATTATTGTAGGGGGGGAATATTATTCATCAAGAGGGATAACTTTTAAATACTAATTATAGGATATTTTCACTTATTTTTAAAAATTTACAATTACCTTATTTGGTGGTATATTAGAGGCACATTTAATTTTAAAATAATTCTCTGCCAACATAGCGTCACACTCGTTCGTATTAAAGAGGAGGATTATCAATGAAGTTTGGAGGGGGTTTTGTAAAGGATTGTCCCCTAAATGCCTTTGTATTTCGTACTTCTCATGTGAAAAAAAATACGCTAATTATGATAATAATAGGATATTCTCAATTCTTATTGAATCCGCCAGCTATGGGCGGGGATTAAATAGTACCATTGCTGATATTGTATAAGGATAGCCTTGGCTTTAAATAACCAACAAAGGTTGTTATGTCATTAAACAAAGAAACCAAATCAAACCTAATACTAATAACTCATACACAATTATAATTTCAAGTTACAATTTTCATTTGATAACAATGATAATTTCTTCGGTCACAGTTACATGGTTTCAGATATTCTGATTCAATAGTGGGTGGGGGGCAGAATCCCGTTGCTAATGTGCTTGACAGCGACATTGTAGTGAGTTCGAACTTCAGTCATGTTTTATGTTTATTTTCGGATAAGTTACCCTTGTTATATAATTACCAAAGTGAAAGTACGATCACCAGATGGAGACACAGAATACTTCGACATTGTAGCAGGAGTACTACAAGGGGACACGCTAGCTCCATACCTTTTTATCATTTGTCTAGACTACGTACTTAGAACATCTATTGATAAAATCAGAGAGAACGGCTTCAAGCTGACAAAGAAAAGAAGCAGAAGGTACCCCGCAAAAACAATTACTTACGCCGACTACGCCGTTGACATAGCGATACTAGCAAATACACCCAACCAAGCCGAAACACTACTGCATAGTTTGGAACGAGCAGCCGCAGGCATAGGCCTCTATGTCAATGCACACAAAACGGAATATATGTGCTATAATCAAACAGGTGACATCTCCACACTAGACGGAACCCCTCTTAAACTAGTAGACAAATTCACTTACCTAGGAATCGGCGTCTCATCAACCGAAAAGGACATCGACACGCGGTTAACGAAGGCATGGACAGCTATCAATAGGCTATCGATGGAAATCAGACCTAACCGATAAAATGAAACGCAGTTTCTTCCAGGCAGCAGTCGCATCGATACTGCTATATGGATGCACTACATGGACTCTCACAAAACGGCTGGAGAAGAAGCTAGACGGCAATTACACAAGAATGCTGCGAGCAATCTTGAACAAGTCCTGGCGGCAACACCCCACAAGACACCAGCTGTACGGCCACCTGCCTCCTATCACGAAAACTATCCAAGTTAGACGAACCAGACATGCAAGACACTGCTAGAGAAGCAGGGACGAGCTCATAAGGGATGTACTCTTATGGACTCCCACATATGGCCGAGCAAAAGCAGGACGACCAGCACGAACATACATTCAGCAACTATGTGAGGATACGGGATGTAGCCCAGAAAACCTGCCTGAGGTGATGAACGATAGGGAAAAGTGGTGAGAGAGGGTCAGGGATGTCCGTGCTACCAGCACGACATGATGATGATGATGATATAATTACGGAATGATTTTTTTTATATTAATCATTTTTCGTTAATTATATTTTATCGTTCAGTTAGGTTGGGCTTTGAACTATTCGGCTCTTAGTTCAGGTGCACAGACATTGGGTACAGTTTACGCTCACTCACAGAGGATATGACAATCACAATTGTCATGATAAACTCCAGATAGGAAATGAGGCTGGAGTGTAATTGACCTCATGCCCGGAACCGATGGGCTGAGAATATGTAGATTTTGAAATAGAAGTCAGTTGGGTTTTTACTGTGGGTCAGACGAATTGGGTCTCGGCTGTGTGCCAGACGAGTTGGGTTTTTACTGTAGACCGGTCGAGTTGGTAGTCGACTTGGGCCATGTAGACGGACAGCAGAAGTTGAGTTCCGACCATGGTGTTGAGAAGTTGGGGTTTCGACCGTTGAGGCATACGGTTAAGTTTTTCGGGTCCCGACCAGCGAAGATGAAAGGAGATCTAAAACTTCACGAGATGTGCAGAGCATTTGAGTTTTGTTAGCATAGTATGATACGAAAGACCTTTAAGAATTTTGTCTCTCTCTCCTCGTGTCGAAGAACCGAACTCAGAAGTCAAGAAGTTAATAAACGTTCGTACCTGAACAACAGTGAGTCCATCCGTGTTTTGTATTTCTCTGTATTTGAGTCCGCCTGTGTTTTTGCATATGTAAAGTTGTGACTGAGATGATTATCGTGGCTATACTACATTCAAGCATACCCTTCCAGAAAGGTCTAAAATCTTTATCCACCAAGCTATTGGCTAAATAATACAACAAGGGTGGCTTTGGCATTATATAAGCCACAAAGATTGAGATGCCATTGAAACACAGGGAAACCAAACCAAATTATCCTATACTAATGATTTTCAAACAGATCTATTTGACCTATAGACAAGGTCTTAACAGACAGTACCATTCAGTGTCAGAGTGGACCTGGGAGTAATGACAATAAAGGATTACTCAATTAATGAAAGCCTTATGACTTTATGAACTTTAATATCATACTCGAAACCCTCTTTTTTGGAGGGCGGTCTTACTCTTTTACGGTTGTTTTTTTTTACTATTTTTCTTCTCCTAGACTGGTTGCCTAACCAAGCCTAAAGAACCCAGTCTGTACAACTGTTTACCCCTGGCTGAGCCATAAACACAAAGTAAAACATAAACAAACACCTCTACGTATTGTATTCATCTACTGATGTTTTTTTTTATTATCTCCAGTTCCTTTTAGTGTATTTATTTATCTGTAATTTTTTCCCTTTTCTTTTTTTTTCTTTTGATTCCTTCTACTGGGGTGGGGGGATGTTGTTGCAATCTGCTGATTTTCTTGAGCAATGGAGTAGGGTTTGTTTTTTTTTGTTTTTTTATGGGGTGGCGTTGCTATTCCCATGCTTTTCAAATTTTGGATTTATGATTTTTCTTTCTCCTAAATTGGTTGCATTACCCAAGTTGACTCTACCTTACAATTTTCCCATAGGTGTTAGGGAGAAGGATCGAGCTCTTCCCAAGAGCATTAACATGAGGTGAAACGTAAATGGCTTTGTCTACGATTCGTACTCCGTTGATCCAATCCATTTCCTGCGACGATAACCGTAACTCCATGCGTACTTCATTTTAGTTATAGATTACCGGAAAAACATTTTTGAAAAAGCAGATGAAAGTTAAATTGAGATTTCACTGATTTTAACGGTATGTCAACTTGTCTGGGCAGCCAAATCTGCTGAGGTTGTTAAATACACCGACTGCATCTTTGCAGAGGGTAATACCCCTCACCCATGTGTGTCCTGGATATGACACTAAACTATCGGATGGTGTGGCTCTAGTAATGCTTTGGGGGATGCGGAGTACCCCTTCGTTGCCATTACTTCCAGGTCGACTCTGACCTGAAGTGGTAGCACCTGATAGGATCCTATATATGGTTCAAATAAAACTGTTTGACACTTAAACTGAGTGCAAACAAATGAATAATGTTAAATTGAATTGTTTGAAAGAGAACAGTTTGATAATTGAAATGTGTGTAAACAAATGACTGATGTTAGAGATACGTTGCAATACTTGGAACTATTTAACTTTTTTTATTTATATTTACAGTTCGTATATATCTAATATGAATAAACCGGATTTGGCATTAGATAACCTACAATGGTTGATATGCCGTAAAACCAAACCAAACCCCAAACTCGTCTGGGATCATTTTATGCATAGAAGTTAGGGAATCGCGTTAATTATACATTCATATTTACATTTTATGGGCAGTTTTTTAAGTGTTTTTTTAATGTTTTTTGCACTCGAGTGTATCATATAAAGTATTCTTATCTCATAAAAATAAGAGAGAGGTTATATATATATATATATAGGTTGGCGACTGTAGTCGAGGGCGACCAGAAGGCTCCCTTTTCAATGGCTGCAACACAGAGGACCAAGGTGTAGGGAAAGGCGTTACTCCTTTCCCTGGATTGCTTCACTTTACCC
Organism: Sepioteuthis lessoniana; assembly: GCA_963585895.1. Taxonomy (NCBI): domain Eukaryota; kingdom Metazoa; phylum Mollusca; class Cephalopoda; order Myopsida; family Loliginidae; genus Sepioteuthis; species Sepioteuthis lessoniana. Next base: position 5,099,017 of record OY757916.1, on the reverse strand, counting down.
TTGATATGTACCTTATATTGCGGAGTGTTGAGCAACGAGGTATCAAGTAGCATTTTCATAGGCTTATGAATATACATAATCAGTATTTATGTGTCTATTTTTTCTTAGAGACCCGTTGTAATTCAATACTAATTCAGAAGATATTTGATTAATCATTATTATGAAATGATTAAACGTACACTTTCTGACTCATACCCTGGGGAATTATATGAACTCCCTTATTTCCCCAGTTATTGGTTAAATAATCTGCTGTTGTCCTTGGATTTGGCATTACATAACCATCGATAGTTGATATGCCATTAAACAAAGAAACCAAACCAAACATTGAACAATTGTTTGAAATTCAACAGCAGGGCAGTAAAAAGCTAAAAGAAATTAAAATCTCACTTTCTTACTATTTTAATAAAGTTTCATCTATTGATTGTCTTCTATTCAATAGGTAATTAATGAAACTTAGAGAAATGAAATGATATTAAGAAGGTGAGATTTTAATTACTTTATATATATATATATATATAATTAAAGAACTGTCTGGTATTGGTAATGATTGCCAAGGATGAATTTTCAGTTCTGACAATAAACGCATTGTTATTGATCGTGACCATATTTTGACCTCGGAGAGTCAACAAAACATTCCTCAACGTCACGTAAGATTCAAAGTAACAGCCTTATCGGCGAGACTTAGAATGTGCTGACTGCATTATTTGATTAGACTCCAGTTCTGGAGCTCTGGGGAGTGTAAAGTTACTCCTTTAGTTTTAGTTACTCCCAAGTCCACTTTAACTCGAAGTGGTGATAACTGTTAGGATCCCATCTATGGATCAAGCAGATCTGTTTAAAAATCATTTGTTGAAGATAGGAATATTTCATAACATATGATAAGGTGCAAATTATTTGTATTAGATTGGAATACTTGATGGGAGGAGTCCTTGTGAAATAGAGACTGACATGCTCGATTGCAACATTGTGGTAAGCAAGTTCGAATTCCAGCCGCGTTAACACATTGACTTTCTGATTAATATCCTTGAAAAAAGTATGAACATCTTTTTACCCCAATCTATAGGATAAGTAGTTCCACTAAGTTGAAGTAAAGTTAGTGACCGTAGCCGAGGGTGACCCAAAGGCTCCCTTTTCATTAGCTACTACACCGAGGTGTGGGGAAGGCGCAACTCCTTTCCCTTGATTTCTCCACTTTACCCTTGATACATACCTTATAATGCAAACTGTTAAGTAAGGTGGCATCAAGTACCATTTTTTGAGTCTCCTTCAATTAGGATGGCTTTGGGTTGATATGCCATTAAACAAAGAATCCAAATTGATATCATATAATTGGGTCCAAACAAATGATCATTGACGAATAAAAAAAATGCAATTTAAGGGAAAAAAATGAAACTGAACATTAAAAATATAGTTATGATTGTACTCAAACATTTAGAAATAAATCAAATTTTGGCATTAAATAACCCAGAAAGGGTTGATATGTCATTAAACAAATAAACCAAACCAAAATAGCAGAGAATAAAAAAAACTATAGATAGATAAATAAACAGATAGATAGGAACATATCTTTAGATAGATTGATTCAGAATGAAGAAAGTGAGATAAAGATAGATATATATATATATATGAACAAAATGTGATAGAGAGATAAATAGGTAGATTAAACCAGTGAAGATTTAAAGATTCTAAGTTTATTACTTTATGTCTGAAGAGTTTTAAATCTAAAAAAAAACTATTGACTATTTATGACATCATTTTGCAAAGTACCCATAAAAATGACATGTTATTTTAGTTTCAATACTTTTTTAACGCACCTCACATTACACTGCCCCTGTTCCATAAGAAATGCTATATTTAGTGTCGGGAATATTTACACATATGTACCAAATATTATTGGACAAAATGGTGTAATTCATTGCTCATTTGTTTTAATGAATGCAGCTTCAGTCCCGATACTTTTTTTTAAAGACACCTCGTTTACAAATGCCAATATTAGACTTATATTTTGTGTATAACAATAGGAAAGATGACCAAAACCTGAGTTCTTATTATCTCCCCTTGAAAAATATTAGCTGTCTTCTAAATATTTTTCATTTATTGATGTTTTTGTTTTCTTTTTGTTGTCGCAATTCAGAAAAATTATTTTTCTTTTGATTAAGTATCTTACATAGGGTATAAAATAATTGCATCTTATGTTATTCAAATTTTGATCAGAATTTTGATGTAAACATTTATATAACTGAATAATATATCATTTTTATACCCTCAATAACGAAGCCAAGTCGGCTGGTGCTGTAGAATATACCGACTGTATCTCTGCAGAAAGGTAAGACTTCCCTCCCACACACATATCAACGTGTTGGGCACCTCGGGTGGTGTAATGGTTAGCAAGGTAGACTAGCAAACTTACACGAGTGAGTTCGATTCTCATTAGGTGCCCAATTCATGTGGCCTTGTGCTACATCTAAGCAAAAAGCTTAGTAAATTACCACACATACCAACGTGTGTCCCTAGATACGACACTAAACAATCTAATGGTGTGACTCCAGTCAAGTACCCCTTTCCCTGCCATTTCTCCCAGGTCCACCCTGGCTCCGAGTGATAGCACTTGATGGGGCCCTATCTATGGCTTAAATAGAACTGTTTAACATTTAAACTCTGTGCAAGTAAATGACTTGTGGTAAATTGGATTGTTAGAAATAAAACTGACCATTTAACTGTGTGCAAACAATTGACTGATTTTTAGTTGTTACTGTTACACAGCAATATATGAAACCATTTAACTCTGAGTGGACAAATGATTAATAGTTAATAGAATTATTCATATTAGATTGCAATATTTCAAACTATTTGTGTGCATTAAAGAAAAATGAGCTCAGGCTCGTTAAAAATGTTATCAAGAAAATGTTTACAAATTATATAGATATATATATGTATGTATGTATATATTTAATATAGATGTATAAACAGTGTTTGGCATTAAATAACCTACTATGGTTGATATGCCATAAAGCCAAACTAAACTAAACTAAACCATTAGTAACTGGTTAATTATTATTTTTTCTGTTTCTAACCATATGTCACCGGTTCTTTACACAAGACATTAAATAAGGGAAGATAATGATTATATAGATTCTATGTATTTATTTTTGCTGCCTTTTTTGGGGTGATAATTTCCTGTCACATTGATAGTAGTCTCCTAAGAAGATAAGTAGTTTCACAAAAACAAACAAACAATCATTTGAATTTCATAATGACTCGGACTGCTAGGTATTTTGTTAATGTTTATATTATTATTATATTACTCCTGGCGAGCTTTTTCATACCAGTGCTAGCTGATGCTCTTTCATTGGAGTCTGAGTGGCTGAATGTGTCTCCAGGTCTCCAGGACTCTCCTGAGTATTCTCGCCGATCTCAACAATAGTCTCTATTCTTTGTCTGATATCCAATTCTTTCAGTCCCTTTTCAAAGCCTTAAGAAACCGTTCTAAGCGCACCAATTACAATTGTCACCCTCATGTTACAAAGCTTTTTTTAGTCCTCTAGCAAGGTCCAAGTATTTTTGCTTTCTTTTATTTTCACTTTGTGTTCCACAGAGACAGCAAAATCAACTACACGGCATGTTATATATATATATATATATATATATATATATATATATATATATATATATAACAGATGGATGGAGGTGCATGGGTTCAAATCCTGGACGAGACTGATTGCATTTCACATAGTGTGTAATACCTTTGAGAAAGGTATGAATCCAATTATTCTCCCTCCAGCTATGGGTAATTAGTAGGACAGACTAGGTTCTTCCGTCTTGGTGAGGCTACTAGTCTACGAGAAGGAAAACTCTGAATTCAAACCTGTTAAACTTCACTTAAAAATTGACCTTGTGTCATATGCTGCCCGAGCGGAGGGGTTGGTATATATATATATATATATATATATATATATATATATATATATATATATATATATATAATTAGGTCTGGTCTCCTGTCTGAGATCAAATAATCTGTTTGTATCCCACAATCCCAGAGAATTTTCTGCATCTCATTCTCTTGGACGGATTCTGGTTTGTGCCTATACAATTTGGTGGTATCGTTAAATTTTAATCTCTTGCACAATTCTCAGTGGATCACCTTCCCACCAAGTCATTCCTAGTTTCGTACTCCTTTTACAGCATTCGCTTATTATGTGTTTAACCGTCCCTACATAACCTAAACTTGCTAGCCTATTGCCTATCATCGATTTTGGATTTATTATAATTGGTCTTTATGCCGTTGTTTTCTGAAGCGATTCAGTTTCTCTTTTGAGGTTTCCTTTTCGTAACCATGCCCATGTGCTTCCGTGTGCGTTATCGCTAGTTTGTTGCTTGACATATCCATACAGTTGTTTTTCTTCCTATTTCTCTTACCTGTTTTTTTTTATTGTTTTCTGTTTGTTCTTATATTACCAGTGCTGCAATTGGCCGTTGTAATAGTATTTCTTTGCTCTTTTTAATGTAGTTTTCAAGTCCTTTTATTGATAGGTCTGGGCAGTCTTCAGTGTTGTCGAATCCTTTACCTTCTCCTTTTCTCGATATATATATAGTCTGTTTATATTATCTCTCGGATGTAAAATCTTGCGTATTGTCATCAACGTTCTTGTCCTTTCGTCCATTTATATGAGTTCCTCCCTGGTCGATTTTAAGGATCGTCCTGAGTATCAAATAAGAGGGACTGTCCAGTTATTTATACTTGGGATGAGATTTCGAAAAGTTCGATAGCGTTCACTTCCAATATTCCCAAATGCTTGTAATTTTCCTTCTCTTCAAGAATTCTGATTCTTTCTTAATTTTCAGTTCTATTCGTTCCACTGTTTCTCTTTTCTCTCTTTTCATTCTGAGCATGGTACATTTTTCAATACCAAATTCCATTCCTATATCCTGGCTGTATATGCTTATTGTTTGTATCAAAATCTCCAGCTGTCTTTCATTTTTCCATGGAAATTCAATCAGGTCGCTATTTATATGATTGCAAGAAATGGGGGGATATTGAATAGAATAATTAAGGATAAGCTCTTGGTCATTTTTTTGTCTTGGAAAATCCTGATTACCTGTACCAGCTGCTTTGTTGACTTTGCCACAAGAGCAACTTGTATTGATGAAGCCGAAATCTTTCATAAAATAGTTTATTTTGTCTCCCGATCTCGTTAGTGTTATATTTGTCGGTAAAATAAAAAACGTTATATATATATATATATATTTCTAAATTATCCAGTTAGTGTCCAAGGACAGTAGGTGTGGATTACTTTTTACATAGAATATATGAGGGTAATCATATAAATCTATGAGAGTGCTCAATGTATGGCTATTGTTAGTTCCCTATTTATTCTCTAGGGTACAACAAAATTCACATTCAGAGCGTATATAGTGCAATTAAATGGAGACTCAAACTCGGTTAAGCCGTCATAATAAATTTATTTCGGCGGAGAATATTGTTGGTATGTTCTCCGTCTCGTCAGATGACTCTTTTTACCTTGCAACAAGTTGAGCACTCCGTGGATAAATAAAAAAAGAAAGGTGATACTGGTTATACATGCAAATGGAAAAATTCACGCCGAAATACTCCCTGAAGAACATCCCATTCCCTGGGAAACACGAATTTGTCCTATCCTTAACGGATAAAATAGTGGACTTTATCAAGAGGATGCGATGGAAGGCCCACTTTCATCTCAACCCTGCAGCCACAAAAGAGGAACAAAAGCCCGGCGCAAGAAGATTGAAGTCGCAGAGGACACCACCAAGCAACAGCGGACTGGACCAGTTCGAAAGTGACCTATTCGGCATAATTCGGAAGATTGAATTCATGAACTCTAAAAATTCATTCCAGGCGAAATTGAGGGAGGACATAGAGCGAATTAGGAAATCGAGGAAAATCTGGGTCAGGTCTGATAAGTCTAACAACATATACCAGGTCAGTCCACATGAATATGAGAGAATCCTTAATGATAAGATCACGGAATCATATAAACTAGACCATAGCGACACAACTACTCAAATCAACAGGGATACAGCTAAGTTTGCTCAGAAAGTAAACATGATAGATAGAGTAGAGAAATTGGAAGAAAGAAGTGCCTATATTTTATTTAAGGATCACAAAAAAAACTTCCCAGATAAGAAGCAGACTAGATTAATTAACCCCACCAAAACCGAGCTAGGCTTTGTATCTAAAGATGTAATACAGAAGATTACGTCTAGATTGATGAGTAGCCACAAATATAACTTGTGGAAAAACTCTATGGATACTATCGATTGGTTTAGGAAAATTAAGGATAAAAAGAGGTCCACTTTCGTACAATTCGACATCATAGAGTTTTACCCTTCCATCACTAAAGAATGATTAGTGAGAAGCCTTAACCACGCTAGATAATATACAGAGATCACAGAAGAAGAAATAGAAATTATCCTAGCAAGTAGAATAACCGTCCTATCCGATAACCGCAGATCCAGGGTAAAAAGTCACGTAGACAATTTCGACGTCCCCATGGGGGCCTACGATTCGGCTCAGGTAGCAGACTTAGTGGGGATCTATATCCTAGATACGCTGGGTCGTATTGTCAACTCGCAACAAGTGGGGCTTTACCGAGATGACGGGATTATTTATATTCCAGACAGTAACGGTCCGAAGACCGCTAGTATACAGAATAAAATTATTAGGGCCTTCAAACTACTAGGGTTTAGAATTCAAATAGCCTCAAATTTAAAAATAGTAGACTTTCTGGACGTTACATTGAATTTAAATAATGGTACGTTCAAACCCTTTAGTAAGAACGATTCCGTCCCTAGATACATAAACATCTCCTCGAACCACCCAAGATCGGTACTGAGACAGATACCCAATGCGGTGAACCAAAGAATTAATAAGCTGTCCTCAGGTAAGAAAATTTTCGAGGAAAACAAGAGTAGATATGATGACGCCCTGAAGGACAGTGGATTCCAAGGTAGACTGGAATACTTAACCCCGGTGGACCTCAATTCGAGAGCTAGGAAGAATAATGGTGGGACCCACACACCCCTCAAGGTAGGTGAGACTATTAATAATAGTAGTCACGGAAATAGACGAGGAAAGAATAGAAATAGAAAAGTAGTCTGGTTCAGTCCGCCATTTTGTAAGCTCACTGACATTAACATAGGTAGATACTTTCTACACCTACTAGATAAACATTTTAATAGAGGCAACCCATTGAGTAGGATTTTTAATAGAAATACAGTGAAAATTAGCTACTCCTGCACTAAGAATATGTACAACATACTAAGCAACCATAATAGGAGGCTACTCAATGAGCTTACCACGAGGGATAGGAACCCAAACGTGGAGTCTTGTAACTGTAGGAATAAGGAAGAATGCCCCTTAGGCGGACGCTGCACCACGAGGAATGTCGTATACCAAGCATGCATTTCTCCTATGGAACAGCAAAGGGACGGGGAGAGAGTCTATATAGGGATCTCCGCGGGAAACTGGAAGCAAAGATGGTACAGCCATAGACACTCATTTTCCAACCCGAAACTTAGATACCAGACTGCTTTATCGAAATACTTCTGGGGCCTAAAGTATCAGGGGCTATCCCCACAAATTAAGTGGAAAATATTAAGGCACTCATCTGCCGCCAACAGCTTCAACGGTAGATGTAACCTATGCTTAGACGAAAAAATTAGCATAATTGATTTCAAGAATAGAAAACTTTTATTGAACGAAAGAAATGAGCTTGTCTTTAAGTGTAGACATAGAGGAAAATTTAAATTATCTTAAATAATAAAGAAATATTAGTAAATAATAGAGATCAACCCAACAGCAGATATCACCAAGACAGGGAAAGATAAAGATAGATAAGGGCCAGATGAACAAGGAATATTAATCCAAAAATAAGGCCTGGGATTCTAGAGGGGTTAATTCCCCTTGACCATTTTTAGGGTAAATTTTTAAAAAATACACTTGACGACCTTATCTGGTTTAAGTATCTCGATCCTAATTGAAACTAGAGGAACACCTAAGATGGCAACAGCTGGGTTAATTAACAGACATATCAGAAATAAATGTAAATCATATTTGAGATAGCCATTAGTTAAACGATCTTAGTCTGTTTAGAATAGCACACCTGCCAAGTAGGAGAAACCACAAACAGAACACAAAATTAGAAGGGACTGACCAGTAGATTAATTCCACTCCTGTTTCTTAATCGTTCTAACATATAATATGTTCACACCCTCTGCTCACGCCCATGAACGAAAGAATTTGTAGCTTTGTAATTTGAGTTCCACTTTATCTTTTTTATTTTTTATTTTTATGTTTTTTATTTTTGTTTTTATTTTTATCTTTATCTTTGTTTTCTGATTTTTAATTTATTTTTTAATTTCTTTAATTTTCCGATTTATCTTCTGAATACGAACTGTAAATCCTCATTCGCATCTCTGGGACAATACAGAGTATGTAAAAAGAGTCATCTGACGAGACGGAGAATATACCAACAATATTCTCCGCCGAAATAAATTTATTATGACGGCTTAACCGAGTTTGAGTCCCCATTTAATTGTACTATATATATATATATATATATATATATATATATATATATAAAGACTTAAGTATATACACTCATATTTGGTTTGGTTTAGTTTGGTTTTATGGCATATCAACCATTGTTGGTTATTTAATGCCAAATCCGGTTTATACATATATATTAGATATATATGATTTGTAAACATGTGTCAACAAAGTTAAATGGTTCTAAATATTGCTGTGTATCACTAACAATTCAATTAAACATCAGTCATTTGTTTACATACAGGTAAATGATCAAACAGTTCTATCTCAAGCAATTCAAAGTCATTTATTTGCACTCAGTTTAAACGTTAAACACATATATAGGACCCTACCATGTACAGTAACTCCGAACTAGAGTGGACCTGGGAGTGATAGTAATGAAGGGGTACTTCGCATTCCTCAAAGCTCCAGCATTACCGGGCCCTCACAATCAGATTGTTTAATGCCATATCCAAGACACTTGTTGTGGGTGTCTTACCCTCTGCAGAGATGCAATCGGTATATTCTACTGCCCCAGCCGACTGGGCTGATACACTCATATGTGTGCATGTATATATATATATATATCAACTATATCTATTTGTTCAGCAGGTTTACGTAGATGATGAGTTTTGGGAGGTCAAATTAATAGGTGTAAAAAAAACTTTATTGTCTGATTTTTTAAATGAGACGTAAAACTGTAAAACTTGATGGCAGTATCAATTAAGTATTTGACCAGGATATTGTCACCGAGAGTTCATCTCGAGATTGATTCCCACAATTTCATAACGAGCGGGGAGTTCTTTGAAAAGCCGATTGAGTATCATTATTGAAACGTAGCCATGCATAAACAAACGTTTATCCTTCCTCATTTGTTTGATATTCGCAATAAATAGGAAAAAAATCAGAAAAGCTTGACAAATGATATGTACTTCTTTCAAGTTGATGATTAAAAAACGTAATCATTTTTGCGCTGAACGAATAAAAAGGGGCTGCGCATGTAATAGCAAAACTAGACAGAGATTTGATTGATTTTAAAGGCATGTCAACCCATCAAAACTAATTTATGCAAAGAGATTTGGAAAATGGGAACATGTTCATTCATATTTACATTTTTATGTAGTTGTTTGTTGTGATCAAGGGGGGGGAGGTTCAAATGATAACGCGACGCAGAAATAAGTAATAAGAAATATATTGAAGGCAAATAATACATACACAAACGATAACTGGGAGAACCCCCCCCCCCAAGCTTAACAATCAGGAATATTACCGCTCTTGGTAACGACTCGCCAAGACTGAGTTCGAAACTGAGACTCTGAGACAGCGCAGAAGAGAGCTCAGTCGGTATATGTTACATAAGGACGAGTCCACCAATAGGGGACATCCCAACACTGTTTTTACAGGGTTGTTTTTACATATAGTTTTATAATATCAAGTATTCCTATCTTACAAAACATAATTTGCACACAGTTGTATGATTTCAAGTCACTAATAATTATCCTTAATAATTATAACTTCAAATAACTATTATTGATACAAATAGTTTAGATATATGGTATCAAGTATTCGTATTCAATACTAATGATTTTCAAACAGAACTGGTGGTGAGGTTCCAGTTCTGTAGCTCTGGTAAATCTAGAGTACCTCTGGCCTGAAGTGGTAGTACCTATTAAGTTCTAGTTTATTACTAAAATCAACCTGTTTAAAGATTTCTATTCGATAGGACTGTGTGCCAAAAAACTTTTCAGAAACAATCTCATAAGAAATGTAAATATGAATGTAAGATGAATGCGATTATCAAATCTTTACGCATCAAATAATCGAGATGTGTTGATACGTGATTAAAATCAATCAATCAATCATTAATATAAATTTAATCGAAGAATAAAACCCCGTGATATCTTTATATTTTTAAAATTCTCATTGTTTGAATATATGCATGTAACTAAGAAATAAACAGAACATCATAGCAAGGTTTTTATTAGAGCTATGTACTTAAAATTCTCTATGAGAATAAAGCAATTTCCTGTTCAATTCGGAACTAAATGATAATTTTGCAAGATTCGAATTCGCGCTGAACGTCATTTTTTCTAATTATCCAAATTCTCGATCTAACAGATAACTATGAAGTGCTAATTAGCATTCTTCACTCTTTCTTAAACATAAGTATTGTTAAGGAGAGCCGTTACAATGGGTTCTCAGGTTCTCTAGCTTGATGTCAAATAAAGAAACTTTGAAATGAGTTTTAATTCATAATAGAAACAATTTCCACTGTTTTAGGATGATTGAGAAAGAGAGAGGGAGAGAGTTGGGGGGGGCTTCTTTTTTCTTTTTTTTTTTTCATGTTTTATATCTTATTTGTTTTGTGTCACTCAAATTTGAATATTTTATCAAATTTCTTTTAATAATTCCAATTCTCGATATAACCAATAATACTTTCTCCTTTCCTAAATAAAAGCATCATTATCACCAAGAACAGCTGTTCGAACGGAAACCCAAATTTATTGCTGGAGGCGTTCTTTGTGAAATGGTTATTGTTGTAGGAAATGGCCACGGCGAACAGAGTTCAAATCCCGGAGGAGGCTGTATGTATTTAACCTATTGCTAATAATCTTTGGAAAAGACATGAATCCAACTATTCTCCCTCCAGTTATGGGTAAATAGCATAGTAAACTTGGCTCTTTAACTTTGATAGGGCAACCGATCGAGGAGAAGGAAAAATCTGAATTCAAACTTCGCTTTAAAATTGACCTTGCGTTGCAACCTGCTCCTACCGAGGAGTTGTTTACACACACACACACACACACACATATATATATATATATATATATATATATATATATATATATATATATATATGTATAATTCGTAAATATTCGTGATAACGGAAGAAGTGGTTATTTTGATAGATGTTAATAAAGATAGAAAAATTAATCAAAGAATTTTCACTGAATTTGAAGTCACTGTTTTCTAACGGTTTGTAAAGTTTCTTTCTTTTTTTAAAGCGTCAAGATTTTGGCGCCAAAACCAAGATTCTATATCTCATCAGCACGAACGCAACGCTGTAAACACTAAGCTATATCATTTCTGTGTATCTACGTTGCAATTGCCAACTATCTAAACAGCCATTGCTTTTCAAAATAACTTTCACAGTACCCAGTTTAGTTAGAAACCATCAAAGTCTGTAGTGAAGCCTCAGCAATGTCTTTTATACTCATTCTGGATCACCTACATTAAATGTTGCTAAAGTTCGCTGACCTCTGATAAGTTGTTGGTACAGCGCCTAATTCTTAAAAAAAGCGATAACTTTGCACAGCCCCATAAAACATTTATGTTACTGGAAAATACAGATGGCCAAATTGATAACCAACTTTCTCTGATATGGATACTTAGAGGAGAGTTCTACGTTTTATTTAAGCAAAAAGCCAGGTTTCAGATCTTACATTTCATGGAGACGTCCGTCTTTAAAGGCTTCTTCGTGTACCTCCTGAGATCAAATTGGTCTATTTGGTTCCAAAATTGACGAACTGTGCTTCCAAGTGGAAAATATAATGGCAGTGATATATTTGTTAACACTTTTCATTTACTGATTACATTTACGTCTGTCGTCACGGAGTAGTCTTTTTTTCCTTGAGCATGCGCAGTATCAGTGTCTTTTTCCCAACTTAAAACCTAAAAAGAAAAAGAAATTATGTTAATGTACGTTAACTCATCAATGTTGGTGGGAATTTATTTTAGATAAAATTTGTCATAAGGCCAATGATTTTTCTCCCTAACTTTCTTCTCTCCATACAGATAGGAAGAGGTTGCGATAGATAGAAAAATTGATGCATATGAGCCGATTTAGCGTGATTAATATGAACAGTTAAGATAGATATGATAAGAAAAAAGATATATACTTGGAATGCTTTCCATTTATTTCCACTGATTTATGGATAAAGTTTTCCGCTACAAAATACAATCCTACCCCATCGACACTATGTTTATTAAAGCTGAACAAGAGTCTGAAAGCTACGGTCATAAGGCAGGTAGCTCCAAAAGTAATGCTTTCTATTTTATTCTACTCTCATACAAAGCCAGAGCCGAGTATTGGTGGTATGGTAGCAGAGATTGAACTTTCCTGTCAATTACCAACTTTCTTATATATAACAACTGAGTGACGGTCTGATAAAATGACGTATGACATGAAAACATATCACTTCTTCATGCGGTAAAAAATTGCATCTATTGATATTCATCTACGATGGCAAAACGATTACCGAAACTAAACAGTGGAAATGAGCACAATTAGGTGGTGGGTAATGCATTTCAGCTTATCTGCTCGAATCGGGCCCATGAAAGATGGACTACACGGGCAACATTTTCCGAACAACAACACTTTCATCGTTGCCATGAGAAGTGGGTTAGCTTTGATGGAGCACGTTTGTTTGTCTTCAGTACGCAGATTCTCGTTCATTGACAGTGAAAATGCAGAGCCAA
>OY757916.1:5035972-5080972 GCA_963585895.1 Sepioteuthis lessoniana | reverse complement strand
CCGTTCCAACAACTTTTGGAAGGCCCCATGGAAGTCCTCTTGTGTGAGCGTGTCAATGACCTTCGTCACAGCTCTTTCATCTCTTCAATTGTCTCATAACGACAGCCTCTAAGCTTAGGGAATAACCAAAAGTCACAGGGAGCAAGGTCTGGACTTTAGGGAGGGTGAGGAGCTGTCTTTATGCCCATTTTGCTCAAATAGTCTGTGACAAGGATGGAGTTGTGGACTCGTGTATTGTCCTGGTGGAAATGCCACTGACCCGATTTGAAGAGTGCTGGCCTCTTCCGACGGAATCTCTTCCTGAACTCCCTTAAAACCTCAACATAGTAACCCTAACCAAAGCCTAACCCAACTCTGGTCTATTGACTTCCTTATTCCACCCATACCTCTCATCACCCCTCACAGAACCCCTGCCTTCCTTGAATCTCTTATGCCACTCAAAAACTCATGCTCGATTCATGCCAGATACTCCAAAAGCAGTCTGAAGCATTCTATACGTTTCTGTGGCATTTTTTCCGAGTTTAAAACAGAATTTTATTGCATATCATTCTTCTAAAGTGTCCTCACATACAGATTGCATTTTGAAATAGACCAGCTGTGACAATCAAGCTTTAGTAGGGTGTATTCCAATTCCTGCTGTAGCTGTTCCTTTGAACCTGAACTCATAAATATTGGTCAGTCATCTCATAAGATGTATAGCAATAAGATACTGAATTTTCAAGAGTCTATGACAATTTTAAATATCCATACGAAAAAAGTTTTGAACCTTATCATATGCACCTCGTATATACTTTACGGTGGTCCGAGTTAAAATCCGATCCAAGGAATACCCTTGGTAAAGGCATGATTCCATCCGTTATCTACCTACCTATGAGTAAGTGGTAGGACAGACTCGGCAATTTAACCTCGGTATAGCAACCTGTCTAGGAGAAAGAAAACTCTAAAAATTTGACTCCCCTTTAAAGAAATAACCTTGTGTCACATGGGACTTGTCGCAGAAGGGTTGGATAAATACAGTAAATTTCACTCGTAAAGTTTATTGTAGAAACTTAGCTGAAAGGAAAAATTCTTGGGAAATATTTGACTGAAAGGGATTTTCACAAAAACACGGGTTTCCTGGTCGCTTTCCAGATGCTTTTTCTAATTTAACACATTTTCAATATTGTTTCTCTTCGCTTTTATATCCTTAAAACGGTTCTATTGTCCAATTCTCACCGAATTTCCCCTTTCACCATTGGGACCTTTTTGTTGAAGAATTTAATCAGTAACTTTGAACATTACTGTCGGTTCGAACCCATTTCTTAGACGATTTGAAAAATGTAAGAAGCGTTGGTAAATAGGCTGCCCGGGGAAACGTCGGCTAAGGTCAAGACTACAGCTTGTTCGGCAGGAGTCACAAATGATGTATAGTCACCAAAAGAGATGGCATATGCCTTTCAGCTACCATCAATAAAACTCATCCCACTTTAACACATAGACAGTGATGTGTTCGATTGATATTCTAACGAGATCACCGTGCAAATAGTTTCCAGCCTTTTTACGCGAGAAATTCTTCCATAGGCTGATTGATAAGACGCCATTTTCTGGCGAAGTAATCGTTCATTTTAGCCGATCCCAACTTTGGCTAATAACTCACTGAGGAGCAAATGTCGAGGCCACCCGACTTGTAGAAAAATTAGCATTCAAATTAAATGCTGCACATTTTCTTCAAGAAAATTACTGTATAAAAATGTTATTTTTACTGGTCGGTGGTTTGCGGCTCATTGTCTAGTGGGTAGAGTGTTCACCAAAGTCCCGGGAGACCTGGGTTCAATCCCAGATCGCGTCATACCAAAGATTTTTAAATTGGTACTTGATACCTTCTTGCTTAACTTTCAGCAATATAAGGTACGTATCAAGAGTAAAGTGTAGCAATCCAGGAATGGAGTAGCGCCCTCCCCTACACCTTGGTGTAGTAGCTATTGAAAAGGGAGCCTTCTGGTTGCCAACTTTACTTTTTTTATTTATTCAAAAAATATTTTTATTAGTATTATCATAAAAAATATGAAATAGGACGTCGCTATCCGGTCTACATTTGTTCCCAGATGATTTAATACACGATTAAAGTCTGTTTGAAAGTTTTCTCCGGAAAATCACAATTAAAAAAAGTCATTACCTTCATGAATATTCAAGTTTTTTGGTTTCATAATTAACAAAAACTTTCCTTGTTTTTAAGTTTAAATAAAGACTAATACTTCAATATTACGATAGATATTTTGCGCTGTTAGTTTACTGATCGCTATAAGTCTGTTCAACAGATTAACTCTAAAAATTGAATGGAACAAAAATATTACAGTAATCAATGAACGAAAAACAAACTACCTTTTTTTCAAATTGATTTGAGTATTTCCCTTAGTTTCGAATACAGACACGGGTGGCTTTGAGGATAAAGGGTAAATATTTTGGTGTGTTCGGGAGAAGGATACATGAAAAAGTAAAAGCGCTTGAATTTTATATTTTCTTTTTTTTTTTTTCTTTTTTTTTCTAAGCAGAAGAATTAAATTGTGAATTGAATTACCATGACCAGAAAATCCGGCGAACACTAACGCCCGACATACAGAAATACTGGACAGCTGTTACGACCTTATTACGTCTCAATAGCAATGTATAACGTGATCTCCACCACTGGAGATCAATTGTAGAGTTTCAGCACTGCAATCTGGGGTCGCTGGTTCGATCTCCAATGGTAGAGATCACGGTATATACACCGCTTGAATTTTATTTTTATAATAAAGATTTTCTCTTTTTTCATCTTATTCTTACAATTGATAAAGACGTTTTTGGTTTTTGTCGAATGGTCAGTTGTCAAATATCAGCAGTACAAACCGGCAAAGCTACACAAAGCTATATAATTTATAATGTTAAGATTATCAACCCAAGTAATATTGATTCACTAAAGTCGCCATATATATATATATATATATATATATATATATATATAATATTGTGCGTGTGTTTGCTGAAGTCTCCATTGCTAAACTATTAAAGTCATGTCGTCTTAATGTTATAGTGAAACTGTAAATTATTCTAAATTGAGTTAAATTTCGACTAAATTAGTCAAATTTGTTATTTCAGTTAATCTCGAGTCGGATGTCTTGAAACTGAAGACAAGAGTTTACTTCAATTTGAAAGCTCATTGTTTAAGTTTGTGGTTGAAATCTACGCTATATCGATGACATTCTATGCAGAACTGACATCAAATGACAAAAGATAACATATTTAATGTTCTAAAAAAATCTCTTTGTCGACAACTGTCAGTGCAAAAGTAAAACAGGTGTACACTTGTATACAATCCGAGTAAGAAGCTGAATTACCAACCAACCTTATTTAGAACAGGTGAAAATCTAAATTTAATTTGGAAAAATATTTTCTGTTACTTAAGTTTCTTAAATTTACAGTTGGGTGTCATTTTGTTTTCCTTCAGATTTTTTTTTTTTTTTTCGTTTTTTATCTTTTAAATTCTTCTTTCTCTTTTGTCTTCTTGCCGTTTCTTTCTTAAACTTCTTCTCAGTCAATTCTGACTCTTTCTTCTTCTTTCATTTAACTTCCTTTTTTTTCCCTCTCATCCTTTTCTCTCTTTCTACCTTTTCTTTTCTTTCATGTTTTCAGCATTTTTTTTTTTCTTGTTTTCGCTTTTCCGACTCTTTCCTTTCTTTCTGGTTTTAACGCATTTTTTTTCTCATTATCTTCTTCTCCCTTTTTTTCTTTCTTAACTCCTCTTTTGTCTTCTTTTTTTCCACCTTCTCACGGCTTCTTCTTTGTTAAACCCGCTCTCAATCTATTCTAATTGTTTCTTTTTCTTTCACTTTTTTAACTTCTTTTCATTATTTAACTTCTTTTTGTTTTCTTTTTCTTTTTTATTCATCTTTTTTTTTATAATTTTCTCCCTTTCCGTTCTTTTTTTTTTATACAGTTTCTTGTAACACCAGCAAAAAAGCACTTGTTAGCACCAGCCGGATTGGTTGTAATATTATATAAGCAGCGATTTTTTTTTCCGAAAACTAAAATAGATTAATCAAAACCTCTGATTCTATAATTTCACTCTCAGCACAAAGAACACACAGTAACACAATATTGGAACAAATTAAGAAAAAATCTGATAAGGTACTTTTAAAAAATGTACGATAAAAATATAAATCTCGCATTTAAATTTAAAAGAGGCCATTTTTAATAAATGTTTAACTCGCTCTAATTTTGAAACAAGATAACTATAACTTAGAACGTTGTCCTAAAACAGCCAAATATAATTCATTTTTTGAAATTTCTTTCCTATTTTTTAATGTATTGATATTCGAAAGTCTTTCCTAAAATTTCCATAAATTAAAAAAAAGTTAACCCTTGTCACGAACTGCCTGCCGACATGTTTTTTGCCTCAGTGTCGTGATGTTTTCATTGTTGGGGATGTTGGTAGATTTTTCGTCGGAATATCATATGATATCATTACATCCGACATGATTATCTTTCGTGGCCTCCAGTTCTTGGCAATGTTTTTTAAAAACCATAATTACATAAACGCATTTGCCATCACGACTTTCGTTTGATGCATGTGATTAAAACAACGCCAAGAAAACATTTTTGATTGCATTCGGAAGGTATGTAGATGTTTTTCGAACAAGGCGGCGTCGGCTTGGCTGGAAAAGGAGCAATATAACGCCCCCTCCACCCCCTACAACCATGTTATAATCTGTTGTTTTTGTTGTCGTTGTTTTTTTTTCGTTTTGTTCGGTTTTGTGAAATTCTATGATTTTTTTTTTCTTCTTTTTCTCTTTGCTCACACACTTATTTTATTCAGTGCTGTATAACTTTGAACAGTGAGATGTTTAATGCCAGCAATTTACTGCCTCTGAACACTTAAGTTAATATAATTGCTCTCTGCACACACACACACACACACACACACACATATATATATATATATATATATATATATATATATATATATATATATAAGAGAGAGAGAGAGATTTGTCTCTATTTCTGAGATGTGTTGTTGTTATTCTCTACTCATTACGGACTACTTTACTTATCTTGGTTGATATGCTCACAAGAAAAATTCAGTTTGAATTTTCCACCTGAACACATGGCTGAGACAGTTAAGACGCTGCTATAAATCCAAGCAAACTTTCCCCTGGAGGTACTGAGTTCAATCCTTGATAATGGTTTAAATAGCAGTGAAAAAAAAAGGCAAAACTTGCTGATATGAGATACCCCCAAGGTATGGACGGTAGAACGAGAATACTCTAACACCGTGATTCAGAAAAAGAGTTACTGAGTACAACAAAAGGCACCTGAAGAAGGCGGAAGAGCTTAGCGGCCGAAACGTCGTGAGTACGGCAGCCAAAATGAGTATAGCAGTCCACAATGTGTCGAGAATATTGTTATATCTATACTATGATAGTTCATCTCATTTCTGATGCGAATATTTTGATATGGATCGTGTGGACCCATAACCTAAACATTTGCATAAAAAATTACAAGAACAAAGGAAATCCTACCAAGATTCAGGGTGGTGAACATATTCGCGCAACTTAGCCACGGGGGAGACTTGCTTCCTGCATGGTACCCAACAATAACCGACTTTGTGACAAATTTTGGCCTCGTGGGGAATCAAATACACTTCTACTTCGGATCCCATCCAGTCAGGGAGCTTAGAATATGCTAATTGTATCCCCCTGAGTTAAAACCTCCTCAGTCTCTCGAAAAAGGAATGTTCTGTGTATGACATGAAACTGTATCTGACAGTGAGGCTCCATTTCATGGGAGTAAGGTGTCACCTCCCCGCCATTTTCATTACTACCAGGTCGACTCTGACCCGTATTGGTAGTACATATTAGTCTGATTCATGGGTTAACTAGATCTGTTTAAAATTATTTGTATTCGATAAGAATACTTAATACCAAATAACTGTAAATTATTTGTATCAAGAATTATTACCCAGAGTTATAATTGCTTACTAAGGATTATTACAAGTTATAGTAGTTACTCGAAACCATATAATTGTGTATATATTATTAGTATCATATAGCACTACTTAAAAACCATACAATTGTATGAAAATTATTTGTATTAGATAGGAATACTCGATATCATAGAACTATGTGAAAATTATTAGGATTAGATAGGAATACTCGATATTATAGAACTGTGTGAAAATTATTTGGATTAGATAGGAATACTTGATATCATCGAACTGTGTGCAAATTATTTGGATTAGATAGGAATACTTGATATCATCGAACTGTGTAAAAATTATTTGTATTAGATAGGAATACTTGATATTATAAAACTGCGAGTGAAAAAATTCTGTAAAAGCTACCCAAAAATGTAAATATAAATCTACAATCCAGGCATTTCTCCAAAAGATAAGCATAAAATAACTCTAGACGGGTTGACATGCACTTAAAATCAATCGACCAATAATAATCATAATGCAGCACCCCTTCACTTCTGCCCAGGATTAGAGTGTAGTATATATAGCAATGCGAATAAGAGGGGGGGGTTAGGGGAGATACAGAAAACTGAAAAAAAAATGATGAAACTCATAATTACTTTTGTAAACTTATTCATCTTCCGACTGACAAAGGTGAATAATCATACAACAAATATAAAAGCCTCGTTTCCATAACAACGAAATTTCTCATTACTCAGGAAGGAGATCAAGTTGCAAATGCATTGTTTCGTGTGTGTGTGTGTGTGTGTGTGTGTGTGTGTGTGTGTGTGTGTGTGTGTGTGTGTGTGTGTGTATGTGTGTGTGCGCGTGCGCGCGCGCGTGCATGTGCGTGTGTCTACATTTGTACGAGGGTTTCGAAAAAAAAAACAACATGCAAAACAATATTCTAAACATTCAAATAAGATGCAAAAAATGCATTGCGTTCCATCAACAATGAAATTTTTTTTTTGCTCTCTAGTAAGTCCAAGTACGTGACTAGTGCGCGCGCACACACACACACACACACACAGATATATATATATATATATATATATATATATATATATATATATAAACTGAGTGTAGTAGGTGAGCCCCCCATATATATATATATATATATATATAAACTGAGTGATATATATATGTATAAACTAAGTGTAGTAGCTGACCCATTTATGGGTCAAATATATCAATCAAGATTAATAGTATTTGGTAGAATGATTGGTATCATATAACTGTAAATTATTTACATAAAGATTAGTTACTTGAAGCTATATTTGCTTACTAAGAGCTATCATTATTAATTACTTGAAACCAGACAATTGTGTGCAAATTATTCGTATTTGATGGCAATATTTGATATCACCTAATCGTGTGAAAAAAGAACATTAAGAAACAAGTGTGCAAAGAATGTAAATGTGAACGCAGTTTCCTAACCTCAAGACATAAAATAAACCAAGACGAGTTGAGATGCCATTAAAATCAATCCAGTGACGGTGCAAAAGTGTTGAAAAAAGTGAAAAGTGATTAAGATTTATACATTTTTGATAAAATGTCCGTTAGAATGGAAAATATTTGGGGAATATTTATTGAATGACATTTTTAATTCATTATAAGCATCGTTGGATAATGATTAGAAAAGAAATTTCAGTTTTTGAAAAAAGGAAATTGTCATGACAATTTATCTAGGAACACTAATCATTTTTAATCTTTAAAATGTGTGAATGTCATCATCATCATCATGTCGTGCCGCTATCACGGATATCCCTAACCCTCTCTCGACACTTCTCCCTATTGTTCATCGCCTCTGGCAGGTCTTCAGGGCTACATCCCGTATCCTCACATAGTTGCTGTATGTATATTCGAGCTGGTCGTCCTGCTTTTGCTCGGCCATATGTGGGGGTCCATAGGAGTACATCACTTATGAGCTCGTCCCTGCTTCTCCAGCAGTGTCCTGCATGTCTGGTTCGTCTGACTTGGATAGTTTTCGTGATGGGAGACAGGTGGCCGTATAATTGGTGCCTTGTGGGGTGTTGCCGCCAGGACTTATTCAAGATTGCTCGCAGCATTCTTGTGTAATTGCCGTCTAGCTTCTTCTCCAGCCGTTTAGTTAGCGTCCAAATAGTGCATCCATACAGCAGTATCGATACTACCGCTGCCTGGAAGAAACTGCGTTTCATTTTATCGGTCAGGTCTGATTTCCATATGATCGATAGCCTATCGATAGCTGTCCATGCTTTCGTTAGTCGTGTGTCGATGTCCTTTTTGGTTGATGAGACGCTGCTTCCTAGATAGGTGAATTTGTCGACTAGTTTCAGAGAGGTTCTGTCTAGTGTTGAGATGTCGCCTGTTTGATTGTGTGAATGAAAAGCATTTAAATTGTGCTTAGGACCACCACTCTTTACACTATAAAAATAGATTTGAGAAATACGCAAATCTCAAAGCGGATATAATTAGATTAGTGATCGCCAAAATCCACAATTCTGAAACTCTATAAGCAAAAATAAAATTGCAACAATTCTGTAATTAAAAATCAATTTGCATGAATATATAAGACATGGAGTTATTTTGGACTGCAATATATTCATATTTTGGTTTACAGTTTCTATAATAGATTAATTATAAATTTTGTGATAATCCCCTTAGTGCTATGGCTAATATACCGGACTGCAATGTCGAAGTAAACGAGTTCGAACTCCAGTTGCACTATTACGTTCATTTTCTGGCGAATTCTGTTGTGAAAGGCATGAACTCTTTTAACTCCTCAGCTATGCGTACCACTACTGTTCTTCTACTGATATGGCTTTGGCATTAGATAACCCAAGTAAGTTGATATGCCATTTAAAGCAAAGAAATAACGATATTAAATGTCAATTATATGATAATAGATAAGACATGAAACATTTTTTATTCAAAAGATGAACATGGTCCAAGTGCGCTAATTCCATAGTTTTTACCGGGGGGGGGGGGTAATTCGGAATCAATATGTTGAGTTATAACTCAGATTTTGTTAGAAGAAAAATTGTTTGAAATTGAAGCCCAAACTTATAAATTTGAATTCAATGTTTTAAACTTTTTTTTTAATTTCAAAAGTTACTTTCATTTTTTCCTAAATTATATACATTTTTAAAATTTGATTTGTAGACCCAATCGTTTTTAAGTAACATTTAAATGTTTATATATATATATATACATTTAAATGTCACTTATATATATATATATATATATATATATATATATATATATATATACATTTTTGTTGTAGGTCTAAAGCCTCGTAGAGTACCTCATTAACAAGGCCTTGTGCCATATAGGTTCTCTGACGAAAGCAATAAGCTGGAAACATAGACGTATGCGAGAACGAAATAAATAAATCCTAAAAGATACAAATCTCTTCGTAGAGATTTTAATATATATATAAATATATATATAAGAATATTTTCTATATAATATAAATAAAAATTATTATATATATATATATATATATATATATATATATATATATATATATATATATATATATATATATATGTAATCATGTTCATCTCTGAGATTAACATTCACCACTGAATTAAATGAATTGAAATTATATTGAAATTATTATATTTTATACGGCAGTGAAATTGAGATATCCGTGTACAACTTTCTGTTTGTGCGTGTAAAAACATTTTTACATAGAGGATAAATACTCTTACATTACTGCGTTACCCCTTGAAAATAACTTTTTTCTAACTTTTCAAAAACAGTAGCAATTTTTACAAACTGGAAAATAGGCTGAGAAACAAAATGATATTTTATGTCCTTTTTTAATTCTACCAACTCTGCTTTCTCTTTTTAAGGCAGATATTCAGAGACAGCTTGTCTACTTTCAGTTGACTCGAAGAAATTCCATGAACTTTAGACATTTTACTTGTGGTTTTAAAAAAGAATTATTTGCTTTTCTTTGGTTATTTGTAACTATTTATTTTTGGTTTGATTTCTTTGTTTAATGTCATATCAATTTACCTGGTTTATTTAATGCCGAAGCCATCCTTTTAGAAAAACAACAGTGATACTATCTAAACCCCACCCCCATAACTGGAGATAGATAAGGGAATTCATCCCTTTTCTTTGAGTTAGTCCAAAAGTGAACTTTTAGCCCGATTTGAGTTCGAACTCGCTTATTATTTATACCATACATCTTAGTTGATGCTTCGGGATGGGTCGTCAGTGATGTTTCCTTTGGGATCATGGGGGGTTTCGGGTCTTTCAACATCAGACCCCCTCACCCAAATGACCCAGTTGGCATCGATCTAACTCCAACTCCCATCCCGGCAGCCAACCTGCGCATCCACACAAGGAGAAAACAAAAAGAAAAATGACCACAGAAAAGGCTCTATATATAATTTTGCAACGGCCAATTACAATATAGCAGGCAAGCATTTTGGCCACAACATCACGGCGTCTTCTCTTGTGACGTGTTGGCTTATGAAGACCCAAAACGAAACGTAAGGTCATTATTTCTCCTCTGACACTGTACGATTCAATGGCGTTTCCTTCGTTTTTTATGCTACAATTGGCAATCCTAAATTGAATTAAGTTTCATATTAAGACACTCTTACTGAACATAATTATTTAAATGGCATGAGTCAATAAAAAAGACACCTGAAATTTGTGACATAATTTCATCCTTTTTAAGATGTATTTCCTTTAGAACTATATCTTTCTCGTGTTTTAATTTTAGATACAAAATTTAAAAGAATAGGAATGTATTTAAAATTATTTGATATGTCTCCTTGGGACCTGTTTATGTGTTGTAGAAGCTGTCTACGCCCCGGGTGAAAGGAGGACATATTTAAATTGAAAAAAAAGGACATTTTTTCCTAATTTATGAAAAACTCAGTCTACCAGTTTGGTGTTTATCTTCTAATTTCTCTGGACTCTCATAAAATACCTTGAGTCACCGAAAAACCTGCGCCCGTGAACTTGATCTCCATAAACTTGAGTTAAATTGTTTAACGTTTCTGTCACACCACCCTGCATTTTGGCACAGAATTTACCCAATATTTCATTTTCGTGATCTACTTAACCAAAAACATTTTTAATAAATCAAGCTTACTCAACTGACCTTGAGTTCTGAGTGGCAATGATTAACTTAAATCTTAGTTTTCGTACGTATTCAAGGTCAACATTTGTTAAATAATAGGACAAATGAATCTTTTATTTGCCATGAAGTGTAAAATTCGAATAACCCTTTAAACGGCTAAACTTAGTTAACTAAGGGAAATTGACAGGTAATGACCTTTACGGGCCGTTGAAAGCTTGGCCGTCGTTGGAGGATTCTAAAGTCAGATGACGAGTATCCTAAAAGTAAGGGGTTTCAACAATAAATTACTTAGCTAAGACCAGTAAAAGGGATAACATTTAATTTTCCATCTGTGGTTCAGAAGCTTCCGACTTATATTGGGAGTCGGTAATATATATATGAAATTAATAAAATCATGTGTGCCCACGAGAAAAGAAAATTTCGCATTTATTTTTCATCCAAATGAAGAAAATAGAACAGCGAAGTGAAAAGAACTGATTCAAGCCGAAGAACAACAAAATGGTTAAACATCAAGATAACTATACAAAAGATTCATCCGCTGATTTTCAATCAGGGTTGCCAACCAGAAAAATTGAAAAAATCAATCCATATTGACCTTGTAGACAAACATGATTTTCAGTGTTCTATCGTAGAATTACTGCCTCGGTGTGAGATGACAGGTGCAAAAAAAAAGATAAGAGCCAAATAATTCCACATTGAATTATCTTCAATTTATCTTTAGTTTAAGTTCAAAAAGAACACCATTTTTACAATCAAAAATCTGTGTGAACAACAATGGTTACCAAGCTGTTATATTTATGTCCATTTGACTGTATATCACTGCTTTCAGCATAAGATGATTTCGTTTCATTATATCTTTAACTCTTCTCTCCCCCCCCATACGCTCACACCTTCATATGTTCTTCATTCTCAGACTCTTTTTTTTAAGTTTCCGTTTTTCTCTTCATTATCCACTTTCCGTCGCTCTCAGCCTCGTTTTCAGTTTTTCTCTCTTACCTTTCCGGTCATCGATCTATCGCTTTTACTTTAAAATAACCTCATATCCTTATTTTTCTACTCATGTTTTTTTCATTTTTTTTCCAAAGCATTTAAAACACTATCTGGATTTCCTCTTGTCCAAACGTTCTTTTTTCTTTTTTTAATTTAAATGGAAAGAAAAAAAATAATTTAAATGTGGATACTTCAAATCGCATCCATTATCCAGGAGACGTAATCATTCTTCAATCTCGAATCAAAAGTATAATTAAACATTTAGCAAAGGTCAGAATATTCGATTAATTATTCTATTTCTATATCAGCATCACATTCAGAAAAGCTAATATTATCTTTAACACTCAATGAACATCTTTTTTTTTTTTTTTTATAAATTGCGCTTTTAAAAATAGTTGATTCATGCAATATTTTTTAAAAATCTTTTGATTTGAAACTAAAGAATATTCTTGCAAATAAAATATCTTCATGAAACCTTTTTTCTTTCTAACTTGATTTTTAATAATCTTGAAAATTCACACTCACATCTTATCGGACAATCCAGGTAAAAAAAAGTAACGAAAATTTTTAATCTATTTTGCATATTAAAATCCACTTTCTGTTCTTTCTCTGCATTATAAGAACCTGTAAATAGCACAAAAATATATTTTAGTGGAAACTGAGAACATTTCTATTTTACATACATACTAGTTGAAGTATCTGTCTTCGCTTGTAACAATTAAAAATTTGGATAATAGATTGCTGAAATTGCAATAAAATGATTTCTTAAAACTAACAGGGAATGGTAAATGCTGGAATCGTCAAAATCAATTACTGAATACATGTATTCAAGAAAAATCTGAGATTCTTTCTGTGTGAACACCCTGACAGCCTCTTCATACAATATCTATCTGGAGAAAGACTCCCCGTTGCTTACTGGATTTTGACAACGTAGTAAGTAAGTTAGAACTCCAGTCACGCTATTTCGTCCCCTTTTGGATTAATACCTTTAGGAAAGGCATGAACCCCTTTATCCACCCCAGCTATCAGTTAAAAAACACCTCTGCTGGTCTTCTACGAGGATGTCTTTGGTATTCAATAGCTCACATTCATATGCCATTAAACATAGAAATTCACAAAATAAATCCACAAACAAAAACCAAAGCAAAACGAATTCTAATTAATCCAACCAAACTCGAACTTCCGCCCACCTAATTCAAAATTAGTCAAATGAGAAACCAAATCTTCAACGAAACCATCCAACCCCCGTCTCCAATTCAAAATAAATCCCAACCTTTGAACAAAAAAACAAGTGAAAATATCAAACATCATCAATAAAAGTGGCTCAACATCTCAACATCAAGAATAAAATCACCCAAAAATTATAAAAAACCAAACACACAAAGAAAAACATTGTAACCCCCAAGGACCAACTAAAACCCTAAATTGATGTTACCGTGTCGAAAATACGGATATTGAAGCTGACAGCATAATTGCAAACCCCAATCAAAGAGACTTAAGTAAAAAATATTTGCTGCATCTACAAAACAAGACCATTTGCAAAGCATACGTCAATAAAGCAGAATTTGTCCATTAACCTTTTGTCTCGCCTTAAAACAGTTTGTTTAAAAACAAAAAATATTTACCAACAGACTTATCGTTTACAATATATATATATATATATATATATATATATATATATATATAATAAAAACAAGATTCTGCATGAAATAACCAACAAGTGTTAATGACTCTAAACACTAATCAAGTAAGAACAATGTTTATGAATAAATTTCTCAGTATTGTACAAGTCCAAGATGCATGATATAGAATTTTTCCACAAAATGAATTCTTTGGATTAAGTTCCAAATAAATTCAGAAGGCGAAACAAATTTCAAAATGTTCAAAACTTACCATTCTTTTATACTGTCTTAAAATCTTTATTGTTAATGTAAAATATATACGAAGCGATAACTGTTGCCATAAAAGATGAATCCACAAACAGAAAAAAGATTGAACAATTATATATTTTTATATCTCAATTTCTGAAATGTGGACTTTTTGTTACTATTTGAAATATTTACACGACGTGAACAGTTGTTGTCATCTTGGTTGTTTCTACTTAAAACATTTCAGCCTGAAACCTTCTTTATGTGTCTTTTGTCGCAGTGAGTAACCTTCAAGGAACTTTAACAGTGTCTTTTATTTAATCTTATGTTCTCATTCTACTGTCCAGATTTTCGAAATATTTTGGATGGTATTAAGTTGATATTGCTTGGTAAAAAAAATCACCGAGGTTAGTAGATATATACGAGGCGCATACGATAAGTTTCCAGACTTGTTTCGTATAGCCACTTTCATTGATAGAACACACATGAAACTCGTCCCCTTCGACGTAATCTCCTCCGGCTGCAATGCCCTTGTTGTACCGTTCCAACAACTTCTGGAAGGCCCCATGAAAGTCCTCTTGTCTGAACATATCAATGACCTTCGTCACAGCCTCTTTCATCTCCTCAATTGTCTCAACGACAGCCTCTGAGCTTAGAGAATAAGCAAAAGTCACGGGGAGCAAGGTCTGGACTATAGGGAGGGTGAGGAGCGGTCTCGATTCCCATCTTGATCAAATAGTCTGTGACAAGAATGGAGTTGTGGACTCGTGTATTGTCCGGGTGGAAATGCCACTGAGCCGATTTGAAGAGTGCTAGCCTCTTCCGACGGATTCTCTTCCTGAACTCCCTTAAAACCTCAACATAGTAACCATAACCCTAACCCTTTGGCCAATCAACTCTGGTCTATTGACTTCCTTACTCCTCCCACACCTCTTTTCATCCCTCACAGATTCCCTGCCTTTCTTGAATCTCTTATGCCACTCAGAAACTGATGCTCGATTTATGCAAGATACTCCAAAAGCAGTCTGAAGCATTCCATACGTTTCTGCGGCATTTTTTCCAAGTTTAAAACAGAATTTTATTGCATAATGTTCTTCCTCACGTCCAGATTGCATTTTTGAAATTCACCAGCTGTAACAATCAGGCTTTAGTAGGGTGTATTCCAATTCCTGCTGTAGCTGTTCATTAGAACCTGAAATCATAAAAATTGGTCAGTCATCTCATAAGATGTATAGCAATAACATAGTGAATTTTCAAGAGTCTACGACAATTTTAAATACCCATACGAAAAAAGTCTGAAAACTTATCGTATGCACCTCGTATGTTTTTAAATTTAAGTGTTTGATATAACCAGCTAAAGTGTTTTTTTAATGACTTTTTCAAATTCATAGGAATAACAGGAGATTGCTTCAGTTTTATTTTAGGCTTTTTTAAAGCATTTTTTTAAATATTAAACATGTAAGTTCTTATTTATTTGTGTAAGCATATTTAGAATTCCTTATAAAATTCATGATTATTTAATTCGAAATAATCTTGGCATAAATACTCTTTTGGCTAGAATAGTAGTTCTCACCCAATTTAGGGTTATACTCTACTCCGATATTTATAAAATTCTGATGCCCCCTCTGTAATATTTAATTCTTACTCATTCATTAACTTAGTCTCTAAACAAGCACCACAAAAATATTGCATGCCCCATCAAAATACTACCATGCGCCCCACGTTTGGAATTATTGGGCTCGAACCAAAGGAAAAAATGCCTTATTTCTATCCGTAAAAAAGTTAATATAAAAACTCATTAATATAAACAATATTTCGAAGGACTCCTTCTGACAAAAGAGTAAAAATCATTTACTTAATAATCAGTCGACCAGAGCGACCAGGGTAGTGTATTGGTTAACAAGCTCGACTCACAAACCTACACGAATGAGTTCCACATCTTGTACCCCATCTAAGCAAAAAGCTTTGTAAATTACTAAATTGTCAGTCGACTAATTGGACTGTTTCAATTTGGAGGACTTTTTATTAATTATCACACAGTCACATTTAATTCATATTCAAATTTCTCCTATGAATAAATAATAATGGTTTGTTTTATATATAAGGGTTATAATTTCGGGACACTACACTGCCTACTGAAATTGGGAAGTGTACTAAGCGTAACGGTAATCGACGTAAGAAACGGAATCGACGAAGCAAGTTCAAATCCTGGAAGAGGCCGTTTGCGCTAATGTCCCTGGGAAAAAGTATAAATCCGTATGTTATCCCTTTGTGTATTAATAATAGAGTAGAGAGGGCTCTTTAGCCTTGGTGAATAACTCCGAATTCCAACCAGTTTTACTCCTCTTAAAAATGACCTTTTGTCGTATCCAGCTCGTTACGGCTAAATACACACTGCCTATCGAAATTTACTGATTTTTTTGTCTGTCTTTGTTTTTATTTGGAGAGTACCTTCTAAAGCAAAGATCATAATCCCTTAAAATCTTTAAACTTTGTATAAGATTTATAGCAAACAAAGATTTTTTTCTTTTCGATTTTAAAAATGTTTTTCTCCTGATTGTTATTCTAACCTAAGCAATAATATTATGTAATTATTTCACACCGGACACTGGCATGATGGTTAGAGTGTTCGCCAATGGCCAGGGAAACCTGGGCTCAATCCCAGGTCGCGTCATACCAAAGCCTCAAAAAATGGTACTTGATGCTTCATTGCTTAATACTCAGCATTATAAGGTACGGATCAAGGGTAAAGTGGGGCATCCAGGGAAAGGGGTAGCCCCCTCCCCTACACCTTGGTGTCGTAGCAATCGAAAAGGGAGCCTTTGGGTCAGCCTCTACTAAGGTCGCCATTTTTACTTATTTCACACCTCCGTCTTGAAGAACTGATTATAAACACAATTCCTAATGTTTAAATAAAAGTTAATATCTGTTTTAATGGGACAAATAATTTGTTTGTTTTTTCTTTTGTAACTTGGAAATTTCAATTCAGCGCCAATAGTTTATGTCTTTTGGTTTTGGTTTTTATTTTAATTCTAATTATGATTATAAAATAGGCTCTGAAGAAAGTAGAAGTGATTTTTATTGAATATTTCTTTGTAAGTCTTGATGTGTCTATAACCTCCAAGTCTTGACCTCTTAACTTATGTAGACGTGTATTTCAGCTAGTTTGTTATTTTTAGGGCCGGATTAAGTCTAATTGATGCCGTAAGCACAGACCCATAATGATAGCTGCTCGACCGTCCCCTTTCTTAACTGACAAGATCCTGATTAAGACCTAATGAATGCTGAATGATGAAATATGAGATAAAACATTCTAGTTTCTTCTGGGTCATTTATGTTAAGTTGCCATAAAACAATCTAAGTAAATTATCAGCTTATAACCAGGTTTTACGGAAACAAATAAAATATTTTCAACACCTCTTTTTTTTCTTTTTATTCTTTTAAATATGTTCTTATGGGAACATAATTGAGAAGCTGAGAAATTTATTAACTACTAGGCTGTCCGTTAAATCGTTTATAACAGCGCTTCATAATGATGTAGATGCTTCTATTTACAAAGGCATGAAATGTACTGATTATTATTTGATTGTCATATAAAAAAATTAGGATTATTTAAAAAGATAATGTTCAGTATGACTCACACCCAATAAAAATATGGGGGTGTCCTCGTGATGTAATGGTTAAAGCGCTGGACTGCAGAATCGTAGTACGCGAGTTCGTACTCCAGTCGCGCTATTACGTTCACTTTCGGGCAAATACCCTTGGGAAAGGTATGAACCCCCTTATCCTCCCAACTATGGGTTAAATAGTACCACTACTGTTCTTCTAGAAGAATGGCTTTGGCATTAAATAACCTACAAAGAGTTGATATGCCATTAAACAAAGAAACCCAAACCCAATAAAAATATCATTCAGTTGCAAATTGGACAGGAACTTGCTTTATTCTTTTAAGTCTTTTTAAATGCATT
This sequence comes from Sepioteuthis lessoniana, assembly GCA_963585895.1. Lineage (NCBI taxonomy): Eukaryota > Metazoa > Mollusca > Cephalopoda > Myopsida > Loliginidae > Sepioteuthis > Sepioteuthis lessoniana. Next base: position 5,063,092 of record OY757916.1, on the reverse strand, counting down.
GCCCTAATATAAATTGTTATGATGAACTCTTTTTACTAGGTTACAACTCCATACATACAAATTTTAGTATTAAACGACTCGTGCACCCATCGGGTTCCTATTGGAAAAGCGGTTCATGATGATATATATATATATATATATATATATATATACTTCTATAAGTTAAGAAGTTAGATATTCTAATTAAGACTTATTGATTATCTCCTTTATATAAAGAAATTGGGTGATTAAAATTGACGTTCAATACCAGTTCAACCAACAAAATTATAATCCAATTACATATTGGACTGGAAATTGCTTTATTCTCTAAATTAGAACATTTTAGGTATATAGCCGAAATTTTGTGATCATAACAACCCACATGAGGACAATAGCCAAAGTACATCAGGATATAGTTTTACTGCAATTCATCAAAGGTCTGTACATATCTATGTACGACTGAGGTTTTACCATTCTTGAATCAGTTTCAGCAAAATTATCAGGAAGAGTTAGTTACACCGAGAAATGACATCCGACTCAACTTGCTTTTTACATGGAATCTATCTCTCAACCTCTGTCTTAGTATCTCTCTTGCTGTAAAATGGTGTTCGTCTCACTGAGCTTACTCACTCTCTTGGTAATCGTTACAAGAGGCAGATGGCTCTCTCGCTCCCTAATGCTTCTCTGTCACAACCAGATGTCAAGCAGCCAAGGGGGAATTCATTTCAACTCAGACGTCATTCAACCTACAAAAAAAATAAATCAATAGATTGTATTTTTAGATTTATGTTAATACTACTTTTCCAAGTCTGGAAAATAATAAAATTGAATATTTTTTCGAAATATTGTTTATTTTTCGGGATCTTCAAAGATATCTGAGATCTCCAAATGAATTCAAAATCATCCACCATACGCAACACTCGGTGTAAACAATGCAGGAACCTGTAATAAATGCCAAAACAAAACGTCTTTGAAATACGAATAATTATCCAAAACAGACGCTACGTTTTTTGTTATTAATAATGAGCATCTTAAAACCTGGATGTAATAGGTGGACTTATTGCTCGTCATGATAATTCCCGACTCAAACAAAAATCAAGATAAATCAGTTTTTTATAATTTTAAGATTTGCACTTAATTTTATTTAAACTAGAGTATATTTCAAAGGTTATGAACCCTTAGGGGCTACTGGTACCACGTAACTAAATAAAGTCTGTCACAAGTTCTTTGTAGAAGTGATCGGTATTACCAAGTAGCTCACAAAGTTTTCGTTTGGTTTAGTTTCTTTGTTTGATGGTACACCAATCTTCGTAGGTTATCTCATGCCAAAGCCATGTTTGTAGAAGTACAGCAGTGATGCTATTTAACCCATCTGAGGGAATAAGGAGGTTCTATACGTTTCCCAAGGGGGAATTAATCCGAAAGTAAATGTTGTAGAACGAGTTGAGTTCGAACTCGCTTACTTGGAGGGTGCAGCACTTTAGCCATCATGCCAAGAGGGACTCTCCCCCACCCCACTTGACAGAAAGACCATTATTCATGAGAGCAACAAGACGACCTAGTAGTTTTGAGGAAATATTTACGTGCCCATTTGTACAAGGATCTTTTTTTATTGATAAAAGTTTGCAAGCATTGATCTACTGTGTTGGACATGTAACGTTAACGTCGACCCAGCTTATAAATATATATATATATATATATATAATATATATATATATATATATATATATATATATACAAAATATCAGATTTAACTACTTATCTTTAATCTTTGATTTTTTTTTCTACCATCACATTTATGTATATTTCAGGATAATTAGTTTAGTTAATGACGCATATCGGTTCAACCCTGCAGGTAATAAATTTATTTGAAATAATTTTGCAGCTGCGTTTGACTTTAAACGACAAACATATTCAACCGAAAATAAATGAGATTTTTTTCAAATTCTTGTTAACCCTTTAAACTCTTAACTGCTCAACTCTCAGATACCCAGTTACTGAGCTCATAAAATTTCAAAAAACTATCGAGCACAAAATACTAGGTTCGGTTGATTGGTTTGTTTAATGGTATATCAATCTTCTCGGATTATTTAATGCCGAAGCCATCCTTGTTAAACCCTCCCCCCAGCGGTGATACATCTTAACCTGTGGAGATAAGGGACTTTATGCTTTTACTGAGTGTAGTACAATTGAAATTGAACTGAACAGCACGACCGGAGTTTGAACTCGCTTACCTCGTGTTTGCAATCTCGTACTATGGCCACTACGCCGTGGAAACTCCACACACAATACTAGCTTTGCTGTATTTTGCTAAAGTAAGGAATAATTCAGCACCTCCCAATGCCTATGATGTGAAAATGACGAATCCCAATAGACTATGAAAAACCGACCACGCCCGATATTCTGCGAGAGGTACTTACCAGATTTGCCTGTACGACTTTGGGTATGACCTCTGAATCCACTGTTTTATGTTGACCTGACCTTACCTGATGATCAAGCAAAATTTCTTCAACCATCTAGTGACTGTACTGTAATCTGCTGCTCTTCACCTTTCCCATAACAAATATTTTTTAGTTGTTTCCGTGGCTCAGTTCGAACTTGAAAAGCATAAATTCCCGAACTAGACGTTTATCTATACAGTTTTCAAATCACAAAAAGACTGAAGCAATGCACAACGTGTCAGCACACTAGCTACCACGATACTACCAACCATAGATGATACCTACGACTGTTTGAACTGCTTCGATCACGTGATATACAAGCCGTAATCAATCATACAGAAAAATATTATAAAAATTTTGACTCACCCAAGAACATTCAAGTTTCGCTCCAACACACAAATGACTTTAAGTCGCTCCCGTAATTCTGTTCATAGAAATGTTATGAGTAGTCGCTATATAATCCTTTTATCTGACGTGATCCTCATGAGCTTCAAATACAGGGCTTACGTTCTATTGTAAAATAGGTTTGGTTTCTTTGTTTAATGGCACAGCAATCTTAGTGGCTTATTTAATTCGAGAGATATCCTTGTAAAAGAACAGTAGTGGTAGTATTTAACCCATTTCTTGGGGATTAAGTACTTCATACATTTTCCAATGGTATTAGACTAAATGTGAACGAAATAGCGCGACTGGAGTTCGAACACGCTTATTACGATGTCTCAATCAAGCACGCTAGCCACTATGTCACGAGGACAGCCTGCCGGCCGTATAATAAAATAGTACTCAATAGTAAAATAAAAAATAGCATTCAACTCAAAATATCAGGCTTAGAGTGAATACTAAAACAGCGCTCAGTCTAAAATAATGGGCTTATATATATATATATATATATATATATATATATATATATATATATATATATTAAAATAACGCTCAGTCCGAAATATGGGACTTACGGGTCCAAAACCATTAGTAAAATTGATTTTACGATTCTGAAATAATGGGCTTATGGTATACTGTTAATGCTCTGTTCGAAATAACGATGTCGAGTAAAATAGGGCCCAGCTTGAAATATCGGTCAGACGGGTTGAAATGGTGAAGAATGTTCCCAGAATTCTTGAAAAGAATTTATTTCATGATTTCAACCCACGGAGAAAATTTTATAAAGAAGGAAAATATTAAATAATGGAGTTTCAAATTTCTTAAACAAACCTAATCGTATGTATTGAGTAGCTCTACATTAGTTAGTCATTGTTGACAAGACCGGAAGACAGAAGAGGGGATGATGGGAATTTTTTGCTGTTTGATTAGCTACTTAACTGCCAGTTGATTTCACTAAGGTTAATGCAACCAATTCACAAAAGATTTATTATTATTTTTTATCAATTTGCCTAAAACCGTGTGGAAATGATCGGCCAATGAGGTTTTGAAAATTGTAAGGCTATTGGGTTGAATATGCATCTAGCAATGTGCAGGAATAAAGCAGACTGGGAAAAAATCAATCTATATCAGAAAGATCATTTAGCTGATTTCCAATACACCCCTGGGGATTTGGTATATTGAAAACTTGTTAAAAAAAGAAGAAAGATAAAAAGAGTCCATTAGAATTATACAAGATCAATGTATTCGCAGTTGACATGGTTCCTCTGCGTCTACAGTTTTAGGCGAGATGAAATGGCTATAGCAGGGGTCTGCACCTATGATCAACTAGGCAGACCACTGGCATAGATTGGATTGGATGCAGAAATGAAGACGTATATCAACGGTTGCCAGGAACTCTCCAAGAAATGGACTGTAAGTAATAGATTTGCTCTTATTAGAAGATACTAAAAGGTTTTAGTTGTTATGCTTTGTGTGAGCGCCGGAGAAGACTTCCTCAGTCTGTCATTTTGAAATAATAAAACAAAAGTGCGTTAAAACATGCATCACACATCCAATCAAAGGATATAAAGGAGGTGTGGCACAAGGTCAGTTTAATGCGAGTATCATCCCAGAAAGAGACACTCCATTTGTCCAGCTCCGTCAGCATTCCCTCTTTTTGGGGAGTTTGGGATGGAGGCTCAAAAACCAGACAAATTGACCGTTCTCATTTTAGATAAAGGAGGGATGATTACAAACTTTACTTAAAACAGATCGAATTCAGATAGAAAGCAACTAAAACTAAAAAGATACTATTTGTCAAAATTATAAAATTTTGTCTAATTTTATAAATAAAATTTGGATATATTTGAATGGTCTTTTTGGTATTAAGAAGAGAGCCATCATCATCATCATCATATAGTGCTGCTAGCACGGATTTCCCTGACTCTCTCTCGCCATTCGTCCCTATTATCTATCGCTTCCAGCTGGTCTTCTTGACTACATCCTGTGTCCGTACAGAGCTGCTGTAGATAAGTTCTAGTTGGTCGTCCATCACTGGCACGTCTGTGTAAACGTCGCTTACGAGTTCGTCTTTACTTTTCCCGCAGTGTCCCCTACGTCTTGTTCGTCTTATTTGAATGGTTTTAGAGATGAGAAGTAGGTGGCCGTACAGCTACTGTTTTGTGGGATGTTGCTTCAAGGATTTGTTCCATATAGCTCGTAGTATTCTTTTGCAGTTGCCGCCAAGCTTTTTCTCTATACGCTTAGTCAGCGTCCATGTAGTGCATCCAGATAATAGAATCGACACGACCACTGCTTGGAAAGAATTGCGTTTTATTTTATCGGATAAGTCAATATCTCAACATTTCGTATGATCAATCTTCTATCTACTTTTTGGGGTTGATGGGGCGACTTTTACCTATTTACCTAACCCCTCCACTACGAAGAGGATGCAGCACAAATTCAATTTCTGGGCGGAGAACAACTGGTTTGAATTCAAAATTTGTCCTTTTCCTCGACTGGTTGTCTAACAAGCACTGTCTCCCCTATTATAAACACATAGATTTGCGCCTTTCCCAGGATCATGAGCAAGGAGTAAAGGATTTGGACTCGGGTCACCGATTCCATTTCCTGCAATGATAACCGTTTGATAAAGAGTGCCTCCTCCTTTCGGTGAGTGCGTAGTACGATACGAGGTCAATTTTTAAACAGAATATAACTGGTTTGAATGGAGAGTTTTCCTTCTCCTAAACTTGTTGCCATACCAAGCTAAAAGATTCCAGTCTGCTATGTAAAATGTAAACTACTTCATCCAGAATTTGAACCTGGGTCACTTGATCCATTTTCAACGACGATAACCGTTACACAATGAGCGTGTCCATTAAAAGCTGTTGCCCCCCCCCTCAAAAGTGTGCATATACATTAACCCTAACCCTCTCCCTACCTGTAGGATGCAACTCGATGCAATTTTTTAACAGGAGTTTAATAGGTTTGAATTGAGAGTTTTCGTTCTCCTAGACTGATTGCACTACCAAGCTCAAAGATTTCAGTCTGCCCTACGTTTTTCCCACGGCTGAGTGGAGAATAGTTGGATTCATACCTTTCTTAAGGGTATTAGCGCCATGTGAAATACAAACAGCCTCGTCCAAGATTTGAACTCGTTTCGCCGCCTTCATTTTCTAAAAGAATAACCATTCCACCACAAGTGCATCAAAACTGGACATATTAACCTTTTTGAAAATTCTTATACTCAGTGGGGAGGGATGATGGATTTTTACAATTCACTGTCTCGGTGGCTCCATATTTTGAAAAATGAACATTTTATCTTACACAAAAAAAGTAAATACGTCTTTTTCTTTTAATGATAATTCCTAACTTAATAAGTGTGCTGGTTGATTTTAACGGTATGTTAACTTTTCTAGGGTTGTTTTTTGCATTGCTTCAGTCCTTTAGTGATTTGAAAACTGTATAGATGAACGTGCAATGAAGGGAATCGCATGCATTATATATATATATATTAATATTTTTTGCATAATTTTTTTGCACACAGTTGTAAATCAAGTATTGTCATTTAATACAAATAATTTATACACAGTTGTATTATTTCATCTATTATTGTCAAATATTAATAATTGATACGCAATTTTATGAATTATAGTAATTATTTCTATTTAGTAATTGTCATTTGTTTGCACACAGTTACCTGGTTTCAAGGAACTAATAATAATCCTCTGGAAACAATTATAGCTTCAAGAAACTATTATTAATACAAATAATCTATACACAGCTATCTGGTGTCAAGTTCTCCAATCTAAAATGATTTTTTAACAGATTTGTTTGACCCATAGATGAGACGATAACAGGTACAGTTACTTTGAATCAGAGTGAACCTGGAAGTAATGGCAATAAAGGGGTGAATCCATATTTCCCAGAGCTCCAGAACTGAAGTCTAACCTCTTAGTGTGATTGAGTGTCATTCTTAGGATAATCTTTTATTTCGGGGGAGGGTTTCATACTAAATGTAACAAATATTAGGGTACAATTAAATTGAGAACTTTTTTCTTGGGTGACTTCATTTTTGCAATCTTTCAAGAGGAATATGTTTGGTAGATTGAAACTTTCTGAAAGTTTCAATTCGCACTTGTCATTGCTTCGTTTTGAAACCGGCTCGCACCACCAATCTCGGATGTATGAGAGCTGCACCCTAGAAATGTGCCATTGGGACATTTTCACGGGGTTAATCAATTTGGCATCTCGATTGGACAACACCTGATTGCTTTTCCAAATAATATGTTGATCCCATTGACAATCGCTTAAAGCCCAAGTTCTGCTACACAAGAAGCAAAGCCCACTGGCTGGTGCCACCTCCTCTTTGCCTATTTCGTTTGTCACATTATTACAAAACTTTTATATAATATTGATAATGTCTAAGCAGCTCCGGTGGCTGGCGGCCATTTGTTGTAAATTCTAATCGTTTCTGCCCAGCGTTCATTTAATGACATCTGCTTATTCACCTTCTTTAGTAAACAAGTCGAGCCGCTCAACGGCAAATCCCAACGGAGCTGAATCCGCCGGCCAGAAATGGAAATTTGCAAGTACGTTCAACGAATTTGGGGGAGAGTCACTGCCTTTAAGAAGGAAACGATTTGTTTATATTTGCCGTGCATGTCCGAGTTGTATGTAAATAGAAGGTAGAGTCTTTTTATCTGTTTGGGTATTTACGTATGGAAAGACATTTGCGTCTATCAGTTATTAGCAATTTGTGGTGTGCTTCTTTATGCAAAAGAATGGAAGTAGCTGACCTCTGCCGAACAGATTTATTTAGTCTTACAAAAAAAAAATTCATACAGCTAAATAAAATAGATGTCGAAAAATATCGAAGGACCAAATAAAGTATACGCCATCACGTATTGGTTAATATATTGCGGCGAGAATAGAATATAAAAAATGGTCGATTTGAAAATGGCTTCCTTTCCAGCGATTAACCTCCTAAATACTGGACTTTTATCCATTTATTAAATCGAATGTCAAGACGGTTATGACAAGAAATGTTTCCATCTAATATTCAATAAGAATTATGAAAGGTAGGGAAGTGTCTGCAAATAGTTTCCAATGAAAAACGTTAAAAGAAAATGACGAAAGAAAAATGTTAGCGGGCAAAGTATTCTTTAGTGTTCAGGGAATTAAAGAACTGGTATCGTTCGCAAAATCAGACGCTCAAACACATTAGTGAATTTCATGTTAAAACTGTTTTCTTTATTCTATCTACACTCTGTCAGATCTTATTATGTAAGTCAATGTTTTAGCTATAAAATTAATATAACCAACCGATGTTGGGAACATTTTCAGAGTATACTTATATTTAAATTAGCAACATATTAAGTGAGGTTCAGCATATACCTATTGAAAACATATTGGCAATAAATTCTTTTGTGTGGGGGTAAGTTTTTAGTATGCAAAGCGTAACAAACTTTTATTTATAAATAAATTCAAAATATATACGCAATAAGAATATATTCGACTAAATCAGTATCCCAAATAGTTGAAGGAATTACAAATTTTTGACATGTTAATATTGACTCCTTGACATCCAATAGTCTTCATCAACCTTTCAGTCATTGATTTTCGTAACTTTTTGATTGATTTGGCCCGCATTGTCAGCAGGGCTTAGAATGTGTTCACTGTATCTCCTGCAGAGTGGGGTAAGAAAGCGTAGTCCTAATTATAATTGAATCTGGTGCTGAGGCTTCAGTTCTCGAGGAATATTGAGTACCTCTTCACTGCCATTACTCCCAGATCCACTCTGACCCAGATTAGTAGCACCTATTTGGCTTCGATTTAAGGGTCAAATAAATCTGTTTCAAGATTATTTACATTATATAGGAATACTTGATATCATGTAACGGTGTGTAAAAAAACTAGTAAAATGAATGCAATTTCCTAACCTCGAGGCATAAAATAATCCCAGTCAGGTTGACATGCCGTTAAAATCAATCTGTCAACTTATTCTGCTTTAACATCCATCCTTGTGACACAACTATCCCTGACTTTGTGTCGTATCCCAACATTGTGAAGAAGGAATAAATACCTTGATATTTCTTGCAGCAGTCTCTATTATATCGCAGGGATCTTCTTTATTTGAATATTTCTTTCTATTCTCGTACTCTTCACTTTTAATGATGAACCAAATCTTTTTATCGAATTGATAGCTGGAGACGAGGGTTTATGGGTTGAATGAGATATTTTCTTCTTTTGAGACTTATGATAATAGTTTTAATATGGCTTCTTTGTTTAATGACATATCAACCTTTGTGGATGAGATTTATAATAAATACTTCCACTTAAGTAAACTTGCATCGGTTTATTTTTACCTTCAGTAGATCAATAAAGCTTATTTCTTTCTTACTTATCACTCTTAGCAAACACAATTGACTTGTATAGGAAGTACACAGTCAGATTTAATTATACAAGTCAATGTTTTCCTATTAAAATTGGAATTAACCAAGCAATCCTGGTGAAAATTTCAGGATATGCTTATGAAGAGTATACCCTGAATTTTAGCCTCTAATATCTATCCATATTAAAAGTCTTGATACAAACTTACTTTGGGGATGTCAGATTTTTATCAAGTCAACAGAGAAAATGCAACATGAATTTATATTTATCAATAAATTCAAAATATATTGTCTACTGAAACATTAACTTAAGACAATATTGCATATACCTGAATAAATTATTTTACATGTTAGATTCCTTCATCAGTCTTTCATTTATTGATTTTATTTACTTTTCTTCTGTTTTGAATTTAACTTTAAATGCAGTTTTTATTTCTTCTCAGAAATCTTTGTTTTAATATTACTTCCTGTTCTCAGATACTTCTCTTTTAATGATGGACCGAAAGTTTTCTATTAGATTAATATCTGGAGACACTATTCTATTAATATGGTATCTTTTAAAACCTTTATTCTTCAAAGTTGAGCTAATAGTCAACCTTGTAGAATGAGAAAGAACATTGTTTTGTATAAAATATATATTCTTTAGCTTAAATCTACTTTGTTGTGATCTATACAAAAAAACATCTTGTCCAAAAATTATGAATAATTCTCTGCCTTTATCTTAGCATAATCATCAAATTTAAAGGGAGCTGTAAGTTTACAACCAAAAAAAATTGGTTCAAAATTACTCCCCCCCCGTTGTCTTTTAAGTTGGTGAACTATTTCGATGGACATAATCTCTAATCCAGCCATCAGGTTCATCCTATATTAAGTACTAAAAATTACAGTTGATAAATCAATTTAGGGTATTTTTTGTTATTTTTTTAAGTTGTTTTCCACTAGAAATTAGTGATAGTACATGATACAAGTATTTGTGTTTTTGATAACCTTGATATAAATGTTAATTTTTTTTCTACATGTATCTTATTTTTGCAGGGATAAAAAGCCGACTACAGAGAGTGATTCTCTACCCTCAGAATACCTGGCCAGTTCTTTATCAAAACAATCGCAAGTAAGTGGTTACTTAAATCAATTCCTTTTCACTCATATATTCTATTATTTAAAATGGTTTCCAACTGACTGCATCTCATACCAGTCACTTGTTATTAGTGATACTGTTATTAATATCTCTGACATTATTACAATAATTATTTAGATATTATTTTCTCTCTTTAGGTATTGTTCTCAGTTTGTTGATATTATAAGTATGAACAAATAAATTGACCAGTTTATCCTCATTTTAGAAAATCCATCTCTCTCGATTTAAAAATGGTCGAACTTTGTCAAAGATGCGTGGGTCGACTGTTTTTAGGAAGGACCTTAACTTTATTTATCCATCGAATGTAGCATTTCATTCATCACTAAAAATTATTATTGAGAAATCAGATTTCATTTACTTTTTTGGTTAAGTAACAAGTTTCTCTTTGGGATATCTACTTAATTGTGGAATCACCTCTTCGTTACCATTACTTCCAGGTCAACTCTGACCACTTCGGGTCAGAGTTGACCTGGAAGGTCAATTTTTAAGCGGAGTTTAACAGGTTTGAATTAAGTGTTTTCCGTCTCCTAGACTAGTTGCCTCACCAAGGCTAAAGAACACAGTCTGTCCTACTATTTACCCACAGCTGGAGGGAGAATAATTGGATTCATACCTTTCCCAAGGGTATTAGTGCAATGTGAAATGCAATCAGTCTCGTCCAGGATTTGAACTCGTATCGACGTGTTCATTTCCTACGGCGATAACGACTACACCACGGGCACCTCCAAAGTGGTTGTACCTGTAAGAGTCCCATCTATGATGGTCCAGTCGGCTGGGGCTGCAGAGGGTAACACTCCCCCAACGAGTGTCCTGATATGACACTATACAAACTGATGGCGAGGCTCCATAGGAAATGCGGAGTACCCTTTTATTGCTATCACTCCCAGGGCAACTTTAGCCCGGAGTGGTAGCACCTGATAGGGTCGTATCTTTGGCTCAAATAGAAGTGTTTGACATTTAAACTGTACTTATGTTCAACTGAATTGTTTGAAATAGAACTGTTTTTACATTGAACTGGGAATAAACAAAAAAATGTACTTATGCTAAACTGATTGTTTGAAATAGAACTGTTTATATGTATAAAAATGGATTTGGCTTTAAATAACCTACACTGGTTGATATGCCATAAAACCAACCCAACCCAACCCAACCCATCAATGAGTCAAATAGATCTGTTTGAAATAACGTTTGAAATTATTTTAAACGATATTAATTAATTGGCTCTTAAAACATTCATGCTGCAAGTCAGTGTAAATCTATTTGAAATGCTTGCAAATTATTTGTATTTGATAGGAATACACAAAATTATGTAACCGTATACAAATTATTTGGATTAGATAAGAGTAACTCGTCAAAACGATCGAAAGGTTTAAAATGATTTGTATTAGATTTTAACATAGAAGCCGCTCGTGATGAACAGTTGTCTTCGTAAGAAATAGACCCAGCGACCAAAGTTCAAATCCTGGACGGAAGATATTTGTATTTCACATTGCGCTAATATCGTTAGGAATGGTATGAATCCAGCTACTCTTAACGCCACTCATCCCAACTCAGGATAAATTCTAAGGCAGACTGGACTCTATCACTTTGTTAAGGTAATCGGTGTAGGGGAAGCAAAACTCTTGATACAAACCAGCTGTAGTCCGCTAAAAAACTGATCTTTTGTCTTATCCTACTTATGGTGGAGGGGTTGGGTAAATACAGGAATGAAATCATATAATTGTGCACAAAATCTTCGCTGGTATATATACTTAGATTGAAAGGAATAATTACTTGAAGACCTATAAAGATTTGTGAATTATTAGTATTAGATAGGGATTGTTAATTAATTATATATAATTGTTAATAAATCATCAGTTCACTCTTTGTGAGATTTTCTCACCATCAGTAGCTGGTGTTCTTTCACTGGAGTTTAAGTAACAGCGAGTCTTCGGTGGTCTCCAGGACCTTTCTGAGTATTTTAGCAGATCTTAACAGTGCTGTAGTCTGGGTAGTCTCGATTCTTCTTTTGATTTTCAATTCCTCAAGTATTTTAACCAAACATTTGAGACTGTTCCCAGCACACCAACTACTGTCGGTATTACCGTCAACTTCATGTATTTCTTTATCTTTTCATTTTCTTTCATTTTCACACTGAGGTTCGTTGCAACGGCCAAATTCACGAGATAAAAAAATTCCTTTTCTTTTCATAAATTAACACTAAGTCGAGTTTTCAGGCCGGAATCAGGTGATCTGTTTATATCTGAAAAATCCCAATGAATTTTATGCTTTTCATTTCAGGGACGGAGTCTAGTTTATGTATATATTATTTATTAGTCTAATTAAATTTTAATCTCTTGTACAGATTTATAATTATTGTTAATAATAATAATAATAATAGGAACAGTTAAAATCATACGACAGTACTGTAGGCAATTGTTTTTGTATTAAGCATAGTTACTTGGAGCTACTTTGCTGAATCCACAGAATTGCCAAGTTGAAGCCATATAATTGCTTCTTTGAAACCATAAGATTCCCCGCAAAATAGGAAAGACTAACAACGAATTATTTTCACATTTTTTTCTTTTTCTTTAAAGCCCAATCTGTGTTCAGCTGAAACACCGACACCAACTGGAGATCCTCTGGAAATAAAGCCTCCCTACCTAATTATTTCCACAGAGTCTACAGCAAATACAGGGAACGCAATAACAAGGTTTAGTTTACAGCTACAAAACACTATTTTTATCCTTGTCACCTTCATTAGCTGTGCATTTTCACTAACAAGAGATAGTTTTCCACTTCTGGACTTTATTTGAAGGGACAATTTAACACCCTTAAATCGCTTAAACCAGTTTTACTTTGAATGACCAGACATTGTTTCATTTCTTTCCATTTTCCGAATTCTGCGAACAGATTCAACAGTTTTGAGTCCCAGTTTGAAATATTAATAACAACTACAAAATAATAGTGAAACTTTGATTATTTTAATTTCAAAATTCAAACAAAGACATGTGCACTGCTGAGCAATTTATATCAGCGAGGAATGATGTCAAGATATTTCGACGAAATGCCAATCTTCGAAACTTTTTGATCTGTAATTTTCGTTGAAACCAATTGTTGCACTTGTACATTTTTTTTTTGTCTCAACAGACCCAATTCTGTGTGACTTTTTCTTATTTACTGAACTGAAAATTCATCTCAAAAGTAAAATTAGGGGAAATAGAAGATATTAAATAACATATAATCACAGAGCTTCACAGTATATCGAAAAAAAGATGTTTCAATACCAAGGTGATTATTTTGATGAAAATTATCGTTTCATTCATATATCATTTTTTATCTTGCTAAATACAAATATAGCCTCGATACTTTTTGAACGCTTCTCGGATTTGAAAGAAAACCTTTCATTCATTGTTCATTTCCCTCTTTGGTAAATACAGCTTCCGTCTCGATAATTTTCAACAGATTCGTATGTAATAATGATATAATGAAATTATAGTCAGTCCATAGATGTGTACGCAAAATGAGCTGTGTAATAAAGTTCTGTTCAAAACAAAAAAATCTTTTGATACATCCTAATATAGAAATATTTAGTTATAAAAAGAATTCAAGTTGAATCGCTAAATCTTATCGGCAAAAATATAGCAAACAGCAGTTGATTTAGAATTTAATACAAGCGATACTGAATAGATGAATTTTCTATAAAAAATAATTATTTCCAAATATAGGACAACTCAGACGTAATCGTGCAATTCACCTTATAAACTCGTGTATAAGTCGACCCTTAATTTATGGTCTGAAATCATTAATTTATAGAATTGATTTTTTAAGACAAGGGTTGCTTCTAGTCCTTCTCATTATGTTTGAATTTTAACCTTACAATATTATTTATTCGTGTATAAATCGACCCTTAATTAGTAGTCATGGAATCCTTAGATTATGAAATTAATCTTTTAAAGACCAGAGTTGCTCCTAATCCATCCTATAATGTTTGAAGTTTATTATTACTCGTGTATTAGTCGATCGTTAATTTATATACATGGAATCTTTGAATTATGAAATTAGGATTTTAAAGACAAGAGTTGATCTATGTCCTTTTCATTATGTTTGATTTCAACCTCACGAAATTATTTCTCATGTTTGATCCTTGATTTATATTTATGATATGGTTCTTCTCTCTTTTAGATATTATTCCTCCACCCTCTGTATAATCATCTATTTATTGTTACTAACTTTGTGTAGTTTGTGTGGGCCACAATTTCAAGTAAAACTAACCAACCAATCAACCTGTGGTTCATTTAAGTAAAACTGCGTCTGCTTCTATGAAGATAAACGTTTTAAGTTCACAAAAGGAGAGAGAGAGAGAGAGAGAGAGAGAGAGAGAGAGAGAGATCTTCCGGGTTGGAGAAAAAGAAAATCAGAGAAAAGTGATTGCATCTGGAGTAGAAAGGAAGCGTGGAAAGAACAAGATCTATGTTTATTTAAACCTGCCATCAAAAGTTAAAAATTCCTTTCCATTATTCAGACAAATACTTATCAAGTGAACCATTGGTAAATAACATAATTTTATATTATCTGTTACAAGATAAATATATCATCAGTGCATCTTTTTTAATGATTTGCATATTGTTTAGCAAAGTACACCATAATTCTTTTTTCTTTTTTGCTTGTGTAAATTTATTGAACGTTAAGAATAATCTTCCGTTATTTAAAGAAATATTTGATAATATGTTAGGTACTCTTTAAATACACAAGTTATATATAATCATATGTTATGTCAGATGATAACTTAGCTTTATATTTACGAATTTATTTATACCAGTAATTTTTGTGATTGGATACAAAGTTAATAAAGTTGTAGAAATTTGTTTAAAGTTGCCGACAAATTCAGTAATTTCTCTTGTACCTTTTGCTATCAAATACAGAAAACATTGAAATTTGTAAATTGATCTAATACGTTGTATTTGTACCAGAAGAAATGACAACATATTTGTCATGATTTTTTATGAAAATAATTCAAAGAAATCTTTTAAAAATGAAGGCCAGAAAAACCACATTGGCTTAAAATGCTGATCATTTACTTGAAGACAGTAAATATTTTTTTATAGTGTAGCACATTTATATTATAATTGCCTATTACTTCCCCGCCCGACCCTAAACTTTTAAAAAGTCTTTTACTCCTACTGAGTATGGTTGATTTGTGTCTTGGATATGACTCTAAATTATATCCGATTTTAAAAACAGATTTTAAAGCTGGAAATTGTAGTTCATTGCTAATCATATTTTAATCTCACACTCAAATGACAAATTCATTGCTCCTATCCCTAAGCCAAACATTCAAGTAATTTGCTGTCTTGTTACCTGAACTTAGGATATGTCAATTGCATCCCCCACAGAGGGGTAAAACAGTCCCCCAAAAGAGGTTATGACACTAGAATGCATTTAGTGGAGAGGCTCCGGTTCTGATGCCCTGTGGAGTATAGAGTATCCCTTCAATGTCATTATTTCCAGGCCCTCTCTGAACCAAAGTAGTTGTACCTGCTAGGGTCCCATTTCGGGGTCAAATTATATGAGCAAATGAAATTTTGAACAAATGAAATTTTGAGCTTAAGCAAAAGAAATTTTGAGCTTAAGCAAATGAAATTTTGAGCTTTAGCAAATGAAATTTTGAGCTTAAGCAAAAGAAATTTTGAGCTTTAGCAAATGAAATTTTGAGCTTTAGCAAATGAAATCTTGAGCTTAAGCAAATGAAATTTTGAGCTTAAGCAAATGAAATTTTGAGCTTTAGCAAATGAAATTTTGAGCTTAAGCAAAAGAAATTTTGAGCTTTAGCAAATGAAATTTTGAGCTTTAGCAAAAGAAATTTTGAGCTTAAGCAAATGAAATTTTGAGCTTAAGCAAATGAAATTTTGAGCTTTAGCAAATGAAATTTTGAGCTTAAGCAAATGAAATTTTGAGCTTAAGCAAATGAAATCTTGAGCTTGAGCAAATGAAATTTTGAACTTGAGCAAATGAAATTTTGAGCTTAAGCAAAAGAAATTTTGAACTTGAGGAAATTAAATTTTGAACTTGAGCAAATGAAATTTTGAGCTTTAGCAAATGAAATTTTTGCCAGTTACAAATAATTGAAGATAGATTTTTAGAATCAGAAAATTGGAAACCATATTTGTTAAACTGATTTTGGCATAAAGTAATTTATCTATCGTCTTACTATCGAACGCTATTTAGTTCTATGTCGAGGACAGTCCTATTTTATTGTGGGTCTTTTTCGGGTGATGCAGTTGGCGATTTCTTATTCCAACCACCTGAGCAGGTGTGTGTGTGTGTGTGTGTGTGTGTGTGTGTGTGTGTGTGTGTGTGTGTGTGTGAGAGAGAGAGAGAGAGAAAAAAAAACCATGATATTCCTATTCTTAACATTTTCCTGCAATCAAATTAAAAAGAATTCGCTATTATCGACTGTCGTACGGTTATGTAACAATCTATTTGCTAAAAAATCATGACTAATGTCTGAAAGTACAAGTAGAAAACAGGCAAGATCTGATATTTGGCTAGAGAGGTTGAGCATTTGGGATAACGGCAAGAGAATAAGCTACATTGTCAGGAATAGATACACCCTATACCACGTTCTTAGCTTACATTAAATAGAATATCTCATTATGTTTTGAGACATATACATTTTGCCTGTCTCTATCTTCCGATCTGTGTCACTCTCTTCTTCACGATGTATATGTCTAATGTAAAATAGATATGAACAGCTAGATAAAATTGAACATAGATAGATAGATAGATAATTATTAACTAGAATAAATTGTACTTGCTTTAATAAACTCAGTATTGTCCAACTACATAAACATAAATGAAATTGATAAAATAATGGTCATTAAAAAGGAAGAATAGATTATTTTATGGGAAAGTCAGTTTAAGAAATATAGTCTCCAATGAAATATGGCAAAAAAGGTATCTTCAAATCATCTTAATCAGGTAAACACTTCTAGTTAGAGTGAACCTGGAAGTAATGACGTTAAAGGGGGTGGGGGTAACTCGACACACCCAAAAGTTCTAAAACTAAAAAAAGTCCTCTCATCAACAGATACAGTTGTGTTATACTAAGTAACTTTTCAGCACCAATCTGACTAAATAAGGAGACTAAATGCAGAAACCTCGGGTCTGTTTCATCGTATTGGAGTTTGAAGTGATACTAGATTCAACCATTTTCCAACGTCTTTTTTTTTTGTTATGTCAATAAACTAACATCTTCGGATCTTTAAATTTAAAGTTGTGATTGTTTTTTCAATTATGTTACATCAAACACTTATTTATGCTCCCCTTTTTTAAAAAAAAGTCCCTTCTGTGCTCGAAAATTCGTTTATTGAGACTACGAGGCACCCACATTATTTTATCACGATCCAGACATGGAATTTCATAAAAACCTTTTTTAGATTCAATGTGGGTTTTGTTATTTCTATCGTTAATTAAATTTCTAATTGTCTTTGAAGAGTTAGTAAGGGGTTTAATTCGAAGATCGTTTAAAATCTTTCAGCAAATAAAATCATCTTCTGAAGACCTAGTGTTTTTTAATCTCTGTACATTTTCATACGGTCGGACTTATTTCCCGTTTTTCACACACACACACACACACACACACACACATATATATATATATATATATATATATAAATATATATATATATATATATAAATATATATATATATATATATATATATATATATATATATATATATATATATATAGTGTATGTATGCCGGGAGAGGTCTGGGTCTGGGATATTTTCAGTGAAATTTCATTAAAAGTTTGCTCATTGTGATTCTTTAAAAATATTTGAAAGAATTTGAAAATGATTTTTAATTATGTTTTCCTATTATTTCATTTTGATTTTTGATTATTTTGTATTTTGCTAAGGGTATTAAGTAGAAAAATTAGGTTATAAAAGTTAATGAGATTCAGTGGAAAGTAGGGAGGACTTTCCGTGGCGTAAGGGTTAATTTGCTGGATTTAGACAACGTAGTAAGTGAATTCGAACTCCAATAACGTTACTGCGCTCACGTTCGATCGAAAATACTTGGGAACAATATGAACTCCCTTATCTTTCCCACCAATTATATCTTAAATAGTAGCACAACTGTTCTTCTAAAAGGATGGCCTTGATACTGAGTAACCCACGAAGGTTGATATGCCATTAAACAAAGTAACTCATCAACCAAAAGTAATTTGCACGTATTTATATAGTTTCAAGTATTCTTATCTAATGTTAATAATGTTTACACAGATCTAATCTAATAGATGGAAAACTAATAGGCACAACCACACTGGATCAGAGTGGACCTGGGATTTCTGGCACTGAAGGAGGTCTTTCCAAACTCCCTAGGGATTCAGAACTGGATGTGGTTTAATATTCATGAAACCCTTTTGAAGAATTCTAGGGTATGCAGCCGGTAAACTCTTGTCCCCTAACGAGCAGGTGAACACCTCTACCCTCCCACCTGCCATAGATTAAGTAATACTGCTACTTTAAAAAAAAAAGGATTGCTTTGGCATTAAATAACCCGCGAAGGTTTAAAACATTAAAACACAGCAAACAAAACTAAACATAATAGAAAATTTGTTAATAAAGAAGAATAAGTTGATAAATTTGGAAAATCAGTTGAAGAAGGGGAAAAAAAGCAGTAGGTAAAGAGGAAAAACCAATTAGAGAAAAGGAGGAAGCAGTTGGTAAAGAAGAAACTGTTTAGAAAGAAGAAGAAGAAGAAGAAGAAGAAGAAGAAGAAGAAGAAGAAGAAGATTTTGATGAAAGTTAGGCAAAACTCATCACACAGTTGCTCAGACGCAAACATTGTTGAAGAATAAAGAGTGAGTTCAATTTAAATTTTCCTGAGATGAACAGATAATATTTTACCTGTGCAGAAATACTATTAAGCGCATTTAAAAGAAAATATATGGATAAGAACACGAAGCTCATAAGTTAGAGGCATGATAAAATGAACTCTCTCTCTCTCTCTCTCTCTCTCTCTCTCTCTCCATATATATATATATATATATATATATATATAGTACATATAGATCTTGCAACATAGACTTATTGGCCGAGTAATTGATTACTAGAAATAGAATTTATTCATGTTCTATTGCCGAGTACTTGAAAGTCTTCCTCGCAGTCATTTGAATATAAGAAACGTTTTATGAACATCTACTCAAGTTTTTCGTAAGGAAGAAATAATATTCTGATGAAGTCGATTTTTTTTCCGCCCAGTGACCACAGTACTTTTTCTTCTGCCAAACTCCCATCCCATTTATACTTGGCCCCCTAGATTTATGTGAACAAGTCATGTTAAAGTGCATTACATTTCCCTCTCGTAATCTATAAATGATTGAACCCCTCCGAAAAGAATAGGCAGGTATTTTTCCCGTAAGCAATATTGACCAATGAATATATCAATGATATCAGGGTAAATACTAATTTTGCGGCAGTACAAGTCTTATTTCCAGTTTTATTAAGAGAACTGATGATTTATTGACAGTGATAGAGCTTTGCCAAGATAGGAGAATTTGGAAGCGCCATAAATCACTGTTGTAATCAGTTGATACGTTATTGAAGGTTTCATTTGGTGGCGCCCCCTACAACACTGGCCACTAGTTCGTGAACCCGCCTTTCTCTCTCTCTCTCTCTCTCTCTCTCTCTCTCTCTCTCTCTCTCTCTCTCAAACCTCGAACGATAGCTACTACTCCTTTTTTTATATCAGTACCAATCTTCTTTATTTATACGCTTACTCAAAATTTCTGAATGTGTAAACAAATGAATTGTAAATCCCAATCGTTTGCTGAACACGTCTTGTTATGATTTGACCTTCGGTCACTCACTGGTTCTCTCCTTTCGTAATGAATTTCCTCGAGATTCTTTACAATTATCCTTATCAGTCGGTCCCGTTTCATGGAAACCAAAAGAATTAAATTGAAGAATTGTCAGACATTCTATATTCGAACCATTCCTACTCTCAGAAAATCTATAAGTGAATTTTAAAGACAAATAAAAGTATTTTCAAGAATCTCTATTCCCAACAATTAACTGAACCCATGGAAATTCTATGTTTTAATTACTATGAGGGATGTCACAAAAGTAAATCCTCTAATTTATTTCCATGGAAAATTAAATGGATACCAAAAGAGAAAGAAAATCGTTTTCGCCCACTGAACACAATTTTCCCACTTAATTATCCGCTATGCGCTTTTGTCAGACAAAACGAAGTCTGCATGTTGTGTCCGTTAGATATATTGTACAACTTTCATTTTGACATTAAATATATATGAAAATATTTTTTAGAAATAAAATAATAGAAAATCTTGATTGATTTTAACGGCATATCTATCCGTCTAGGGTTATTTTATGTCAAGAAGTTAGGGAATCGCATACATTGTACATGTGGAAGTAGATAATGGAAGTAAATCTGACAATATAGAGAAAAATCGATAAACAAGGTAATCCAAGAAGAAGGGTTTAATGAGAAAGAAAGAAGACGCTATACAGTTTTCTCTCTCTCTCTCTCTCTCTCTCTCTCTCTCTCTCTCTCTCTCTCTCTCCTTCCTTTGCACTCCACCGCCTCTCATCAATCTTCTTAACTCTCATTTTCCCTTTTCTTTTCTCCTCATTTTTTCCTCTTTCTCCTTCTGATTCAAAATCTTTCTTGATGAATAAACAGAACAAATAAGTTCGACAGAATATTCCTAAACAGTCACGTGACAATTTTAAACACAAACGCTGATTTATTGATTAAACGGTTTCCCTTTCCCTATATATAAAATATTTTCTCCTTGTTTCTGTATTTTATTAAACATCCATCGGTGATTTAACAAGATATCATCCTTCCTCGACCTGATGATGGTCCATCAGAACCGAAACGTTATAGCGTCGAATTTCTTTCTCATTAAACTCTTCTTCCTCTTCTTCTGCTTGGATTACCTTGTTTATCAATTTTTCTCTATATTGTACATTTATATTTGTATTTTTTGCATAATTGATTCTCATGTGGGTTTTTTTGTACACAGTTGTATGGTTTCCAGTATTCCTACCTAATCCATATAATTATATGGTTTCAAATAATTATTTCTATTTGATAATAGTCATTTGTTTGCACACAGTTATATGATTTCAAATAACTAATAATAATCCTTGCTAAATTATTATAACTTCAAGTAACTCTTCCTAATACAAACATGTGTGACCACTCTCGATCAGAGTAAACCTAAGAGTAATGGTAAGGAAGGAGTACTCCATACTCCTCAGAGTTCCACAACTTGAGCCTCATCATCCGGACACCCCTTTGGGGAGAGTCTTACCCCTCCTCAAGGGATACAGTCAGTGTAATCTACGCCCTACCAACTGGACGGAGAAAATCTTGAGGATTTCTTAATAAGTGTTGATATTTACTGTGACTGCATTCCACCATCTTTAACTGCATGATTATGATATATGACCATGGAAATTTAAGCATGGTTAAATTTAATTGATTTTTTTAAAAATCAATTATTAGTCGCTGTAGCACTACTACTACTATTTTATGTCTTAATCCAACCCGTCTACCACAAATAGGATATGACAAAAGGTCATATTTTAAAACGAGTACAGCTGGCTTGAATTCAGACTTTTCCTCAACTGGACACCTTAGCAAGATTAAAGAGCCTAGTCTGTTCGACTATTCTACCCGTATCTGGAGAGGTGGGGAGATAGATTCATTGCTTTCCCAAATATATTAGTACGAAGTAAAACGCAAGCAACTTCGTCCAGGGTTTGAACCCAGACCGCCAATTCCATTTCCAACTACAATAAAATTGCTACGCCACACGCATAATTTGAGCTCATTCTCCACCTCACTTTACACAAATTCACTCACCTGCTCGTTGGGAACAAGAGTACACCGGCTTCATACCCTGCTGCTGGTTAAGAATTCCCAAAAAGGGTTTCCTTGGTATGATATTAGAGAGCATCCAGATTTTAATCTCTTGGAAGCTTGGAATCATCCCCTTTAGATGCCATTAATCCTAGGAAAACTTTGATCCGGTGTGGGAATTCGGGTTAGGTTTCTATCGATGAATAGATTTAATCGGTTTGAAAATTAGTAGCATGAGATTGCAGTACTTAAAACTATATAAATAAAAATAAATTATTGGTTGATTTTTTTCTTTGTTTAATGCCATATCAATTTTGATTTAATGCCAAAGCCATCTTTCGAGAAGAATAGTTGTGGTACTTGTTGACCCATAGCTTAATGAATAAGAGAGCTCATACTCTTCCCAAGGGTATTCGTCCGAAAGGGAACACAATAATTCGACTGGAGTTCGAACTCATTTACTGCGAAGTCGCAGTCCAGAACGTTAGCCACAATGTAAGGGAGATTCACCGCAAATTATTGGTATTAGATAGGAATACTTAGAACCATATAACTGTGTGCAAACAAATGATTATTGTTATTAAATAGAAATTACTTGAAAACATCACTATATAGATTATTAATATTAAGAATAATTACTTCCCAGGTCGCGTCATACCAAAGACTCAAAAATGGTACTTGATACCTCCTTGCTTAACACTCAGCAATATAAGGTACGTATCAAGGGTAAAGTGGAGCAATCGAGGGTATGGAGTATCGCCCTCCCCTACACCTCCGTGTAGTAGCTATTGAAAAGAGAGCCTTCTGGTCGCCCTCGAATAAAGGGAGACAACTTTACTTACTTATAATTGTTTCCTAGTGATAACTTACTGGAAACCACATAAACCATTGAAGAAAAGATTGAAGTACTAGATAACCCAAAAAGAGTTGACATGCCGTAAATCCATCCATCCAACTAACCAACTAAAATTGGTATAATTATGTACAAATACAAATACATTTACTCAGCCTCTTTGCCAAGATATGACACAAGGACAGTTTTTAAACAGAGTACAGCTGGTTTTAATAAAGTTTTCATTTCGTAAATTGTTTACCTCACCAAGGCTAAATAACCCAGTTTGTCCGATTATTTACCCATAACTGAAGAGAAAGTGAAGAGATGGATCCATTCTTTTCCCAAAGGTATTAACGCCAAGTGAAATACCCTCAGCTACATCCAAGATTTGAATTCAGTCGATTCCATTTCCTCTGAAGATAACAGTGTAAATAAGCCTGTCTATCCCCCACTGAATGCAAATGTATTTGGTTGATAGATTTATTTCAACCACATGTCAACTCGTCCGGGGTTATTTTATGCCTAGAGGTTAGGGAATCATCTTTATTGTACATTTATATTAACATTTTTTGTGTTGTTGTTGTTTCTTCAGGGCATTTTTTGTACCCGGTTATCAAATGAATACGTACGGATATTTTAATGTACATCATCATGTCCGAGATTTTCCTGATTCTCCCACGCCATATGTCTCTATAGTCCATCGCATTCAGCAGGTCTTCTAGACTACATCCTGTGTCTGTACAGAGCTGTTGTAGATAAGTTCTAGCTGGTCGTTAAACACCTGCTCGTCTGTGTGAAGGGTCCACAGGAGAACGTCGTTTATGAGTCCGTCCTTACTTCTCCAGTAGTGTCCCGCATATCTTTTTCGTCTGATTCGAATGGTTTTATAGATGGGAGGTAGATGACCGAACAGCTACTGTTTTGTGGGATGTTGCTTCCAGGATTTGTTCAATATAACTCGTAGTATTGTTGTGCAACTGCCTTCAAACTTTTTTTCTATACGCTTTGTCAGCGAACATGTGTTGCATCCATATAGTAGTATGGACTCGACAGCTGCTTGGAAAAAATTGCGTTTTATTTTATTGGATAGGTTTGACTTCCATATGACTGATAACTTATCGATAGCTATCCATATATAAAGTTGAGTCTTTAATAATTTCCATTTTTTAAAAGTAAGTTGTAACTACGCATTTCAAACTTGCAATGTTTTAAATACAACCAGAAATTACCTGATTAAAGAGTCCCATCACCGGTCATTCTTATTTCAGAAGTGAAAGAGTGCACATGACAATTTAATTGATAATCTCATGCCTCTAAAATCAAAGAACTGAAAGTACATGTTTGACATGTAAGATTATAGGAGTTTAAAAATAACAAAAATACTACAAAAACAGTTAAGAAAATTTGTAGCATCTATTGCCAAGGTGTCATTACTGATAATGTTTCATTCTGGCAATATGTCATTGATAGATGAACCCAGACTAAGACACTCATCAGAGCTCAATCAAGATGTATTAAGAAAATTGGTAGAATGCAATCTGCACAAAAGTATCCCAATATTAGCACTTGACCTCAACACATCCCAAATCACAATCTGCCATCACCTGAAAAAATAGGTGAAGTAAGCAACCTGGACATTTGGGTTCCTCATACTCTTAGTGAGAAAAAAAAGATGACTTATATATCTCTTGCAAGTTTTCTTTTAAGACAGAAATTTTACCTGTTTCTCAAGAAAATCATTACAGGTGACAAAAAAATGAGTTTTATGACAATGTTCAATACAAAGGCGGTGGATTGACAAGTATAAATCTCTGCCGCCAATTTCAAAGGTGGAGCTTCATGGAAGAAAAATGATACTATGTGTATAGTACGATCACTGAAATATTACTCATTTTGAGTCTGTTAATTGCAATCAGACATTCAATGCAGATTTCTATTATTGACAGTTGCAACATGTGCATGAAAATCTAAGAAAAAAACTCTGAACTCATTAATAGGAGAAATATTGTACTTCTCCAAGATTACACAAAGCCAAATTCAGCCAGAATTATACAAGAAAATATATTGAATTTAGGCTGGTCAGTTTTACCCCATCCACCACCATATTCACCAGACCTTGTATTAAATGGTTTCCATCTTTTTCATTCTCAACAAAATGCTGACTGACAAAGTTTTCTCAAAAAGATCAGGCAAAAATGTTTTGTGGAAAACTTCTTAAGCTTGAAAAAGCTGAATTTTACTAAAGAGGAATCAACAAGTTATCTGATAAATGGCAAAAGGTGATACAAAATAATGACAAATATATGATTGATTGAAATGAATTCATTGTTAAATTATTTATGAAAAAATTATATTTTACAAAGACGGAAATTATTTATGACTCAACCTAATAAATTTTTTTTTTAATTTTTATAACTTATTGATTATGCATATAATAGATATTATGTTTGCCCATAAGAATACCTTAGAGTAACAACACATTCATATACCGATATATGTATTTTTGTATATTTGAGCAACTACAATGTATAGACATACATATATGTTGAATCTAAAGTCAGTTGCGTAAGTGTACACTTTAAGTGTGAAAGCAATTTTCCTTCATTTCAACTCTCGGCAAATACCCTGTTCCACACGAACAAGCTTCTATACGAAACAAACAAAAATATTGATTGATACAGATCAAAGCATTGACTCTCATTTCTAACCTTTAATCTTTGCAATGTCATCAGTACATAAATCTCATAGACATTCATGAATCCATTTCCTTCTTACTGACCAACGGTGCGGTTCCTTTAAAAGCAAAATCGACATGTGTTCTTTTTATCCAATATAAAAGGAAATGTAATTTTATACTTTGGAGTAGATAAAGACAAGTTGTTCAGGATGTTTGTAAAGCTTCGAAAACATCTGGGATGAATATTTTTAAGCTTTTTCTCCCATCCCCGCCTTCACCACTAAGCACTTCCCTCCCCTTCTCTCTTTCTCTCTCTCTCTCTCTCTCTCTCTCTCTTACACATACACACACACACACACTCCTGTCTCGTTTTTCGTTGTCTTATGCACATACTCATATACTTACGTGCATGTATCTATCTCAGCAAGAACACTAAGTCTGTTAAGGCCAGATATAGAACATGCTGTCAACTTCTCCGACAGAGATGCAGTGAACTTAAAAATAAATGAGGGCTGACAAAAGCAGCTGAACTCCAGACACTTGCAGACTCTAATGACTCCAAAGGTTTTTTCAAAGCCTGAGAGCTGTATGGGGACCAAGAAAGAAGCACCTAGATCAAATGCAAGCTCTCGACAAAAAACAATCACTGAGAAGCATGATCTTTTTGCCAGATGGAAGGACCACTTTTCCAACTGCTCAGTGAACCGTCAATGAACAGTGGAACAATATGCAGTTGATAAAATTGAACAATATTGGACGTGCAAATGCCCAGACCTGTATGAAGTGAGTAAGGTTATCTCTATGCTCTACGACAGAAAGTCTCCTGGTGCAGACTGACTGCACCCAAAAGTTATTAAGAGAGAAGGTAGGAGGCTTGTCGAGGTACTCTACACTATCATAAAAGACGCTAAAGGAAAATCTGGAAGTCCCAGCAGACTGGAAGGACATCCAGCTAGTCACCATCTTCAAGAAGGGAGACAAACGAGATTGCGGCACCTACCACGAGAACTCACGTCTCTCCATACCTTAAAGTTTTCGTCCGCATACTGCTCAACGGACGATCGAACCTAGCGGAGGATTTCATACCTGAAGCACAATGTGTGTTCCGCGCGAATCGAAGAACCATCGACAGGATCTTCTTCTTGCGATAAATACAGGAAAAATTCTTTGAACAGAATATCCCCCTCTATATGATATTTGTCGACTCGACAAAAGCCTTCGACATTGTGAACAAGAAAATGCTATGGAACATCTTACGGAAACTAGGGTGCTCTGATCACTTCGTGAGGCTCGTATCTGCCTTGCATAAGGGAAGGAAGCCAAGAAATACAGAGGGCCAGGTATTAAACCAAGTAAACACATTCATATGCCAAGGTTCCATAGTCACCAACAACAATCTATGTGTGGAAATAGAT
>OY757916.1:5028472-5033472 GCA_963585895.1 Sepioteuthis lessoniana | reverse complement strand
TTAATTTTCTATTAAAAACAACTTATCCCTCTAATCCTAGGTGAAATAGCATCACTGCTGCTGTTGTTTTACAAGGATAGCTTTGGCATAATATGACCCCTGAATGTCGATATGCCATTCAACAAAGAATCCAAAATAAATTTTAAAGAAACTCAACCGCATTGAAATTTTGCAACATAAATCAAAATTGCACACACACACACACACACACACACACACACACACACACACACACACACACACAGAGTTATATAGTTACTCTTGGACTAGTGTACGTGGTGCCTTCAATAAGTTTCCAGACTTTTTTTGTACAGGCATTTAAAATTGTCGTAGACTCTGGAAAATTCAGTATGTTATTGCTATACATCTTTTGAGATGAGTGACCAATTCTTATGATTTCAGGTTCAAATGAACAGCTACTGCAGCTACACCCTACTAAAGCCTGATTGTCACAGTTGGTGAATTTCAAAAATGCAATCTCGACGTGAGGAATAAAATTCTGTTTTAATCTTGGAAAAAAATGCCACAGAAACGTATGGAATGCTTCAGACTGCTTTTGGGGTATCTTGCATGAATCGAGCATCAGTTTTTGAGTGGCATAAGAGATTCAAGGAAGGCAGGGAGTCTGTGAAGGGTGATGAGAGGTGTGGGAGGAGTAAGGAAGTCAATACACCAGAGTTGATTGGCTAAAGGGTTAGGGTTAGGGTTACTATGTTGAGGTTTTAACGGAGTTCAGGAAGAGATTAGGTCGGAAGAGGCCAGCACTCTTCAAATCGGGTCAGTGACATTTCCACCCGGACAATACACCAATCCACAACTCCATCCTTGCCAAAGACTATTTGACCAAGATGGGCATCAAGACAGTTCCTCAGCCTCCCTGTAGTCCAGACCTTGATCCCTGTGACTTTTGCTTATTCCCTAAGCTCAGAGGCTGTTGTTATGAGACAATTGAGGAGATGAAAGAGGCTGTGACGAAAGTCATTGACACGCCCACGCAAGAGGGCTTCCATGGGTCCTTCGAGAAGTTGTTGTAACGGCATAACAAGTGCATTGCAGCCGGAGGAGATTACTTAGAAGAGGACTAGAGTTTCATGTGTGTACTATCAATAAAAGTGCCCATACGAAAAAAGTCTTGGAAACTTATTTAATGATCCTCGTATATCCATATTTAGGGTTACAATGTTTGGTAAGGAATAATCCCAAATTTTCATTCACTTCTTTTGGAAAAGTTAAAAGCCTAAAAACTTTATTTTAGAAGAAAATTAACCTTTTTATTGAAAGATTGTTTTGGGGTGTACTTATTTGTGAGCCAAAATGAGAGTGTCTAAAAGTTCTGATAAATTTGTTTAATAAATCTTATCCGTTATATCACGTGGTGCATAAACGGTGAGTTAATCTATAATGATAATAAGATAAGATATAATCCCATGTGTTCGAATGTTTCGCCTTGTAATCAACTCAGATATATAAGTGACCAATCTGTTTGGATTGTAAAAGAAGACGCAACACGTCAGAAAGAAAGAAAAGAAAGTGATGATGTTATGAATGGAAGGTTTATCGTTTACTTCGATCAAATGAAAAGAAGAAATGAAAGAAAGAAGAAATGAATGGAGAAAGATGAAAGAAAATTATGTAAAAATGAAGACCACGTGATCACTTGAAAAAAAAAATTATTTTCTATACAACAATAAAACAATATAGGGTTGTGCCTCCTGGTTGAAATATTCACGCATTTCTCACTGTGTTCAAACCACAGAAGAAAAAAAATCAGGATTTTGAATGTGAACCAATATTTTTCAGTAGAATGACTCTAGCACAATTTTCTAACCCTATTTTTTTTCTTTGTACCAAATTAAACTAAGATTAGCAAATCTCAAATCTGTTAATGATCAACTAATCTTAAATAGTCTTTTATAATTCATTATCACAAGAAGAAGAAAAAAAAACTCTTGATGAATGAATTTATTTTCATACAAATATGATTAATCTTTTATTCCTGTGTTTCGAAAGAAAAATTTTCTTTTTCAAAAGATGATTTGAAAATTTTAACCCAAGAAATAAAAGAACAAAGAAAGAAAGGAAAAACAAAAGAAAAGGAAGATAAATATAAATAAAGATAGAGAAAAATGAGAAACAGAAAAAAAAATGAACACTCATTTTTATCGGTTAGTTGTGTCTTCTGACATATCAATCCATAAAGGTTATTTAATGCCAAATCCTGTTATATCATTTGTTGGTTGGTTGGGTTTTATGGCATATCAACCTTTGTAGGTTATTTAACGCCAAATCCACAATTCAGTTTAGCATAAGTGCACAGTTTAATTGTCAAAAACATTTCTACTTCAAAATATTCAAGCAGTTATATAACAGTTCAGTTTAGTGTAAGTACAGTTTCAATGTCAAAAACAGTTCAATTTCAAATAATTCAGTTTAGCATAAGCACGCAGTTTAAATACAAGTACAGTTTAATTGTGAAAAGCATTTCTATTTCAAACTATTCAGTTTAATCAAGCAGTTTAATTCAGCTAATTCAGTTTAGTATAAGTACAGATTTTGTTTACACACAGTTACATGTCAAAACAGTTCTATATTAAACAATTCAGTTTTGTGTAAATACAGTTTCAATATCAAAAACAGTTCTATTTGAAATAATTCAGTTTATCATAACCACGCAGTTTAAATGTCAGTACGGTTTAATTGTCAAAAACATTTCTATTTCAAGCTATTCAGTTTAATCAAACAATTCAGTTTAGCATAAGTATGCCGTTAGTTCTATTCAACCCATAGATAGGACCCTTATCAGGTGCTACCACGCCGGGCCAGAGTGGACCTGGGAGCAATGGCAATGAAGGAGTACTCCGCATTTCCCAAAGGTCCAACATTGCTGGAACCTCACCATCAGATTGTTTAGTGTCTTATCCAGGACACTCGTTGGTGGTAGTGGTGGGGTCTTACCCCTCAGGAGAGGTGCAGTCAGTGTATTCTACAGCCCCAGCCGACTGGGCAATATATATGATTTGTAAACGAATAGTTTTTAGGTAACATTTTTAAACAAGCCAAAGCTCATTTATTTACACACAATTGAATGGTTTCAAGTATTACGAACATTGTTCTATTTGCACACATCGAAATAGTTTCAAGCATGGGTATCTAGTAAGTAAATTTGGCGACAGTAGTCGAGGGTGACCCGAAGGCTCCCTTTTCAATAGCTACTACATTAAGGTATAGGAGTGGGCGCTACTCCTTTCCTTGGATTGCTCCACTTTACCCTTGTAATGCTAAGTGTTAAGCAAGGAGTTATCAAGTACCATTTTTTAAGTCTTTGATATGACTCGACCAGGGATTGAACCCCGCTCTCCCGGGCCATTGATGAACACTGTATCCACTAGACTAATAATTTTATTTAATATAAATTCTTTGGTTTCACTCTATTAAACGGTTTCCAGTAAATGACTAAACGTCTCTATTTAGGAGTCTAATTCCGACTCAGACTAATGACAATAAAGGGATACTCTACATTCCTCAAAGCTCCAAGATTGGAGCCTCACCATCAGATGCAGTTGGGGGTGGGTCTTATACGTCTGCAAAGATACACTCGGTGTATTCTACAGTGTCAAGCGACTGGACACTTATTTTGATAATTTATTTTCAAAGTTTATTTTTCAACGAAAATGATGATAAAAAATATGTCAACAAATTATTCCATTTCAATAAAAGTTTTGGTACTTATTCATTAAGGATATTTAATTTTCATTTGTGTTTGATTTCTTTGTTTAATGGTATATCAACATTTGTGGGTTATTTAATGCCAAAGCTTTTTTTTTGTTGTTGAACAACAATCGTGTCACTGGCGCTCAAACTTGTTCACTTCGATCTCGCTGTCCAGCTGGTTAGCCACTACCAGGATAATTTTGTAAATTTATGCATCAAAATAAGAAAAATAAATCTTATTTAAGAAAGTAGAATTTCCACAGGTATTGCTTGTAAATATTGATTTAAAAAAGATAGCCATGAATCAAATGTTATTGAACACTACATACTACGAAAGTTCATCCATAACAGTGTCAATAATTTTTACGCTATCTAGCAAGATTCTTCGACATATAAAATTTTCTCAGCTTTTCGTCTGTCAGTCAAACATGCACCAATTTCTAATTGACAAAAACAGATACAAAATGTATCGTCCATTACGACTATGAAAATGAAGACATGATTAAATATATTTTTATATGCAATTCTTTCGCAGCTTAAAACTCTAACATTTCCATATGTAAGGAAGAAACAAAAAAAAAAGATCGTTTTAAAGCTTTTGTATTCTCAACACTAATAAGCACGTGTATTATGATTCCTACACTCAGACCGTTGTCTATTCCTAAATTCTCTGATTACTAGTTACGAGCAGACAAACTATAATCAGGGTGATACAATCTTTGGATTAGATCTGCCCATGAGCCCCCAGGGAGAGTAGTAGGCGTGTAGGGTATGCGAAGCCTTCAGAAACCCCGTGAGAACCTTTTTTGTTTTTATTATTTTCTGGATTGAAATGCTTGAAAACATAATAAATGGGAGTTTGTTTGAAAAGAGAATTGTTTCATTTTTAATGCATCGAATGAATTTTACTGAGATTATTTTTGTGGTGTTCGAAATGGATGGATAGAAGAAACAATAAAAGAAATATTTCCTTTTCTTTTAGTTTTACGTATAATGAAGTATTAGATTAAATTACAATTTTTAAGAGAAAGACAAGATCAGAAAGGAGTTGATTTTGTTTTCATTTTATTGGACTGCCACAAACAAACAGTTTAAGGAATTTTGAATGTACATATATATATATATATATATATATATATATATATATATATATATATATATATATTGTGTGTGTAGTGGTTTTTATGAGTAACACAGTAGTTGTTGTTTTTTTGTTGTTTATTTTTTTTTTGTTTTTGGGGTGATAAATATTAATTCAATATGATTTTAATTATTAATTGATTTATCAA
>OY757916.1:5020972-5023472 GCA_963585895.1 Sepioteuthis lessoniana | reverse complement strand
ATTATTATTATCAAATGCTGGTCCTTTTTTTAGAGTATGTTTCTCTTTGCCAACTTTATCCCTAATTTACTTTTGATATTTGATACGTTGTGTGTGTGTGTGTGTGTGTGTGTGTGTGTGTGTGTGTGTGTGTGTTAGAGTAGTTTCCAATTTCACTTATAGCTATTTTTCACTGTGTGGGTGAATGTGTTTCTTAAGATTTTTTATTGTGTATATATATATATATATATATATATATATTCATATGTTTATTGCTATTTTTGTGTGCGTGTGTGATTCATGTTTTATTCAACGTTGGTTTAAATTGATCTATAAAGGTTCTTTCCTTTATTTGAAGTAGCGTGTAGTCGTTGATTTGATATAGTGGCATTATTTTAAATTTACCTTGGCTACATTGGTATAGGTGTTTCGACATATCTAATTTTCCGTTTTCCTTTATTTTGATATTACTCCTGTGAAGAGATGAATATTCTTTTAAGATTTTTGAGTTGTCTTTGGCTTTTAATGATTTTTGTTGCGTCTAGTATTTCTTAACACTACCACACTTACACACACGAAAAAATCCCCAAGACACACACTCACTCACACACACAGAGGGAAAATAACCGTGAGTGAAATCCAAAACTACTCCAACGCACACACACACACGCGCGTGCGCGCGCAACGACAAAAACATATCAAATATCAAAGAGGAGTAAAGCAGACTAAGGTGAACACTCTAAGAAAAAAGAGAGAAAGACCTCTATATAAACCTATAACCAACTGAAAATCATTCAAACTACAAACACGAGTGCGTTCAAGTCTCATTGAGTACCCCATTAAAAAGGCCTTATGCCATATATGTTCTCTGACGAAAGCAACAAGCTGGAAACATACACGAATATAAGAGCCAAATAAATGAATAAATAAATTCAAAAAAATACAAATCTCTTCGTGGACCTACTCATTTTAAAATATTTTATTCTCTCTTTGGGCCTACAACAAAAATTTTTATACACCTCCCCCTCCCCATGTTTATATATATATATATATATATATATATATGTATGTATGTATATATATATTGAAAACAGTCTTTTTTAAAGACAATAGAATATTTCTTCTTTATGATTTTCTAGTTTTCCCGTTCAAGTTTTCTTGTTTTTCATTCTTCGGGATCAAGATGATAAAATTTTCCATATTTTTGACCCAAGCGCTTTCATCCATGTCACTGGTCATCTTCAGGAGAATTATTTGTTGTGGTGATTGTTTGTTTGGTATGAGTTTTGTTTTTGTTTTTTTTTTTGTTTTTTTTTTAAGGTTTTTTTTTTTTATATAGCTGGCCCATTCAATTAGGAGAACTACAAAGATTTGTGTATTAGTTATGAAATATGTTTAGTATATTGGTGCTAGTGTTAAACGCTATTTTGTTTATATTATTATTTTTTTTTATTTCTAATGCATATTGCCTCAAGGATTTGTTGATGATTTTTTATATTTTTATAGAGGGTTTTTGTATTGTCAGTGAGAATCTTTCGTATATCGGATGTGAGTTTTTCGGTGTCATTTTTATGTTTTGTTATTAGATGTTGTTTTATGGCAGAGGTGGTATGTAAGACGACGAGAGAGTGTCGTTACAGTGAGGCCAATGTAGGTATTTATTTTTAATTTGTTTTTGGGAGGCACTCACGAAATGTTCATGTAAATTCATAAACTACATTGATTTGATTTAAGAAAGTTTTTGGAAAGTTTGTGTTATTTTTAACTTTGAGGTTTAACGTTTTAAATTTAGTGCATTAGATGATAAATTTTATTTGTTTTGGTTGTTCAATGAATTTAATATGTCTGTGTATAATGTTGGTTATTACTTGTTCGTCTACATTGAGGTTTTTGTGCATTTGATTCCTGTAATATAAATTAAGTTTTTCGTGATGTCATTAGTTTTGTTATTGTTTTTTTTTTAAGATGGTGTGTAAGTATAATTTGAGAATTCATTTTTTTTTATTTATTGCAGACTTTTTGTCCTCATCTTGGTAGGTTTTTTTTTGTGTGTTGTTTCTTCTTTCACTACGTTTCGGCCACATTTCACCTCTGGCCTTCTTCAGGTGATTTACCGCGACGAAACGTAGATTAAGAAGCCTCATCTCAAAAATGATTCCAATTAAAGACAAGTATAATTTTATTTGTTAATCGACGAGTTTATTAGTGAAATCATTATTAACTAGGGTTTTATATATATGAGTTCTTTGTAAAATATTATCGAAGATGAGGTTATGTAAAAGGCTGTATGAATTTCATTTTTTATAAGAGCTATTTGATATTTTGGAGGGTATTCGCTATGGTTGTTAAGTAAAGAGGAACTGTGACTAGTTGATTGTTTGTATTAGGATCTAGTGAATTTATCATAGTTGCTGGAGTCAGTAAGTACATCTAAGAAGAGGATTTTTGTTAATATTCAGTTTATTAGTAAATTTTAATACAGAGTTCTTTTCTAGGGTTTGTTTTCGTTTGTTAATTTCGT
>OY757916.1:4885972-5015972 GCA_963585895.1 Sepioteuthis lessoniana | reverse complement strand
ATACGTTTGAAGCCTTGCATATAATTATTAGGTGTATTTTGCAATTAGATCTTAATGTTCGAATGGAATGTTTACAGCAGAATAAAATAAGTGAATTGACAATGAAACATTATTTTAAAAATCTGATGCAACTATATATATGTGTGTGTGTGTGTGTGTGTTGTACATGATTGCATATATATGTATATATATACATACATATATATATAATTTTTTTTCGGCCCAATTAGAGAAAAATAAACATTTCAAAAAAATAGGCCCACAAATGAATTTCAATGTGTTTTTTTAGAGTTCTTTTTTTATTATTTCTGAAAGCGTGTTTCGGAAGTCGTGCTGCTTAAAAAGTAGTGAAGAGATAATAATAAAACCCTAAAATACCATATTTAAATTCATTTGTAGACCTACTTATTTAATTTATATATATATATATATATATATATATATATATATACAATTAATTTATTCATAATATATATATACATATATATGTGTGTTTTTGTGAGTGTGTGTACTATGAATTTATTCATTATATATATATACTATGAATTTATTCATAGAATATATATATATATATATATGTATATATATGTACAATAAATTTATTCATTAAATATATATATATATATATGTGTGTGTGTGTGATATAAATTTATTCATAACATATATATACATGTGTGTGTGTGTGTGTGTGTGTGTGTGTTTTTTTTTCCCCTGATTTTTTTTTTCAACCAGAATATCTTTCTAATAAATGTCCATAAAATTTAATCGTAGCCATCTTGAATCTTTTTATATTTGTTATTTGCAGACAAGATTAAAATCGAACTAACCAATAACGTATATATATATATATATGAGATGATTATTATTAAGGAAATGTTGCTTTAACACATATAATTTTTAGAGATTATTAATATTAGATAGGAATACTTGAAACCATATAACCGTTTGCAAATTATTTGAATTTAATAGGAATACTTCCAATGTAGCTATGTACAAGCAAATGATTATGGAGAAATTTTAAAAAATTGCAATGAAGCATTA
This sequence comes from Sepioteuthis lessoniana, assembly GCA_963585895.1. Classification (NCBI taxonomy): domain Eukaryota; kingdom Metazoa; phylum Mollusca; class Cephalopoda; order Myopsida; family Loliginidae; genus Sepioteuthis; species Sepioteuthis lessoniana. Next base: position 5,014,931 of record OY757916.1, on the reverse strand, counting down.
AAAACTTAGTTTTGATTGTCCTCTAACATTTACAAATGAATCATATTTTGGCTTTAAATAATCTATTAGGAGTTGATATACCGTTACACGAATAAACTAAAATTAATTCATACTAATCTTTTAAATGCTTGAAATAAATTCCATAAAAATAAATTGAACCAATGTTGAAAATGGTCTGAGACACAGAGAAAAGCGCTCAAAATCTTAAAGTTTTCGCATGATTTCTATAATCATTCTTATCGGAAGTACGTCCATTTCATCATGAAAAGAAAATATTTATAAAGCATTTTGTACTTCTTTGTCTGTCCTTTTTAACAAAACTGATATTAATGAAAAACTACAGTTAAAACACCCACACACACACACACACACACACACACACACACACACACACACACACACACACATGTATGGATGTATGAATAAATTACTTACTCTCGCATGTATGCATATAAAATACGCACTCACGTACACAAACACACACGAAGTTCTCGTGGCGTAGTGGCTAACGTATTGGACTGCAACATCGTAGTAAGCAAATCCAAACTTCTGTTTTCCACTTTCGGACTAATAACCTTGAGAAAGGCATGAACTCCTTTATCTTCCACTTCCAGCTATGAATTAAATAGTACCACTAATGTTCTTCTTTAAGGATGGGTTTGGCACTAAATAACCCACAACGGTTAACATACCATTAAACAAACAAACCGTAACCAAATCTCACCTACACACACAAATGAGTATATATATATATATATATATATATAAGTAAAAGTAAAGTTGGCGACTATAGTCGAGGGTGACCCAAAGGCTCCCTTTTCAATAGCTACTACTAGGGGAGGGTGATACGCCATTCCCTTTTCAATAGCTAATACTAGGGGAGGGTGATACTCCTTTCCCTGGATTGCTCCACTTTACCCTTGATGCTTACCTTATAATGGTGAGTGTTAAGCAAGGCAGCATCAAGGACCGTTTTTGAGTTTTTGGTATGACTCGACCTAGGATTGTACCCCGGTCTCCCGGACCATTGGTGAACACTCTATTCACTACGCCAATTGCATATATATACATATATATATATATATATATATATATATATATATATATATATATATATATATATATATATATATATATATATATATATATATATATATAACAGAAATACCCGGTCCATAATCAGTCAAAAAAGGACTTTGGGAACACCAGTGAGTAAGTTTGAAAGCAGGCAGAGAGGAGTAAGTTGAGAATTAAAAATATATCCTTGTTTACTGTTGAAAGATTTTGCCTATTAATTCGAATGCAAAGTATTCTTTTTATTTTATCATCTGTTTTTATTTTATTTTATTTTTTTTACTTTTGACTTAGAATAATATATAAAAATATGTAACAATAGGCAGGTTAGAGGTTAAAAACATTTTCATGATTTTTTTTTACCTCTAACTCATCTTCTTTGTTAAAATTAGTGTTCAGTGACAGAACAGTTTTTTAGTTAATAATTTTCGAAAAGGTAGCCAATTTTTAATTCAATTTTTTTTACTTTCTAAAAAAATTAACGATAAATGAATCAAAGAATTCACGTATTACAATATTCTTTCATTTTAGGATTTTTTTTCATTTATATTTAAAATATTATTTTTTAAAGTTAACCCTAAACTCTTGAATGATTTGAAGCATTATTGTAATTTTATTTTTCTAACATTTTTTTAGAAATTTGACCAAAATTTTAAATCAATTCTTAATTGCCAGCTGAGTTACAGTGATACAAAATGTATTCATTCAATTTATCTATTTTCAAAAAAGTTTTTAATTTACTCTGATTAATATATTTTGTTCAAAGAAATATGAAAAGTATTCGTTTAAAAATCAGTTTTTGAGTTATCAATAAACAATCCTTTCGTTTGATTTTATCATTTTTTCTTTTTTACCCTCTAAAAATGTCACATTATTTTTGGAAATAAGAAATAGAAAGAAGCTAACCATAAAAAAACGTGTGTCCTCTTACGATAAAAAGAAACTGAAAAATAATAAAATAAAATTTTTCGTATAAGAATTTTGTTGTTGTTTATATATAAAATTGTATTTCAAACAAGTTACGTCTTGTTTAAAATATTTTCATGGGTCTTTTTTTTTTTTAGTTCATCAAATATTAAATTTTTTTTTACAGTTAGTACTAAACTACAAAACATGAATTTTCAAAAAAGCATTAAATTCAAATTCTGCTAATCGAATCTGAGATATTTAAACAAGGTGAAGAAGTACTGAAGAATTGCACATGATTTTTGTACTTACTCATGAAGACTTGTGAAGAGTTCTACAAATCTATTGATTTTTAATTATTGAATTATCTCCTTTAATCAGTAAAAATCAAAATCTAAATTTTGTACTTTTCTTTATTATAAACATATTAAAGTGTATCCACAATTTGAATGCTCAATCACATCTCTTTCTTGAGTCATAAATTGACAGTTACTTACCAAAACTGACGCGATTTCTTTAGATAGATAGATAGATAGATAGATAGATACCCACATACTGACGCACACACACCCACATATATATAATGCACACACATATATAAGATATACACACATCTATATATGTATTTAAAATATATACTCACATACATATGTATATGAAATACATACTCACACACTCATTTATATATATCTCTATAAAATACAAATTCCTACAGATGCGCGCGTATATATGTATATAAAATATATACACACACCAAAATATATATATGCATAACAATGCATATATACGGACACATACACATATGAGACCGAAAGTGTGTGTGTGTGTGTGTGTGTGTGTGTGTGAGAGAGAGAGAGAGAGAGAGAGAGAGAGAGACGTGATCATATTCATTTTATATGGAAGTGTGGAAGTGTCATTATCTATATGCTTAACTTATTGGTCGGTCAATAATATAGAGCATTGAAAAGTATTTAGTATGTGCCAAAAAGTTTCATTTCCAAAGTGGGAAGTCTATTGTTTCTCTCTCTCTCTCTCTCTCTCTCTATATATATATATATATATATATATATATATATATATATGTGTGTGTGTGTGTGTGTGTGTCTATTTGAAATCAAACTCCCGCCAAACTGCACATTAATCATTAAACAGCCAATATGAGAAGCGCGCAGACACATGGAATCAAGCCTTTTAATGTAAACTCACTCTCTCCAATATTAATTCTCTCGTCAACAACAAAACAACAACAAATGCAACGCAGAGAACTTGAGAGCAGAAGGAGATGGTGGTGGTGGTGGTGGTGGTGGTGGGAGGGAATGATGAAGTTTTTTCACTCAAACCAAATTGAATAGCGAAAATTTCAGGATAAGATCTTGTAGCATGATACAGAGACGTGCTATTAACGTTATTATTTCATCTGCAGGTTCGATAGATTTCGAAGGCGGGATATAGATTTACATATATATTGTGTTACCTCAAGATATGCAAAAAGCATGTCATTGATTTCCAATCAAAAGTCCTCTGGTCTGGTTGGCATTACTTATATATGTTCGTTTCACTCTTCACTGAGACGCTGACAGAGATAATTGACATTTCCCCTGTGAAGTGCGTGTGTTCTTGTAGACATCACGTTTTCATTAATAACAATATGTCTACCACGGGGAAGAACAATTCTAAAAGTGACAGTGTACTCGATCCAAAGTCTGAAATGGGAATAAAACACGTACAAGAAGAATAGCTACTTATCAAACTTTAGGTAGTAATGATGCTTTATAGAGAAAGGATTCGTCAATAAAAATATCGTCAGATTTGTCTACTTAAAGTGTATAAATTGAAGAAAAAAAATTCTGACATGATATGATGCAGACGATATAAATATGCTTACGTTTATATATGTGAGGATTTTTTTAAATAAGAATTAAAAAGAAGAGAATATTTTTAAACTTGAATTTTTTCTTAATTTAGATAATTTTGTAAATCATTTTGTACTAGAACTTATGTAAGCTTCTCTCGTCTAAAACAAAATCCTTTGTCACAAATAGCTAAATAGAATTGCTCTGAGGCTTATGTTGAGAACACATAAAAGTAATTTACATATCTTAATCTTCTTTCTCTCTCTCTCTCTCTCTCTCTCTCTCTCTAGTCCCGTAAACGAGGTTGGTCGTAGGGGTGATACGTTTTGCAACATCTTGGAAAGGAATAACCGAACGGAGCCCATCGATCTCATGGTATTGAATCCAAAGTTTTCCTTCTCCTAGACTGGTTGCCATACTAAGGTGAAAGATCCTAGCCTTTTGTACTATTTACCTAAAGCTGAAGAGAAAATAGTTGGATTCCCCACCTTTTGCAAGGATATTAGCGCTATGTGTTTGTTAGATGGAAACAGTCTCGTTCAGGTTGAACTCGAATAGTTGGGTCCACTTCCAACGGCAATAACCATTATGCCACGAGCTCCTCCATTTTTTTATTACACATTAATTGTAATTTTTAATACATCGCATTAAATTGAGCTCATTTAAGTAAGTTGCAAAAACATGCTCCATTATTAGAATGCATACACCAGAAAGTGCTCGAATGCAGCAGAGTGCATCTAATTATTAAAAAAAACAAAAAAAACAAAAACTTCGCTGATTAAAATACTGAAATATATTTTTCGAATAAGTATCTGAAAAAAAAACACGGATCTCTGTTAGCAAGTCCTGGTAGTTAGTATTTTTGTATGTGGTGTAGTTTTAGATTAATTTCTATGAATATCTCAGGAATTGTGAGTGGCTTAACTGTTGGTGGCAAGGAGAGTGGAATATGTGAACTATGAACAGTTTGTATTCACTTTGCACACAGACCCTTAGGAAAGGCATGAACTCACTTCTTCCCTTGCAACGGGTAAAATAACTGGGTAGCTTGAACATCTGAGTCTTGTAAAAGGGATCTATCTTTACTTTCAGATAATTAATCAGCTCAAAGATCACATCTTGCTGCTGGAAACATGTAACCTAATACGGGCTGACACGTTGAGGGGAGGTAGGCATCATCAAATGAACCCTATTACATTGACAGATGCAAAAAAGGACGTTTACTTGGCATGGCACCTCAATGTTTCGGTTGTATAAGATCATTATTATTATTATTATTATTATTATTTCATTTCTTGCGAGTTTTTCACACGAATTTTAACTGGTGGTATTTCACTGGAGTCTAAGTGACAGCAAGTCTTCTCAAGTTTCCTGGACTCTTCTAGTCAATTTCAACACTGCTGTGGTCTGAATGCTTTTTATCCTTTCTCTGATTTCCAGTTCTTCCAGTTTTCTTCAAGTCTTTGGGAACTGTCCCAATACCGTCACTTTCATGTTCCACAGCCTTTTCGGCTCTCAACAAGATCCAAGTATTTGTCTATCTTTTCATTTTCTTTCATTTTCCCTCCGTGGTCCGCCGCACCGACAAAATCCACCAGATGACAAGTTCTTTTTTCTTAATCAACACGAGGTGTGATCTTCGAGCCAAAAATAGATGATCTGTTTTTATCTCAAAATTCCAGAAAATTTTGTACTTCTCATTTTCTAGGACTGACTCTGCTTTGTGCATTTATTATTTAGTTCTATAGTCGAATTTTAATCACTTGCACAGTTCCCGACGAATTACCATTCCTACTCAGTCGTGCCAAGTCTTGTACTTCTTTTGTGACAGTTTGTTGCATTCACTTAAGTAATTAACCGTTTCTTTTCTGTCTCCAACGTTTTCTATTCCGTTGTGTATTATCCATTGTCACTTTAATATAATTGGTTCTTATGGGATTCTTTTCTAATGCTATTCAGAGATTCAACTTCCCTTTCTTAGCCATGTCTCACTAGCCTGTCGCTTGAAGTATCCATACAGTTGTTTTTCCTCCGATTTCTGTTTTCTAGTTGTGTTGTTTTTCTGTTTATCTTTATGTCACTCACAGCTATAGTCTTTCTTTGATCTTTTTAGTTTTGGTTTGGTTTGGTTTTATGGCACATCAATCCTTATAGGTTATTCAATGCCAAATCCATTTTTATAGATATAAACAGTTCCATTTCAAACTATTCTGTTTTTTCTTTACACATAGTTAAATGTCAAAGCAGTCCTATTTCAAATAATTTAGTTTAATTCAAGTACACAGTTTAGTTCTATTTGACCCATAGATAGGACCCTATCAGGTGCTACCACTTGAGGCTAGAATGGACCTGGGAGCAATGGTAATAAAGGGATACTCTGCATCAGCCACATTACTGGAGCCTCACCATCAGATTGTTTACTGTCATATCCAGTACATTCGTTGGGGGAGTCTTGACCTTCTGCAGAGAGGCAGTTGATATATTCTACAGCCCCCCTTCACCCGACTGAGCCAGACGTTTTTAGTGTATTCCTCGAGTCCTTGAATTGATGCATCTTTGCAGTTTTCAATTCTTGTGAGTCTTCATTCTCCCTGTTTGAACACAAATAGTCAATGTAATCGCTTGGGTATAAAGTCATCAATTTCTTTGTCTTTTGGTCCATTTTTCTGAGTTCCTTGATGCACACTTCAAAAATGGTTTAACGTTTCTTACAAGAAGTATTGTACATGTATTCATTCCTGTGATAAGATTTTTACAGCAGATAGGTTTTCTTTTTCTTCTGAGGTATTCTCTTCTTTTTTTCTTTCATCTTTGTTTGGTGATGTCAGCTTCAAGTATTTCTAAATATTGTAAGTTTCCTTCTCTCCAAGAATTCTGGTGCTTTCCTGATTTGGCATTTCTGTTCTCGCTGTTGCTTCTCTTTTCCCACTTTTCCTTATCAACATGGCTCATTTTTCAATGCCAAATTCCATTCCTATATCCTGGTTGTGTATTCTTATTGTTTGTATCTGGGTCTCCAGTTCTTTGTCATTATTGGCACAAATCTTGGTATTATCTATGTACATAAAGAGGTTTATTCATTTTTTTTTTTTTTTTGTAAATTAGAATTCCGCTGTGTATTACATTATTATTATTATTATTATTATTATTATTAGTGAGTTTTTAACGTCAGCGTTAACTGGTAGGCTTTAACTGAAGGCTGAGAAGTAGCAAGTTTTAAAAGGTCTCCGTGCCTCTTCTAAGTATCGTAACTTACCTTAACAGTACTGTGGTCTAGATGGTTTCCATTCTTCTTTGGATCTCCAGTCCTCCCAGTTTTTTTACCAGACTTTGGGAGACCGTTCCGAGGGTATCAACTACGATTGGTACCATGTTCCATAGGTTTATCAGCTCTCAGGCAAGATCTAAATATTTGTCTGTCTTCTCTCTATGGTCCATAGAACAGGAAAATTGACTAAATGACGAGTTATTTATTTGTTTTTGTTTTTTTTAAAGTTTTTTTTTTTTGTTAATTAGGCTTGGTCTTCTGGCTGGGATTGGCAGATCCGTTTGTATCTTAAACTCCCAAAATATTTTGAAAGAGTCCCTTTCTGGGGTGGGGAGATCTGGTTTGTACACATAGCCTTTGTCAGCCTGACCAAATTATTTTCTCTTGTATAATTCACGGTGGATCACCTTTCTCACTTCATCATGCCTTCTCCTGTATTCTTTTAGTTTTCATACCTATTTCCTGTTCACACCAGATGTTTGAAGATTATCGTTAGAGAATGAGTGACAGCAAGTCTTATAAGATCTTCAGTTTTCTTGAAGACTTTAACACGAAAAAAATCCCCGTGGCATATTGGCTAACCTATTGGACTGTGACAACGGAGTAAGCGAGTTCGATCTCCAATCGTGCTGTTACGTTCACATTCGGGCTAATTTACTTGGTAAAGGTATGAGTCCTCTTATCCCCCAGCTAAATAGTATCACTACTGTTCTTCGTCCTGGTTGGATTTGGTCTTAGATAACCCACGATGGTTGATATGCCATTAAACAAAGTAACCAAACCAAACCAAACAATTCCGGTGCGTACATATGTAAATATATGCACAGAAACATTTAAAAGATTCCCTCGTAGTAGGAATGCATACAAATTAAATATTAAGGTGCCAGAGACAAGGACAGAGGAGACTGCGAGTGAGAGAGAGAGAGAGAGAGAGAGAGAGAGAGAGAGAGTATCTTAACACTGATTTTTATGTACTATTAGGATACTGTTAGGCCTTTATCAGCAGGGGCGCATAGTGACACCTTCATTGTTAATCTATATGTACATACCTTATGTTAATATAATTGTATATTTGTTATGCTTTCATCAATCCATTCACCGACCTGTGTGTTAATACACACAAATTAAATAGAACCACTGATCTTTTTTTACAAGAATGGCTTTAACATTTAATAACCCACGAAGATTGATATTCCTTTAAATTAAAAAAAAAAAAAAAAAAAACCTTAACACTACCGTGGTAGTGTTGCAATATGCTGAAAATATGTTCCAGTGTTTTTACTAGTAACCATATGTAACCATACGTAATTTAGTAGTAATTTATCAAACAGTTTTTAGGTTGTGCGATGAGATACTGACAAACAAAAGTAAAAGATTAATGGTGGTGGTGGTGGTGGTGGTGGTATTATTATTATTATTATTATTATTATTATTATTATTATTATTATTATTTCAGTCGAAAAAAATAAGTGAGCTTCAACTATTTACAGATAACGAAAACTAATTAATCGGTTTTAAGTTCTCATCTGTCATTATTTATCAGCAGTATATGTACACGTGTACAAATACTGAAACACGTTCATGTGGAAGAAAGAAAGAAAGAAAGAAAGAAAGAAAGAAAGAAAGAAAGAAAGCGAACAAAGAAGAGTGAAAAGAAGGAAGAAATCAAGACAAAAAGAAAGAAGTAAGAAAGGGAAAAAATGGTTGAAAGAAGAAAAGAAAGGGGAAATGGGAGGAAGAATGAAAGGAAGGAAATGAAAGAAAAAAAGAAAAGAAGGAAGCAGGAAGAAGAAATAGAAAGAATAAAAAAAGGAATGAAAGGAGGAATGAAGAGTGAACAGAAGGAATGAAGTAAGAAAGAAAGAAGTAATTAATGAAAAAAGAAAAAAAAAAGAGGAAGCTAAAGATGGAAGGAGAAACAAAGAAATTAAAAGTGATAAAACCAACTCAAGCAGCATTTTCAAATTGAAATGAAAGCTAATCCATTTCATCAATATTATCTCGAATATTTTTCATTCTTTGATACAAGCAATTAATTTTGACCTTAGCATCTTCAATAGGTTCCCACCCGCCAGCATTCTTTGTTTTGCTGGGGGGGGGTTCTGCAATAGAATCGAAATCTTGCAACTGCCAAAACATTCTCACTCGGCACTACAATCTACCAACTTCCGAAGGTAAAATATTTATACATTTTTGTCTTCCATGACATTTCCCGGACTTGACTATTCATTTCATTACTTTTATTGTGTAGATTTTAGAAACTCAACGTAAAAATAAAAAAAAAATAAAAAATGGTCTGATTTTCAGAGTTCTATTTCATGACATAATTTCTGCGATGCTTATCAAAGCGAGACACTTTGCAAAACGAGGTTAATCTAACTAGGATTAATATTACGTTATCTTTTTCTATATTCGGAGCCGGTAGAGGAATTAGCAGTTTTGTGTACAAAGGTCGTCAGCCTGATAACCAACTATGATGTTATCAAAATTGGAAAGAAGGATTACACAAAAGAAAGGTGAAGGCAGTGGTCACACCTTGCTCCCTTAGAATTATATTACGGCACTTGTTTTTGGATGACATTCAATTCGCTGTAGCCAATCAACCTAATTAGATATACAACGTCTCACTTTTTTTATCAATTAATGTTATTATGCGTTTTTTTTTTAATTTAACTGTTTTTTTGTTTGTTTTTTTTCTATTTGTCAGTTTTTTCTTACTTTAACTTTCTCGACTAAGCTTCTGCGTTTATCTTTGCTCGAAGGAAGATGATACGTAGCTCGGCTGATAAAATCAACGCTTATTAAAGTAGTCATTTTCCCCTGGATGTTTATTTCAGCTTATCTAGGAATCGTTAGAATCTTCGACAAGTCTTACTTTTTTTTTATACTGCAACATATGTAAAGAAAATATGTGTTCAAAAAATATCGGGACTGTAGCTGTATTGACCAAGATAGAAAAGAACAATGAATGAAGCATTCATTTTTCTTCCAAATACGAGATATGTTAAAAATTTATCGAGACTAAAGCTGTAGCTACCAAAAGTGAACAGTGAACGAAGCATTAATTTTTTTCCAAATGTTAGGAATGTTCAAAAAGCATCAAGACTGAAGCTATTGCACCCGGGAATGAAATCAACAATAAATAAAACATTAATTTTCTTCCAAATTGTCACCTGTAAATACAAACTCCAGCGAGATTTTTATTGGTCAAAGCACCTCTGAAATTCCTTTTGATATGTTATGAAGTTTCGCCATTTTATTTCTTTTAATATCCTCTACTTGCTCAATTCCTAACCTTGGGCTGAATGTTTTAGGAAAAAGAAAATTCAGTGGGAGAGATCTGAAGAAAATAGTGGGTGCCGCACTTGAATGGTCCAGTGTTTCAAAAAAAGCAAAAAAAAAAAAAAAACAGCTAATCAAAAAATATCGAGAATTATCACCTACTTGTTTTGGCCGAAGTCAGTAAATCATTACTTAATTATATTAGTTGATTAACTGTTCACACGACTTGATTAAAAAAAATTATGTTAAGTTTTGAAATTAAAAAGAATTAAGGCATCACTTTCGATACTTCTTTTTATTAAGCCTGATATGAAATATGAATAAAACATTAAAGATGTCATATTGATCTATAATCTTTGGCTGTTTTTTTCTACCAGCGCTTATTATTGCTCTTTCACTTGAGTCTGGGCGGTACAAGTCTTCTCCCATCTCCAGGACTCTTCCGAATATTCTAGCCGATCTTAACAATGCTGTGGTTTGTATTGTCTCCATCCTTCCACTGATTTCCAATTTCTCCAGGATTTTTTCCAAGACTTCGAGACCTGATCTTAGCGCGTCAACAACAATTGGTGTTACTGTCAGTTTTTTCAGCTCTCAGGCAAGATCCAAGTATTTTTCTATCTTTTTCTTTTATTCTGACACTAAGTTCTATTGGAACAGAAAAATCCACTTGATTACAAGATATTTTTTCTTGTTAAGTGACACAAGGTTTTTGGTCTTTTTTGCCGGGACTGGGGGATCCGTTTGTATCTTAGATTCTCTCAAAATTTTGTGAGTCTTATTTTTCTCGTTTGTGCATTATTATTTTGACCCCTTTTTGAGTTTTTCACACCAGCGTAAGCCGATAGTTTCTCACTGGTGTTTGATTGACAAATTTCCTCAAGAAGTGTCCAGGACTCTTCTCAGTATTCTGGTCGATCTCAACATTGCTGTAGTTTGAAGGTTCTCCACTCGTCCTCTTGTTTCCAAGTCGTTCACTCCCTGTACTTGTCCTTTGGTGACTGTAACAAGAGCACGAATTGCAATTTGTTTCACCGTAACTTTCATGTTCCATAGTTTGTTTTTTTTAATTTCCATGGAAAGTCCAGGTACTTATCCTTCTTTTCACTTCCTTTCAGTTTTATTCTGTGGTCTGTTGGGACTGCAAAGTCTATAATCCGGTAAGTTCTTTTTTCTTTTTTTTTGTTGATTATTACAAGGTCTGTTCGTCTGGCCGTGATTGTTATTATTATAGTTTTTTACATCACCGTTAGCTGAAGGTCTTTCACTGGAGTTTGTGTGACAGCAAGTCTCCTCAGATCTCCAAGACTCTTCTCAGTATTCTGGCAGTTCTCAATAATGCTATAGTTTGGGTGGTCTTCACTCGTCCGCCAACTTCCAAGTCCTCCCAGATGAGTTTTTCGCATCAGTTGTAACTAATGGTTTTTATTGAAGTCCTAGTGACAGCAAATTTTCTCATCTCTCCATGACTCTTCTAAATATACTTGCCGATGTCAACAGTGCAGTTTCAATCCTTCCTTGATTCACCAGTTTTTCCTGTGTCTTTTCCAGATTCTTTAGGATTGTTGCCAAGATTCCAACTGTGATTAGTATCACTATCATTTTTCATTTTCCTTTACTTTCACTTTGTGATCTACTCGAACAACAAAATCCTCGAGTTGATAAATCATTTTTTCTTGTCTACTAAAACTGTGTCTAATCTCTTGATTAGAATTAGGAGATCAGTTTGTATCTCAAAATTATGGAATTTTTGTCGCTCATTTTCTAGGACAGATTCTTTGTGGATGTACCGTTTTCATGTTCAGATTTTAGTTGCTTGCAATGTTCTTAGAGAATGACCTTCTCTTCCCCGTCATGTTTGCTACTCTATTCGCTTATTATATAATTGACAATTTCATCTGTCTGTCTATTTCTCTCTACATATCTTAAAATTGCTATTTTCTGGAGTCTTTTCTATACTAATTTTTACACAGTTGGTCTTCATGGCATTTTTTCGGGTTGCAATTAAAAGCGATTCAATCTCTCTTTTTAGATTACCTCGACGTAACCATGCTCAGATAATCTTATATGTATCTTCCTTAGTTTGTTTTTTGAAGACTCCATGTAACTGTTTTTCTTTCCGTTTTGCTTTGATTTCACAATTCCTGATAAAATCCTAAAGAACCCAATCTGCCTAGTATTTGTCGCTGCCTCCCACCAGACACGACTTGACACAAGGTCAAAAGCCCGAAGGCCGATTAAAGTGGGGATAAAGGGGAGGGGAAGGTCGGGAACGAGCCGAGACTCGAACCCTGCTTGTCTGTGCTGCTCATCGGCTCACTTAGTGCAATGTGAGCCTGATGAGGCAAGCAGTTTCACGAACCCAAATGTGGGTCCGGGCACGTATGCCAGTTTACGGCATAAACTAGACGCTTGGTCTAGTGCCGTGCATGGGGGACAAAGGAGACAAAAATGCAGCTCGCCCACCCGAAGGTAGCCTAGTCGAAACTAGGTGCCTAATTAAAGGCCCCAAGTCTGCCATTGTTCCTTTTCCAGGGCCACGCTCTGGACCGAAGTCCAGAACAGGCCCCGCTGCCTCACTATTTTATCGATCGGAAGTGGAAGAAGAAACGGCTTCATACTTTCCCAAAGGATATTAATGCGAAGTGAATGTAATCCCAATCGGGATTTGAACTCGGCTCACCGATTCCATCTTCTTCTCCGTAAACAATTATATCACCATGTCGGTGGGGCAAAGAATACGGACTATATCCCTTACAAGAGAGTAACACCCCCAAAAATGGGTGTTCTGGGTATGACATTACACTGCATCTAATGCTGAAGTTCCTGTTCTGGAGTTCTGTCCTCTCAGCTCCACACTAAGCCAGAATTGCCGTACCTGTTAGAGTCCCATTTATGGGTCAAATAAGTCTGTTCAAAAACTATTTGTCTTACTTGATGCCATATAACTGTAAATTATTTATATTACGAATAGAAACTATAATTGTCACGAAGAATTATGATCATGACTTACTTGAAACGATATAAATGTATCCAAACAAATAACTATTATAAAATAGATAAATTTATTCTAAACCATTAAAATATTGTTATTAGATAGGAATACTTGAAACCATATAAGTGTGTGTAAGTCATTTGAATTAGATTTGAAAACTTGGTATAAGTGAGTACAAAAAACTTTCAAAAAACAATTAAACAAAAAAATGTAAATATGAAAATACAGCGAATGTGATTCACTAACCTCAAGCCATAAAATAACCCTCGACGAATTGATATGTTGTTAAAGTTAATCTGAGTAATCATGTTCCGTGAATGTATAATTCAGTTTGAAGAGATAAATGTTGGTGAATATAGAAAAGATAAACTTCAAGTTAAAAACAATTCTCATAAAAACTGACGAAAATGACGTTTATATCTATATATAGGGAAAAGTGCAAATAAAGACTGATTACTTTCCTTCTTTTTTTTTTTTTTTTTTTTTTTCAGTCTTAAAATATTTGTCTTATATCTGAAAATGTTTCCTATTCTACTAATTTTTCCCGCTGCTCTTTTCACGCGGATTTTTTTCTGCCTCCTAATTTCTGGATCTCACCCGCAACTGATTCCGTTCCAATTTCTGACAAATAGTCGCTATTTCAACTTCTAATTACGAACCGCAGCAAGTGTAACAAGAGCCGAAAATGCGGTCTACAATAGAATGTTTTCAGTTCTATTTTAGCAGGTCTTCATAAAGATAGTATTATATTTAAACGAGGTTGTTGGATCATATTTGCCAGATTGAATTAGAGCATCAAGTGGTGTCTAATTGCCGTAATCTCAGCTAAAATTGGCTCCGAATGAATCAACAAAACAAAAATAAACTCCGGCATCGATTAATTATGCTCTCATAACACCGAAAACGAAATTTAATATTCATTATTAAATATTTGCTTTTAAAACAGTTTCCCAACATCGATCGATTGTCATTAACATTTCCCCTTTGGTTCTAATATAACTCCTTCATATTTTCTGTTACGTGTCAGTATATGGAATTGAGATTTAAATCTTTTCTCAGTACTGCCTTTTTCTTTCTTTCTTTCTTTCTTTCTTTCTTTCTTTTTCTTGTTTGTTTAATGTACGTTTAAAAAGATTCTGTGTCTGCAAGTGAAGCTACAAACAATGAAACAAAGTCTGTGTTTATTAAGAATCAGATGAAACTAAAACCACGAAAATGTTTCCAAGGTAAAATTACTTGGCTACATTTACAACAGTGACACTTAGGAAAACGTCGGTTCAGAGCGTAAAAACTAATCAACCTTTCAATGGAAAAGAACAGATTAAACAACCCAAAATCCCTGCCTATTCTAAAGAAAGTTCTACAACGAAGAGAACACATTACTTTTCACGTCAATATATAATTATCTTTGTTGTGCTTTCAAGTCATCCCATATCTCTCATCAGGCGTTGTCACAAACTTTACATTTAGATTGACTGATGATTGAAAACCCTCGTCTATATCAGATGATTTTAACTGAACAGTTGATTCTTTTAAAAGTGTTTTTGCATAAATAGCAGACAAAAACATTATAAATTTGAATATGAAAAAAATCTTACTTGATAATTCATTTTTATTAGACGATTTTCCTCCTATATATAGTTGTTGGCGACCATATTCGAGGGTAACACGAAGGCTCCCCTTTCGATAGCTACTACACCAAGGTGTAGGGGAGGGCGCTACTCCTTTCCCCGGATTGCTCCACTTTACCCTTGATCCGTACCTTATAATGCTGAGTGTTAAGCAAGGAGGCATCACGTACCATTTTTTTTTAGTCTTTGGTATGACTCGACCTGGGATTGAACCCAGATCTCGCGGACCATTGGTGAACACTCTAACCGCAAGACCAATGTTTTCGGCCTTGAATTTTTCAGTTTTATTCTGGTTTACTTACGGCAGAACCATCAGTATCAAAAAGTAAATACACATGATGATGGCAAGAAGGTGTACCGTCGAAACTTGGTAAACAATGAACAACACGAGAGAAATAGACGATCTGATAAGAAAAATAAACGGATTAGAATTGACCCTATCAAACAAAATTTACACAAAAATTATATAATAATTTACTGCATTGATATTTTTTGAGCAATAGACAAAAATGTCATTAATAATCAAATTGTAAGTTTCCAGAAACTGTATGCACTCGAGTATAAGTCGATCTTGTGTATGGATCAACCCTAATAGGGTAGACTAGTTCCTTTAACCTTGCTACAGCAACCGATCTAGGAGAAGGAAGACTTTGAATTCAAACCAACTGTACTCCGTTTTAAGATGATTTTGAGGTGCATCCAACTCATAGAGGAGAGGTTGAGTAAATACATGGTCATGTTTAAGTTGGTGTGTTTTGAAAGTCGATCAATTTTTAAGCAATTCTCGGGGTGTGGGACCTTCTCAGTTTAAAGGCAATTCTAGGGGTCTGGAAACTTCTCAGTTTAAAGGCAATTCTAAGGGTGTGGGACCTTCTCGGTTTAAAGGCAATTCTAGGAGTGTGGCGCCTTCTCAATTTAAAGGTATTTCTAGAGGATAGGGGCTTTCTCAGTTTAAAGGCAATTTTAGGGTTGTGGAACCTTCTCAGTTTAAAGGCAATTCTAGGGGTGTTGGGCCTTCTCAGTTTAAAGGCAATTCAAGGGGTGAAGGGCTTTTTCATGTTTAAAGGTAATTCTACGTTTGTAGGGTCTTTTCACGTTTAATGGCAATTCTAGAGGTGTGGGGTCTTTTCATATTTAAAGGCAATTCTTGGGGTGTGGGGCCTTTTCATAATTAATGGCAAATCTAGGTTTGTAGGGCCTTCTCGTTTTTAAAGGCAGTTCTAGGGGTGTGAGGCATTATCATATTTAATGACCAAATAGCAATTAATTGTATAAGGCTGGATGTTAACAACAAAATTTCAAGTTTAAACTTTTACTTAAGAACTTAATACAAATTTGATACATGCTACTTGAAATTAATTTTCAAACGGAATTATACGAGAAAAAACTAGAACATCAGTTTCTAAGAAGGACGAAGAAAGGGTAGAAATTTACTTGATCTTTCAACAAGATTAAGGATTTAGAAAGCCGAATGCGGCCTTCAGACAACTGTTTCCCCGCTCCTGTCCTTGCCCTTATAATAATTTTAGTGATTGCATTTCACATAGCACTAATACCCTTCGGAAAGGTATGAATCCAATTAATCTTCCTCCAGCTATGGATAAATAGTAGGGCAGACTAGGTTCTTCAGCTTTGGTGAGGCAACTAGTCTAGGAGAAGGAAAACTCTGAATTCAAACCTGTTAAACTCCGCTTAAAAAATTAACCTTGTGTCATATCCTGCCCGAGTGGAGGGGTTGGTAAATATGATAATAATTTTAGAATTTCAGAAAAGTATTAGTCAACCTCCAATTTTTGGTCTAAAAATAAATGTTCATAATTCGACCTTTACACGAGTATATACGATGTTTATATTTCAATTTGACGTTGGAGCCTTTAAGATGAATTTTATATACTTTACTTTTGGAAAGTATTGCAACATTTAGAAATCACTGGAGGAGAAATTGGTTTTACAGTTGATATATTGATACTGTGTAACAGATTTACTGAATTAATTGCATAAAAGAAAAATATATTGTTTCCTTCTCTCTGGTGATTATGCCGATGAGTTTTGATTATAAAGAACTCAAGTTAGAATCCGAATCTTAGCTGTGTATTTTACTGGTAATCACTATCACCATGTGTTATTCATCAAAGTTTAAATAAAATTAATACAGCCCTTCCACTGCTGCCATACGTGTACATTTGAATGTCTTACGATATGCATACATTCGGCAGGGTTTTTTTTTTCTCCTTTTCCAATGTGCAATTGACTTGAGTACGTGAACTTGGATCGAATCAGGAATAATTACCGTTAATGGAGATGGTTGTTTTCACTTCATTTTTCCCCGGATTTTTCCATATACAAGTTTCTCAAGAGAGCAGTAGAGACATAGCGTGCCTATGATAAAGTCGTGTGTAGGAAAATTTACAAGTAAAATTCTATTAAACATTCCTCCAAACTTATATATATATATATATATATATATATATATATATATATATATATATACGCAAGGACGTATCTAGAAAAGTAAGAGTATAGGTGCGTTGTTGTTTAATGGATGAATTCGATTGAGAAGTTAAGAAAGCAGAAATGTACGTTTTTGATAGTAAAAAAGAAAATACATAAATTCTTACATCTAGATATTAATGCGGGGGCAGACAAATTCTCGGGTACAATTTCATATTTCCTGATTAGAACACACACACATATATATATATATATAGGTGTGTTTTGATATTGCGATATTTATTTAAAAGTGCTCGATATCTAAGGTAGAACAAAAGTACAGACAGACACAATGTATGCACTAACATTATATATATATATATATATATATATATACATATATATAACTGCTGTATTTGAATATTGCAATATCTATTAAAAAGGGTGTTCGATATCTAAGAGAAATTATGTGTGTGTGCTTGTACCTGCGTGTGATTGTACTCAGATATCGCGCGCACACACACACACACACACACACACACACACACACACACACACACGTATATATATATATATATATATAACAGAAAATATATAAAAATAACGACAGGCAGGCACACATGTGTATGTGAGTGTCTGTATATATATACATATACATTGTTACCAACAAATATACTATTTCGTTGTATAACACCTCTTTAATGTGGCTAGACCTGCGAGATTCTTTAAGCCGAGATCGAAATGCGGATGACTTTACGTCAGTCGGATATCTTACCCCATAGTCTTCGCCATTCTCAACGTAGGCGAAGAAATCTTTTACATATATATCTTTTGACATATACTTTTTTCAGCTACTGGAGTGCTCAGTTCATGAGAAGAGCTATTGCATTTCAGCATATGTGGTAGGCGACAAATTCCTCACTTGAGTGCTCAACTCAGGCAGGGAGCATACATATTGTCATCCACAGACTGTTTCGTTATATCCCAACTTTTCAGGAGAGCAAGTGTTTTTTCAAAATTTATAAAAACATTTTAAGTGCTTTATGTTTTCTTTATGCTTACCCGACTGAAAATCTAAAATATTAAATAATTCGAGTCTCACGTACGTACAGGTTCATCCGACGATCAAGTAATTAATTGTACATTAAACCCGGTGTTATGCGCAATATTTGATATGGTGACAATTTTATTATTTTTTATTTCATACTTACGAAGATAGCATAGGTATATTTGACGGTGCTTAGTGACTATCAGTTTCTAGCCTATTTGATCATAGGGTGAACTAAGATATACATGCTCAGTCACTAATATTGAGGACTCTTTATAAGTATACCAAACTATTTAAGTAATATTATATGTTTGCGCGTGCGTGCGTTAACACACAGATAGGTGAATGGATAGATGAAAGTATGATAATATACAATTATATTAACATAAGGTATGTACATATAAATTGAAAATGAAGGTATCTCTACGCATCCCTGCTGGTAAAGGCCTAACAGTATCCCAATAGTATATGAAAATTAAATAATGTCAAGATACTCTCTCTCTTTCTCTCTCTCTCTCTCTCTCTCTCTCTCATAACTGCTTAATTTTTAATCTGTATGCATTCCTACCACGAGGGTAGTTCTTTTTTTTTTTTTAATGTTTAGGTACATATATTTGTATATGTACACACACCAAATGACAGAATTCTTTGGTTTTGTTTGGTTTGGTTATTTTGTTTAAAAGCATATCAACCTGGGTGTGTTATCTAATGCCAAACCTTGTAAAAGAGTAGTTGTGTTATTACTTAATCCATAGCTAGAGGATAAGGAGGGTCACAGTTTTCCAAAATGTCCAAAAGGGAACATAGTAGCGCCACTGGAATTCGAACTCCCTTACTACACCACGGGGCCTTACCCACGCTCCTCTCCCCGAATTGTTTTAAAGATCTAAGTGTGTACGCACTAATCAGAAATGCGACCAATGTTAAATGCAACATCCCCATCATTCCAGAAAAGCTGTTATTCTTGTTTATATATATATATATATATATATATATATATATATATATATATATATATATATTTGGTCCAGTTAAACCGGAGTTGGGAGTAATTCCATCAAGAAGTTATTCAAGCATGAATATTTAAAATTTTCCTGGTAAAGAGCTCAATGTACCAATAATACAGAGCAATAAATTCTTTAAGAAAAACAACGAAACCGGTCACATAGGATTATAAATTTATTTCAATCCTGTAACACATTTTTGAGGTTTTCAAAAACACATTCAATTTTTTTATCCAAAATGATCTGAAGAAGTCCTGTTACTTTTTTCGTGTTTTTGAAAACCTCAAAAATGCGTAACAGGATTGAAATAAATTTATAATCCTATGTGACCGGTTTCGTTGTTTTTCTTAAAGTATATATATATATATATATATAGCAGGAGGACTACAAGGGGACACGCTGGCTCCGTATCTCTTTATCATTTGTCTAGACTACGTACTTAGAACATCGATTGACAAAATCAAAGAGAATGGCTTCGAACTGACGAAGAAAAGAAGCAGAAGATATCCCGCAACAACAATTACCGACGCCGACTACGCCGATGACATAGCGATACTGGCAAATACACCTGACCAAGCCGAAACACTTCTGCATAGCCTGGAACGAGCAGCAGCAAGCATAGGCCTCCATGTTAATGCACACAAAACGGAATATATGTGCTATAACCAAACGGGGGACATCTCCACTCTAGAAGGAACCCCTCTTAAACTAGTAGACAAATTCACGTACCTAGGAAGCAGCGTCGAATCAACCGAAAAGGACATCGAAACGAGGTTAACGAAAGCATGGACAGCTATCAATAGGCTATCGACTATATGGAAGTCGGACCTGACCGATAAAATGAAACGCAGTTTCTTCCAGGCAGCGGTCACATCGATACTGCTATATGGATGCACTACATGGACGCTAACAAGACGGCTCGAGAAGAAACTAGATGGCAATTACACAAGAATGCTGCGTGCAATCCTCAACAAGTCCTGGCAGCGGCACCCCACAAGACACCAACTGTACGGCCACCTGCCCCCTATCACGAAATCTATTCAAGTTAGGCGAACCAGACATGCAGGACATTGCTGGAGAAGCAGAGATGAACTCATAAGAGATGTACTCTTATGGATCCCCACACACGGCCGCGCAAAAGCAGGACGACCAGCACGAACGTACATTCAGCAGCTGTGTGAGGATACAGGATGTTGTCCTGAAGACCTGCCTAGGGCGATGAACGATAGGGAGGAGTGGCGAGAGAGGGTCAGGGATATCCGTGCTGCCAGCACGATATGATGATGATGATGATATATATGATTAAGATTTATGGCTGAAAACAGTGTAAATCATCGAAACATAATGTTCTGCATACAAGAACCAAGTGTAAGATCATACTGAAAATGTGTTGATCCAAGTTCACTTAAAGACGGGGAACTTATAACTCAAGAGTCGGAAGTTATTCCCTTGTTTTATTTTATAGTTGGACTACTTCAATACAGTTGATATATATATATATATATATATATATATATATATATATATATATATATATATTGTAAGTAAAGTAAAGTTGGCGACCGTAGTCGAGGGCGACCAGAAGGCTACCTTTTCAATAGCTACTACACGGGGGTGTAGGAGAGGGCGCTACTCCTTTCCCTAGATTGCTCCACTTTACCCTTGATACGTGCCTTATATTGCTGAGTGTTAAGCAAGGAGGTATCAAGTACCATTTTTAAAGTCTTTGATATGATACGACCTGGGATTGAACCCAGGTCTCCCGGACCATTGGCGAACACTCTACCCAACCCATAATGATTGGGAGGTTTTCATTTAAAAATGTGTTATCAGACAAAATAACATTACTTTTCAAGTCAGACCATTTTAGCAGCATCAATCTCGCTGCGATGTGCTATTTTACTGGGATATACACGCACACATACACATATATGATAGCTTTTTATTTCACATTGAAATGTAAGATCGGCTATTATTTCCAAGATAACCACATATATCTGGAGAGAGAGACCTGACGATACTGGTTTACCTGAGAATCACCGACGTGAAACTTAAGTCGTGAGTTTTTACCCTCTTTTTATTCTTATTCTATTTTATAGTTGAAAACATTGTCATATTGCGCTGCATAGAACACTGCATATATTTTATTCTTTAAAAAAGCTTTTAGCATAAATTTTAACCATAATTAGATAGACATAAATTTAAACACATATATGGACTTTAATGGATCACACGAAAGGTGACTTGTATATCATTATTATTATTATTATTATTGCTGTTATTGTTATTATTTATATTTCATTAACATGTACAAAGATATACTGCTAAAATCAATGTTTTTTTTTATCGATATATGTTCCTAAATATAAAACTACAAACACAATGTCTTCTGTAGATAAGTATACATTTCTACATTTATTCTTATCTTGTTTGTAAAAAAAAGAAAGGAAAAAGGCATCAATACTTTTAGACACGCATTAAAATGAACTAAGGGGTTGACGGTGAGGAGTGTAGTCACCGGGGGGCGTTTGTGGATTTGATGGAATCTAATTTAACAGTTTCGTATTTTTGCCATTTTACAAATACCTGTGTATCATTTGATCCCCTATTATCAGGATCCATTTCGTAGGCCTCTCTTCTTCCGTTTACTAACCTACAATCGATTTTTTTCAGACATATTAATCGATACACGATAGATTGGAAACACGCCATGGCCCTTATGATGCTTTCTGAATTACTCGGATA
The DNA here is from genome assembly GCA_963585895.1 of Sepioteuthis lessoniana. Taxonomy (NCBI): domain Eukaryota; kingdom Metazoa; phylum Mollusca; class Cephalopoda; order Myopsida; family Loliginidae; genus Sepioteuthis; species Sepioteuthis lessoniana. Next base: position 4,992,695 of record OY757916.1, on the reverse strand, counting down.
CAAATTTTTAAAAAAGACACGAAATAAAAAGAAAAATTAAGAAAAGCAGGTTTTGCATCTCCATTAGATGTAATTATTCAGTTTCATCAAAAGTTTCAATCTTTTCTTAACCAAAAATATTATAGGATTAATAGGAAACAAAAAAAAAAAGTTTATAAATATCTTAGAACTTTGCTAGTTTTCTATTTTGTTTCTTATTTATTATAATAAAAAAAATGGACTGCAAGGATGTTAGAATGCACTCAGTGGTCAATTTGGTGACACGATGTTTTGTAAATTTACTGGTTGTACATGTTGCGATTCCCTTGCTCTCTCTCTCTCTCTCTCTCTCTCTCTCTCTCTCTCTCTCTCTCTCTCTCTCTCTCGTTTTTAATTATGAATCGCCTTCTGGGAAAATTATTTATTACTAGCAAAAGTATTCGTCTACGACGGGTAAAAAATAAAAAAAATAAATCAATATTCTGATTTTAAATTTCTAAACAATGCCAAATTTACTAAGTTTGTAGCCAATAAAGGAATTATGCCGAATTACAAATGGTGATTGTTATTATGAAAGATAAAACTCACATCACAGAACTACCAAGAATATGCACAGAATATTAAGATTGTATTGCTTGCAGAAGAATAAGACATTCCCACCCCCAAAAAAGGATGTCCCTAGTATGACCTTAAATATCATCTGATGGTGAGGTACCATTTCTTGAGATCTGGTGAGGGAAGAGTCCTCCTGTATTGCCATTCTGTCCTTGAGTAGAAGTACATATAAGGATCCAATCTGTGAGTCAAATAGATCCGTTTAAAAATTATTCATATTCGATTGGAATAATTGATACCATCTAACTGTAAATTGTATGCATTAAGAACAGTTACTTGAATCTCTAATTGTTAAATAAGGATTATTATTAGTTACTTGAAACCATATACTTGTTAGCTTTAGTTTGGTTTGGTTTTATGGCAGATCAACCATTTTAGGTTATTTAATGCTAAATCTTGTTTATAGATATATATTAGATATAATTTATATATACATTTTCTTTATAACATTTTTAAGAAGTCTTAGCTCATTTCTTGCACACATTTAAATGGTTTCAAGTATTGCTATGTAACAGTAACAATTTGACATCAATTATTTGTTTGCACGCATATTTTGTAGGATATTTCATCTTTGGTTTGTTAGGGTTTTATGGCATATCAACCACTGTCGGTTATTTAATGCAAAATTCTGTTGATACATATATATGATTTTTAAACCCATTTTGTTGATAACATTTTAAAACTCGTCTATGCTAATTCTTTTGCACACAGTTAAATGTTTTCAAGTATTGCTATCTAATACGAATAATTCTATTAATACTAATCATTTGTTTTCACATAGTGAAATGGTTTCAAGTATTGCTATATAAGTAAAGTAAAGTTAGCGACCACATCAGTCATTTGTCTGCACATATATAAACTGATAAACAAGATACGTAAAAGATTAGTTTGTCGGTAATTTCATTTTTAAATGAAGTGGTTACATGTATTGCTATTAATACTAATTATTCCATTCAGCGTTACTTATTCGTTTGCACACCATTAAATTATTCCAAGTATTTCTATGTATCACTAACAATTCAATTAGATAGCAGTCATTTGTTTACACACAGTTAAATGATGAAACGGTTCTATTTCTTACAAGTCAATTCAGTATATGTCATTTGTTTACACTCATTTTAAATGTCAAACAGTTCAGTTTGAGCCATAGATCTGACCCTATCAGATGCTACCACTCCTGACAGAGTGGACCTGGGAGCAATGACAATAAAAGGGTACTCCACATTTCCCTCAAGCTCTAGCATTACTGAAGTCTCACCATCATATTGTTTAGTGTCCTATCCAGAACACTCATGGAGGCGGGTTTTACCCCTCAGCAGAGATGCAGTCAGTGTATTCTACAGCTCCAGCCAAGTGGGCTAAATAAATCTGTGTGCAAACAAATGACTATTACTGAATAGAAACAATTACTTGAACCCATACCATTAGTAGTAGTCGTAGTAGTAGTAGTAGTAGTTATGCCTCCTAGGGCATCTCCTCTTTTAACTATCTTCTCACATCGACCTTTAAAAAGTATCTTTGCATAGAACATGTAAACTATTCATACAATATCAAATCCTTTAACCTTGGAACGGCAACCGGTCTAGGAGAAGGAAGACTTTGAATTCAAACCAACTGTACTCCGTTTTAAAATAACTCTGTGTGGGTCCAGCTCATAAAGGAGAATTTGAGTAAATACATGATTATGTTTAAGTTGATGTATTTTGAAAGTCGATCAATTTTTTAAGCCAACGGTCACCTAATATCATACAACTATGTGCAAAATAACTAAAGAAATAACTGAAAATGTAAATATAAATGTACAACGAACACGATTCCGTAACCTCTTGGCATATAATAACCCCAAACAAGTTGGCAGGGCATCAAAATCAGTCAATCAATTAGTTATTGCTGTTATCATTAATCGTCTCCAGGAGGAATTATTTATTACTAACTGATGTATTCGTCTACGTAAGGTAAAATGTAAATACTTGAATCGCTAACATAGATACAGTAGCACCCCAATAACAAAAATCCTTTCTATTATCTTAATTTTCAAAATAATGTCTATTTCACCATTTTTATTACCAATAAAGGAATTATTTAGAATTACAAGTGATAATTCTAATAATAAAAGGTAAAGTTACATAACAGGAAAAAAAATTACTAAATATTTCTTTGATTTTCTGGTGAAGTTACAAAACAAGTCTGTTAAAGAAAAAAAAGCCAAGATCAATATTTTTTTTAACGAAATATTTTTGTTGAAGTACAGATTTATATGAAGAGGGGATTTCCCAATCCCCTCCTAAACTTCTGGCTATTTTTTCTTGTTCCCCTGAATTGAAAATACTATCCAGTCGTCGTAGTTCGCTGACAGTATCCGCTGTAAGACCCCTTCCCCACAAAATGGTTCTTCTGGGTATGACACTAAACTACATCTGATGGTGAGACTCCAATTCTGGAAATCTGGGAAGTTTGAATGACCCTTTTATTGTCATTACACCCATCTCTACTCTGACCCGGAGTGGTAGTACCTGTTAGAGTCCCACAGGTCTGCTTGAAAATTATTTATATTAGGAATATTTTGAATCATATTGCTATATATAAATTATTTGTATTCAAAATTTGAAGCTATAATTGTTTACCAAAATTGATTATTACTTACTCAAAACCATATAATTGTATACAAACAAATGACTCTCATTAAGCAGAAAGAATTACTTGAAACTCTATAATTATCAGTATTAGATAGAAATACTTAAAACCATACAATTGCGTGCAAATTATTTGTATTCGATAGGAATTGTTAATGTCATATAGATACTGTTCAACGAACTATTTTTGTTGAAGCCCAGGAGGGAGGAAATGGAGCATTCCCACTTTAGAAGTGGAAAACTCGTTGGAATAAATATGTAGAATGGCAACAGCGCTATTTTGAAGAAAATTAACGTTCTATTATTTCTCTCTGGGCAAATACAGCTTCAATCTGTGACACTTTCTGAAGACGTCTTGTAGAGTAATAATTACCGTTTGTAATGTTCGGTGAGAAAGATTGTAAAATGACCTTAACCTGGAGAGAGAAGAAAAAAAACCGCATATTTCAACTAGTTCTAATTTGTCTATTTGCGCTGTCAAAAGAGAAATATTTCTTATTTAAGTGATTGACTCTTAAGAAAGTTATTCACTTTTTTTTTTCTGATTTGCTAGCCCTAACAAAGCAATAAAAAATAACTATTTTACCTCTAAAACTTGAAGAACTGACTATAAACATCATTAAAAATGCTGATTTAATGTGAATCGTTTTTTCAGCAAGACGATACGTATTTTTCTTACAGAAACATGACTTCCTAATGATTATTATTTTTTATTGTATGAATCACTATCGATAAGAACTAATTTTTACATTAGAATATTCTCGTGTGTCCAAAAATCAGGCAGATCCAAATTGTTTGATCGTCAGTGGAGGATAGACAATCAAATTCTTTTCCCAAGAAAAGTTCATCATTATTTAAAACACAAAATTCAAAGTATGCTAAATTTGAATGGAACAGCTTGATGTAAATTTTGTAATTAACATTACTAGAGGTGACAAAGTCGACCGGCAATAATCTTTATATATATATATATATATACCAAACCCTCCGTTCAGGTGGGATGTGACACAAGGTCAATTTTTTTGCGGAGTTTAACAGAATTTCCCTTCTCCAAGACTGGTCGCCTAACAAATGTTAAAGAACCTAATCTACATTATAATTTACCTATAGCTGGAGGGAGAATAATTGGATTTATACTTTTCCGAAGGGTATTAGTGCTATGTGAAATGCAATCGACCTCGACAAGTATTTGAACTCGTGTCACCGTGTCCATTTCCAACAGCGATAACTATGACACCACGGAGGTGCCCATCGCGTAATGGTAATGAATCCTAGTCATTGTTTTTTTATATCGCGAAGTGAAATACAGTCTTATTCAAGGTTTAGATTTGGGTCATCGTGTGTGTGTGTGTGTGTGTGTGTGTGTGTGTGTGTGTGTGTGTGTGTGTGTGTGGAAAAGAAACGACTGAAAAAATAGACTACAAGGGTTGATAGTTCATACCAACCAACCAACCAACCAACCATCTAAAATAATAGCAAATTTTCGAAGTATGTGAATGAACAAAAATTTACAATCAAATCACGCTTAAAGTACAGGTTCTCGGGAGATCACCGAAGTTAAGTAATGATGAACTGGCTCACAACCTAGGTAGGCGACCACTTATGAACGGTAAGTAATGCAAGCTATCTGAAGCTTGTGTGCTAGACGAAACGAAGCTTTGTAAATCCAAAGTATGTGAATGAACGGACTGAATGAGATATAGGGTTAGAATTAGTTCTCTAAGAACCTAACAGTGCACAAAGGAGATTGTGGAAGTAAATCTGATGAACGTCAAAATTCAGAAATACAAAATGCTATAATTTTTGGATAATGATATCGAGAAAGGTAGATAAAATGAAAAGAAGCAAGAAGGCTCAATGGCCTAATCGGTAACGAAACAGCTGTCAGGTTAAGATAGGAAAAGAGTTAGTCTTCTCAAAGAAGGCTTATTCTTTATCTTACATTCATATTGTTTACAAATGGTTGTAGAAAGGTGGTCTGAGTATTGCGATAAAAAGCCGCAGAAATTAGGATGAAAAACCACAAATGAAAAATTAATAATTTTTATAATTTATTAATTGATTGATTTTAGCGGCATGTTAACTCGTCTAGGGTTAGTTTATACCTTGAGATTACGCTCATATTTTCATTTGTTTTGTAATTGTTTCTTAAGAGATTTTTTTGAATAAGAATATTTCTAAACTGATCTATTTGACCCACAGATGGAACCCTATCAGGAACTACTATAGCGGGTCAGTGTGGACCTGGGAGTAATGGCAATAAAGGCTGCCTCTACTCTCCTCAGATCTCTAGAACTGGAGCCTCACCATCAGTTGCAGTTTAGTGTTATACTCATGACAACCCTCTTTTTAGGAGGTTATACCCTTTGGCAGGCGATTTAGTCTGCATATTCTAAGCCTCGCCGACCGAGAGAGTCAATTTTTGGGTGGGGGTCTTACTCCCTAGCAAGGGATACAGTCAGAATATTCTAAGCCTCACCGACCGAGGGGTTATGATTTCAATGTTTCTTTATTTGAAATTTGACATTTGAATATTTTCTGTCAATCAAGAAAACAGAGAACAATCAGAGATTGGTATTTTATTAATTTTAATTTTTTTATTTTTAGTCATGTTTTTAAATTTTGTCTACTATTTTCTTCTATATATTTAATTTCAGTTGCTTTTTATCTCAATATACTCTGTGTCCTGGATATGACATTGAATTATCTGATGTCGAGGCTCGAGCCCTGGAATTTTCCTGAATTGCTCCAGGGTCCACTCAGGCCCGGAGTGGTAGCACCTAATAGGATCCTATCTATGGGTAAAAAAAACTGTTTGACCATTTAAACTGTGTGCAAACAAATGACTTATGCTAAATTAACTTGTTAGAAATAGAACTGTTTGATCATTTAACTATGTGTAAACAAATGACTGAAGCTTAATTGAATTGGTTAGTGATACATAGCAATACTTGGAACCACTTTATGAATGAGTAATGTTGAATAGAATAATTAATGTTAAATAGCAAGATTTGTAACAACTTCACAGTCTTCAAATAAATGATTAATATTGAATAGAATTTTAAGTATTAGATAACAATAATTGAATCCATTTAACTGAGCAGAAACAATAGCAATACAAACAAATTAGTTGTAACTCATTTAAAAATGCAATTACCGACAAACTAATCTCTTACATATCATATATATCTTTTTAACTGTGAGTAAACACATGATAAATATCAAATAGAATTATTCGTACTCGATAACAATACTTGAAAACATTTAACTGTGTGCAAAAGAATTAGCTCATACAAGTTTTAAAATGTTATCTACTAAGTGTGTTTACAAATCAAATTTCATTTATATGTATAAACAAAATTTCGCATTAAATAACCGACAGTGGTTGATATGCCATAAAACCCAAACAAACCAAAGATGAAATATCCTACAAAATATGCATGCAAACAAATAATTGATGTCAAATTGTTACTGTTACATAGCAATACTTGAAACCATTTAAATGTGTGCAAGAAATGAGCTAAGACTTCTTAAAAATGTTATAAAGAAAATGTATATATAAATTATATCTAATATATATCTATAAACAAGATTTAGCATTAAATAACCTACAATGGTTGATCTGCCATAAAACCCAACCAAACCAAAGCTAACAAGTATATGGTTTCAAGTAACTAATAATAATCCTTATTTAACAATTAGAGATTTAAGTAACTGTTCTTAATGCATACAATTTACAGTTAGATGGCATCAATTATTCCAATCGAATATGAATAATTTTTAAACGGATCTATTTGACTCACAGATTGGATCCTTATATGTACTTCTACTCCAGGTCAGAATGGCAATACAGGAGGACTCTCCCCTCACCAGATCTCAAGAAATGGTACCTCACCAACTAAATTATATTCTGATCTTTATTTCTCTTACAGTAATGAACAGTTTGTATCGGAGAAAAAAATCACGTTTTTTTCATCGAAGAAGTCAGGTTATCCGTACCATGTGTTTAGACAAATCTGATTCGAGATCCATTGACACTGCAATCATCTAAATCACACCTATTAATTATCCCTTAATTTGTCTTCAATCTGCTGTCGCCATGTATATTTTAATTGCTTTTACACACTAATATTCTAAGAGGGATATTTTATTTGGTTTATTGTAATTAATTTTAAATGAAACATAGAGATTATTATTCTAAATTTTGACTAGTATTTTCTTTTATCAGCGATCAGTGGGTGGGGCTGGTATTTTGACGTTTAAATCAGAGAATGTCAACTCAAAAAGTACACCAACTCCATTAGTGGCTCATAATATCCATATTACAAGCTCCCTCACATCTATTACCAGCCCCACCCTCTCTCTCTCTCTCTCTCTACCTCTCTTTCTATCGCCCTCACTTATCTCTATCTCACCCCTTCAGTCTATCAAACCCCTCTCATATCTCTTGCACACACACACACACACACACACACACACACGCACACACACACACACGGTTCTTTCACCCCTCTTCACTTTCATCTTGCTCTCTTGCCCCCCCTCTTTCTCTCTCTCTCTCCCTCTCACACACACACACACACACACCGCTGGTGATCTCATCCACTCTTTCTCTTATCTCTTTATCTTTCTCTTTTAATTTTCTCTCTTGCGCCTTCCCTCTTTCATACAGCTCTCTCTTTTTTCCCCCACCCAAGTTTTTTTTTCTCTCCCTCCTATCTCTATCTCACCTTCGTTTTTCCACACCCAACCTCCTTTTCTTTCTTTCCTGTCTCTTTCGTTACTCGCCTTCACCCTCACTTTCTCGACAACCTCTCTCTCTCTCTCTCTCTCTCTCTCTCTCTCTCTCTCTGTCTACTAAAAACGAGAGCTTTCTCTCTTCCGTTTCCGCTACTGTTGTCATATAAATTCCTCCGGATATTTACTTAAATTATGCTCTTATGAAAAGAAGAAAGTAAGATGATAAGAGGCATAAGAAGAAAAGGGGACAAAATTATCTTTAAGATCTAAGGATAGATAGATAGATAGATAGATAGATAGATAGATAGATAGATAGATAGATAGATAGATAGATAGATAGATACTTTTGGAAAGTAAAAGGTTTTAATGAAACAGTTTAAGGAGGCGGCACTGTGTGGGTGATAAAAGAAAAAAAAAGTAAGGAAATAAAAAAAATGTCAGACGTAGTTATTCATAGGATCGAAACCTGATAGGTTCAGTATTGGTTGGTTAATCGAAGCTATGATTGGTACATTAACGAAAATTTAAATTGTAGTCGTTTAAAATCGATCACTTCTCGTGTTTGTAGACCTCCCGCCTAAACAGAGGAAAACTTTGCAATTTTCTAAACTAAAAATTCGTTTTGTTAATACACATTTTTTTTAAAAAGATCATATGTTTGTTGTTGTTGTTTTTTTATTATTATTATTTCATTTCATTTTATTTCAAATGGCTCCCTACGATTCAAGCTTTTGATTTGAAGTCTGTTCGCAAAAGACCTATTAGCGTGTTCTTGCCAATGAATTGCTTCTTTGTGTGACTTTACATTAAATGGAGGTGAGGGCAATGGAGGGTGGTGAAGAGAAAAGAACGCACCACCGTCATCACGAGATTGGCCCACCCCTCCGGCTATTTTCACTGCAAATGCAAAGAGAATCAACTTAAACACTTTGCGATAACTCCTCGTTTACTCATTGCATTCATTGTGCAAAATTCAAGAAAGTTTTCTCAAATTTTTGTTATGGCATTGATCTTCTATTTGAGAAAGGTGAAAACTTTGATTGTAAAAGACAAACAACTTAAGGCAGACTGCGTCAGTGTAAGCGAATTTCCCAATCAATTATTTACTAGTGCATTACACTTGCGTCGCAGGATTCCTGCTTTCATCAATGCTCTCAGACACCTTTATAGCTAACAGAAAATTATATATATATATATATATATATATATATATATATATATATATATAAAGAGAGAGAGAGAGAGAGAGAGAGAGAGAGTTTTTGTCTTTCAGCTAATGTAGCTTGTTTATTAACCATAATATATTTAGCTTGAATTTTTCGATGAAGCATCTTCAATTACTATTTATATTAATTTTGAGTCGTATTTTTCATAATCTTCATAAGTTTTGTTTCTTTTATATCCAGGAATATCTGTTTTATTTCTTCTGATACGCCGTTGTAAAAATTGCGACCCGAGTTAGTTGCGATAAAAAGCAATTAAACTTTGTTAAAAGACGAAGGAAAATAAGCTTTATGACTGATATTATCATTCATAATAATAATAATAATAATAATAATAATAATAATAATACTAGTAGCTAACGCTGGTGAGAAACACTCGTTAGGAGTAAAGTAATAGTAATAAAGCCTACATATAACCAAAGTGTTGTAAAAAAAAAAAGGCAATAATAATAATAATGATAATAGTCAAAATTTCATCCCGAAAGCTATGGAAAGCTGGAAAGTAAAAGTGACTGCTGGGGAATAGATCTTCAGATTGACAGTCACAAGAAAAAAAATGAACCATATTTAGAAGACTCCTGGAGACCCGAGGAAACTTGATCATACACAGATTTCTATGAAAAAAAAAAAAATACCCGTTAAAACTGGTGGGAAAAATGTTCTAGGAGTAAAATAATGATAACCGTGCCGCTAAAAAATGATAAAATTATTTCAATAATTTTGCAATTAAATTTTACTTATATCAAAAACTTTATGTTCTGCATTTTCTTATTGATGGTCAGCAATTTTTTTGAAATTATACTTTGGATAAAAATGAATAGATAAAATTAATCCCTTACCCAGTCTCTTTGAAATAATAAATAATATAAAAATAGAATTAAAAAACTGTTGTTTTTTTTATGAGGAGCATTTACTAAACGGTCATGACTCCAGTAGTGTATTGATGTATTTAATTTTTCTCGGAAATCAGGATTATATCAGCCATATATGAATATGCAAATCTTATACTTTATATACATATGAATTCACAATCTATTGCACTATCGTAAAACAGCACAAACAACATACTTTAGTTGTCTGACTGGCCGCCTGAGTGTCGTGATGTTCCAGTTTGTGATTACAGTCAGTACATCTGCTCTTGGAAACGGTTTGTGGTATCGCGTCAATACAATACTTAATTCGTGTCACAGTTTTATTATTTTGTATTAATATCTGTGTTAATTTGTTAAATACGTTCATCAAACATGATTTTTAAGTGTGAAATGTTTGTGAAAGACAACTGGAGTTACGGTAAGTGTTGTATATCGATTGTTAGGGGTACAGTTCCACTGGTTCAGTATTCTGTGGTAAAGGTTTGGATTTTAGGTCTACCGTATAAGTCGACACTTAGTTTTGTAGGAATTTTTTTAGGCTTAAAACGTTTACTTGTATGCCACATTTTACGGTACTTGAACAATCGTAGAATAATTTTTATTACCGAAGACTGCAAAGGCCCATTTAGGAATTTAAGTAGGTTTGTCAACTCTTCTAAATTATAATGGGAATTTGCTTTTAATCTTCTTAATCTATCCTAAAAATATTTAAGAAGGATAGAAAATATGTATTTTTTGCTGTTCTATTTTTGTTTTGTCTCTTGCTTGTTTGTTTTCTGATCGGGGATGCAAGTCCAAAAAACAGAACTAAATATATGTTTTGTTATGTCGATTGAAATACAGTGGGTTGTTTTTATCTATATTCAAATATTTCGATACAAGTTTGCTAGAAAATCGGGTACGTGAAGCTCTGTGTTTTCATGCAATTTTAGCGATTTTCACCAGATTTTCACGTGATTTTAAGTATTCATATCAAATAAAAAAAACAAACTGATTAGATGGGACCGTAACAGTTACTACCATTCCGGGTCAGAGTAGAACTGGGAGTAATGGCAATGAAATAGTGCCTCCACAATCTGCATAATTCCAGAACTGGATCTTCACCATTTAATATAGTTTCATATCATACTCAAGACATTTCTTTTGGAGAGGGATTTTTATATTTGAGCATAAGATGAAGACAGGGAAGACTACCATACAATCGTATTGAACATTGCTTTATTCTCTCAATGAATGCATTTGGGATATGTTACACTAACTGGATATGTTACACTCTGTTGTGTCATTTTTGTTACACTCTGTTGTGTCATTTTTGTAATGTATGTATGTATGTGTATTGATGGGTGTGTATATGTGCGTATGTACATATGTATACATATTTCAAAATGAATAGGTCTACTCATATATATATATATATATTAAGCATTATTCATTTCGCTCTTACATACGGGTATGTTTCCAGCTTGTTGCTTTCGTCGGAGAACATTTAATGTTTTTTCAGGTTTTGTATCAGTTTATATAGAGGTCACTGTTTTGTGTTAGATTTCTTGTAGGGGTTGATTCTTTCTTTCTTTTCTTCCACCTCTCTTTCTCAGAGTGTGTCTCCTATTCTCCCTTGTGGGTACATTTTTATTTTACTGATTAGTCTTTGATATTTGATATGCTATAATGTTTTTTGTTGTTTTACTCTGAGTCGTAGTGTGTGCTTGTGTGTGTATGTGTGTATAGTTGACATATTATAGAGTTTATTGGTCTTTCTTTTTGTTAAAGTGGTTTTGAATTCAACTAACATCTAATTTTTGCCCCTTCCCTCTCTCTCTCTCTCTCTCTCTCTCTCTCTCTCTCTCTCTCTCTCTCTCTCTCTGTATTTGTTTCTCTGTGTGGGTGGGTGTGTATAATTTGTATTTTATTTGGAGTGGGTTTAATTATTTCTATGAAACTTTTTTCTTTTGAAGTAATGACTTTGTACTTTTGAATTTCTCTCTGTGTGTGTGTGTGTGTGTGTGTGTGTGTGTGTGTGTGTGTGTGTGTGTGTATATATATATATGCGTATGTTTGTTTCTGTTTGTGTATAGTTTATGTTTTATTCAGCGAGGGCTTGAATTTTTCTATGAAGTTTTTTTCTTTCATTTTAAAGTCAAGTGTAGCCGTTAGTTTGATATATGAGCATTGATTTAAATTTTCCGTGACTACATTCGTATAGGTGTTTAGATACATTTAATTTTCTATTTTCTGGTACTTTAATGTTGTTTTTGTGGAGTGATATCCTGGTATTGAGAACTTGTGTCGATCCTACGTAGACTTCTTTACATTTCTTAAATTTGACTATGTAGATTACGTTTTTTGAGTTACTGCTTAAATCTTTATTTATTGTGAATTTTGTTTTCGGATTTTTAAAGGCATAGGAATTTCCTTTTACAATTATATCACATACTCCACATCTTTTATTCTTGCATTTGGTAACTCCTTGTGTAGTGTTTTCCCTGAATATAGAAGAGGTGAGTAGTTTTTTAAAGACCTTTGGGTTGTCTCTGGCTTTTAATGACTTTTGTTGTGTCTAGTATTTCTTTGATTTTATCATTGTTTTTAAGTTCTAGATTTTTTTTATTATTTCTGGGAATAGTTATGGGTTGTTTTTATTGTAGTTTGTGACGTATATCAACGGTTTTTGGTTGTTATGCTTTTTAGGGTTTCGTATTTTTTTAGACTTTTTTCGGCTCATTCGAATCCCTTATTTATCAGTGGCCTAATGTGTAGAGTGTTCGTCAATGGTCCAGGAGACCGAGGTTCAATCCTTGGTCGAGTCATACCAAAGACTTAAAAAATGGTACTTGCTTAGCACTCAGCATTATTAGGTTAGGATCTTGGGTAAAGTGGAGCAATCCAAGGAAAGGAGTAGCGCCCTCCACTACACCTTGGTGTAGTAGCTATTGAAAAGGGAGCCTTCTGGTCACCCTTGACAAAGGTTACCAACTTTATTTATCAGTGTTATTGGGTATCCTCTCTGGTATAGGGTTGTGTATAGCTCTTTAAGGCGAGTTTTCTGGAGTTTTTATTTTTGATTATGGTGCATATTCTAGAGTGTAAGGGATGGATTTTATGCCGTTTCGAGGTGGTCACTATTGACGTGGAGGTATTGTTGGGTGTCTGTGGGTTTGTGGTTGATATCTGTGATGATTTGGCCATTTTCGTTTTTATGAGGATGTCAAAAAATGGTAGTTCTTTAGAGCTGTGTTCCATAGTGAATTTGATTTGGGGGTGTAGGTTTTGGAACAGGTTGTGTAATTTATTAATGTTTCTTCATTGGCATTTTCAGAATATGAAACAATCATCTAATTATCTTTTCTATGACTTAGAAAATTCTCCTTTTATGTTGTCGCGTATTTTTTACCCATAATGTCGTATAGATTTTCTTCAAAATATGCAAAGGTGAGGGTGGCGTGTGTTGGTGCCATTTTATATACATGTATATATATGGAAATCAAACCTGACCGATAAAATGAAACGCAGTTTCTTCCAGGCAGCGGTCATGTCGATACTGCTGTCTGGATGCACCACTTGGACGCTAACAAAACGGCTGGAGAAGAAGCTAGACGGCAATTACACGAGAATGTTGCGAGCAATATTGAATAAGTCCTGGCGGCAACACCCCACAAAGCACCAACAATACGGCCACCTGCTTCCCATCACGAAAACTATCTAAGTTAGACAAACCAAACACGCTGGACACTGCTGGAGAAGCAGAGACGAGCTCATAAGTGATGTACTCCTATGGACCCCTACATATGGCCGAGCAAAAGCAGGACCACCAGCTCGAACATACATACAGCAGCTATGTGAGGATACGGGATGTAACCCTGAAGAACTGCCAGAGGCGATGAACGATAGGGAGAAATGGCGAGAGAGGGTCAGGGATATCTGTGCTAGCAGCAGGACATGATGATGATGATATATATGCATACATGGATCTGTATGTGTATATATATATACAGGTGTATATACATGTGTGTGTATATATATATGTATATATATATGTGTATAGTTTTGTTTGGTTTCATAGCATATCAGTTATAATAGGTTACTCAATGCCAAATCCTTTTTATACTTATATATGATATATATGATTTCTTAACACATTTTGTAGAAAAGACTTTTAAACGAGCCCGGTTTAAATTATTTCTATCGAATACAAATAATTCTATATACTATTAATCATTTTTTGTACACATCTAAATGGTTCCAACTCTTACTATGTATCACAAACAATTCAATTAAACATCAGTCATTTATTTACATACTGTTGAATGATTAAACAGTTCATTTTCAATCAATTCAGTTTAGCGTGTAATTTGTTTGCACTCAATTTAAATATTAAAGTACACAGTTGAATGTCAAACAGTTCTATTTAATCCATTAATGGGATCCTATCAGGTGCTACCACTCCTGGCCAGAGTCGACCTAGGAGCGATGGCAATGAAGGGGTACTCCGCATTCCCCAAAGTTTCATTACTGGAACCTCACCATCAGACTGCTTAATATCATATCCAGGACACTCGTTTGGGAGGAGGGATATTACCCTTTTGCAGAGACGCAGTCGGTGTATTCTTCAGCCCCAGCCGACTGGACAGTATATATATATATAGGTATATATAGTAAGTAAAGTTGACGATCGAAATCTGAAAGAAAAACCTTCAAATAAATTTTAGTGTTCTAGGGAAAGGTAAATTCTTTGATTATTCAATTAAATTCATATCTCTTTTGTTTTGATTTGTAGACATTTTGAATTGTATGTTTGTCTTGACTGACAAAATTGAAGAAACATATCGTCAAAAATCTTGTTGAAAAAAATCTCATGAAGATCCGATCTCTCTCTCTCTCTCTCTCTCTCTCTCTCTCTCTCTCTCTCTCTCTCTCTCTCTCATAGCAAAAAAACGGTATGTCGTAGAGCTATTTTTGCTAGTGCAATATTATGAAATGTCTCTAATTTTGAGAATGAAAAAAGCTTTGATTAAAAATTAGATTTTTGAATACAAATTTTAATCATAAAACTTTCATTTAAATTTCTAATTAAGGATAAACAGAAAAAAATGTATTTCCATAGGAAACAACTTCAATTCACTGGCAAAATACGGGGTTATTTACATAATCAGAAAATAGGGAAAATAAACAAAGAGGAACCTTTGACCTGTGTGCATCATCTATGTCACTCCTAGTGACATAGCTGTGATGGTATATTAATAATGATGTATAATTTTAATTAAGCTTATTTAAACTAATTAGTGTGTACAAATAATCCTCGTATGAATTCTATCGGCGGGAAATAATATGAGTCAGATCGGATTGATCGGATGAGGCTAAAAGTGTCATTAAACAAAATTTGAAAATGGAATGACAGAAAATTGTTTTACAGTCTGACTTGTATGTTTATGAGGTGCTCTAAGTGTAACGGTTATCGTTGTAATGAAATGGAATTGTTGACTCGAGTTCAAATCCTGAGTGAAGCAGTTTACGTTTCCCTTCGTGCTTATGCACGAGGGAAAGTATATATCTGTTTTCTACCGATCTATGGCTAAACAGTAGGGCAGACTAGGTTCTTTAACCTTGGTTTGGCAACCAGTCTAGGAGAAGGAAAACTTTGAATTCAAATCAGTTTTGCACCACTTAAAAATTGTCCTCGTGTTAAATTCTGCCCGAGGGGTTCGGTAAATACATGCATTAATGCTTGATACATAAAAAATAATGAAACACCTTTTTGTTTTTGTATTAAAAGTTAAGAAATTCATCGTTGCAAAGTGTTTCATATCATTGGCGGATCATTTTCTTATATTGGTGGACTTTTTCATTGATATTGGCGAGTTATTTCGGAGATTTTAATGAGTATGTAAAATCTTTTTCGTAAATCAATATAATATAATAAAATAAGATATAATATAATATAATAGTTTTATTTTAAAACAAAACTTCAATCGCAGCCTAAATGAAGAATAAAAGTTGAATACATCTTTTATCTTTCGTAATTACATATTTTATTAGAAATAAACTTGATATAAAGCTTCCTTTTTGAGATTCAAATTAAAGAACGTGTCTCGTTTAGTTTGCAGATGTAAGAAAGGCAATGAAATTTCAAAAATCATTAATAGAAACAATGTTTGTATCGTCAGCTTCAGATAAAAATGCAAAAATTATCTACTAAATTATCAGTAGAGGAAATAGATAGTTTTCGATTGATGGGGAGATTTTTTTTTATTTAATTTCATAACACACACACACACACACACACATATATATATATATATATATATATATATATATCAAATATGATAATATACAAGTTGTTCCCTTTAACAATGAGTTAAGTAGGAGAACATGTTATAAAAAGAATTTTTCACGAAGTGGTCAACAGCATTAATGCAGGAACTTATATAATAATAATAATAATAATAATAATAATAATAATAATAATAATAATGATTATCATTATTATATTATTATTATTATTATTATCATTATTATTAAAATAACAGCAAACAAGACGCTCTTCACACAGAAAAAACCGACCTTTTTGCTGTTATATATATATATATATATATATATATATATAATTTTAAAGTCTATTATGATGTCAATAAATTTAGTAGGTTAGTCTTATATATTAAAACTCTAATTTAGTAACGCTCTACCACGCTACTGAAGTTTATTGCTTTGATTTTATTTGGCTGGTTTCTTGTTTCTTGGGGAGTTGAGCGGAAGAGTACCTTTTAAGATAAGATCACGTTCTCCTTAAAGTGCTTAAATTTTGTATTTCATTTTTGTTGTAAATAAACACCTTCTTGATTTAAGCGAATTTATACAATTTTTTATTCGCATAAAATATTTCTTTCTTCCATCCAAATATCCTCCCTTAGCATCGCTACATTTATTCCACCTTATTTTACTTGACATCAATTATTAAAGGACTGATAAATTCATTGATGCTCACTTCAATTTGATCTTGGTTAGAACTTTTTTTTTTTTTTGTCTGAAACAAATTCTTGCTTCAAGAATTGGCATTTAGAGAGATCTAGTAAATAATCTGGTTGTTTGGTCTGGTTTATTTGTTTAACGGCATATAAACTCTTCATGGGGTATTTAATGCCGAAATTTCATTCATTTGTAAATGTTCAATTGTACTCATATTTAAATTTTCAATAACTGAGATTTTTTAAAATTTTTATCATTAAGGGTTTTCGGACAATTGTCTTCATCTTTATTGTTATTTCCACAACGTTTCGGCCGATATGTCCTCCGGCCTTCTTCGGGTATTTGTCGAACCCGAGAACCTTCACAGAACTTCGATCTACGTCCTTTATTGAATCCACGGGGGTCGCCTGTTCTGATTCCGTTAGCCATAACCGGGTACAAGTGTTTAGTATTCCTATATTTTTACTCATCTGCAACCTCCCGATGATTGTCTCCTTAGAAGCTTAGTGAACCAACGCCTATAACCGTTATGCTGGACAATTCAGAGAGTATTTTTGGGACTTATAAACTTGTTCTTACTTGACAAGAATTACTACTATTATGTATGATTTTTTACCTGT
This sequence comes from Sepioteuthis lessoniana, assembly GCA_963585895.1. NCBI lineage: Eukaryota > Metazoa > Mollusca > Cephalopoda > Myopsida > Loliginidae > Sepioteuthis > Sepioteuthis lessoniana. Next base: position 4,975,053 of record OY757916.1, on the reverse strand, counting down.
GCTCATATTCAGATTTATTTGTTTATTTATCTTTTTTATTTGTCATCAATCGTTTGTTTACACAGTTATATTAAGTATTCCGATCAAATACAAATAATTTTTACACAATAATATGGTTTCTAGTTATATTGCTATTAAATAATAACCATTTGTTTGGACACAATTATATGGTGCCAAGAATGCTTACCTAACATCAATAATTTGCAAACAGTTACATTGTTTCATGTAATTAGTAAATACATATACCTTTAAGTAATTATTTTCAACTTAAATAGTTTGCTAACAGTTATACAATTTGAAGTATTCTTATCAAATACGAATAGTTTTAAATTGATCTATTTGACGCATACATAGAACACGAACATATACGACCACTCCGAGTCAGAGTGAACATGGAAGTAATGGTAATGATGGGGTACTCTACACTCGTTTCAACTCGAGAATCTATCAACAGATGCAATTTTAGTATCATACTCAGAATACCACTTTTAAGAGGGGTGAGGATCTTCTCTGCTCGGGATGCAGACAACATATTCTCAGCCTCACTTTAAACAGGATGTAACAAAGTCTTAGGTTATTTGTGAAAAATGCTGGTAAACTTTAACATGCATTAAAATAAAAGTCTTTGTAGTCAAGTTTTCGAAACTTAAATATTATTTGTGACTTAAAACGTTCGAGTTATTTTAATTAAATAGTCACGACGCAAAGCAGAATCATTTCCAAACTTTTTTTTTTCATTTCTGATTAGGATCAAGTAACGGAAGTTGTTTCCTGACATTTAACAATAACTTACGCTCTGTTTGTTTCAAAATTCCTTATATATATATATATATATATATATATATATATATATATATATATATATATAACTCTTTTTTTCATGAAAAAGTGCTCAATGCTATCACGGCAGAGCAAGTGTAAAACTCAGAAGATTCGAATTATGGGTTTATGATTATATATATATATATATATATATATATAATTTCATGTGTGTATGTGTGTGTGTGATTCGGCAAAAATATTCCGAGCTTTTTATTTAAGCAATATACTCGAAAATGTTGTTTTAAAGAATAAGACAATATGCACTCTAATTTGCAATTGGAAGATAATCTTGTTGGTTCTACATGTTTTTTAAATCGTTCAAATTCTCAATAAAACGAAAATAAGTATTAATTTCTTTAATTGTCTCGTGAACAGACGCAGCAATATCATCATGGATTGGAATTACAGCAGGAATCCAGCGAATTCACTGATCGTCTAGTAATAGTTTAACTAGAAAGCCAGCCATTATATTCAATTTTAACGAGTATTTTTCTTCGTCTAATTTTGGTTGCTTTTTAATTGTAACTCGTTCTCTCTACGATAGCATAAAGCAGCACGTATCGGAAAGAATATTAAAGTATAAGTTTATCAAATGGTATTCGAACTCACGACGTCCTTTTTTGTTGAGGGAAAGGCTTATGTTACGTAGTAACTGTCTTTATCACTTGGCTACAAAAGAGCGACGATAACGTTATCATCCAAATAATCCTGATGAACAAACCCAACAATTTCCATCTCTAATTTGACGGCGCTATAAAACATTGATAGTATAAATAACATTTTATTTATTTATTTTGGGATGAAAATTTGTTAATCATAATTATTAATCTTAATTAGTTTTTCAAAATGCAATTAAAAAGTAGACAAAATTAAAATAGAGAAAAATAGTAGATAAAAATTAATAATAAATATCGACAAAATGATGATTAAAACTGTATAAAAAATTCATGGAAAGCCAAAATATAGACATTATTTGTATTCTGAAGAGGTGTATTTTATTACCGTTTAAACCAAGTGATATATATATATATATATATATATATATATATATATATATATATATATATATATATATTATTACACAAATGAATTATAATTCTGTGTTTCGGCAATCGTCTTTTTTAAAAGACACGAAAAGTTCAAATTAATAAAAATGATCGACAAATCTTTGCCTAAAAATAAATGAAACTGAATTTAGAATACATGGAAACAAACATTTAGAGAGTATTTGTACCTCCCCATTCAGAAGAGCTGTATTCTTATTTTTCGTTTAAACTATTGTCTTTTTGAATGTCGTATCAAAAAGAAAAAAAAAGTTTGAAGTAAAGGAAAATAAAATAAAAAAAGCGTGCAGATTGTGAATGAATAAGAAATTCTGAATCCGACTTCACTAAATTCTCTTATCTCGTTGAGACACATAATTCTTTATTTACAGCCGCAGTGAACAGAAAATGAAGTGAAGCTAATAGTCATTTACAAAGCTTTATGTATTATAGATTCTGATGTTAACCATGGATGTTGTCAGGTACAATGCATCACTTGTTAATTAGTATGCAATCGGCAGCCTCGAATGTGCAGTTGGGAAAAAAACTGATTATTCAAAGAAAACGGTGATAAACACCAAAATGGTGTTGGAATTTATACGACTTAAAATATAATGAAATATTACAAGATGAAGTATCTGTCTACGTTTTAATGACTGTTGTGTTAGCTGAAAAGGAGAGCATGTTCCCTAATTTAGACTTCGTTTTGTGAAAAGTGGCGGTTTTTGTGTCTATGCAAACGAAATGACTTGAATCAGATGGAAAATACTTTTACGAAAATCGATCGGTGATTTTTATGTCAGTTATCTTCGTTGGTAATGAAATCGCCGACATGAGTTCAAATCCTGGACGAGACGGAGTGCGATCTCTTCTCCCCTTTGCAGCAGGGCATATGGGTTCTTTAGCCTTAATGGGTAGAGGGTTCGCCAATGAACCAGAAGACTTGGGTTCAATCCCAGGTCGCTTTATACCAAAGACTTTAAAAATGGTACTTGATACCCCCCTGCTTAACACTCAGCAATATAAGGTACGTGTCAAGAATAAAGTGGGGCAATCCTGGGAGTAGCGCCCTACCCTACACCCACGACTACGATCGCCAACTTTACTTTTTACTTAGTCATGGTTTGGCAACTGAACTAGGAAAAGGAAAAGTCTAAATTCAAACCAGCTTTACTCCGTTAAAAATTTCACCTTGTGTCGCATTCTATTTGTGGTGGAGGAGTCGGGTAAATATCGATTAATGCCTTGGAAAGTGGAGACTCGACTGATATATCCCTACTACTAAGTATTTCAAGAGACAACAGCTGACATTATTATATTTTTCTTTGGTTTCTTAACTTAGAATGAAAATACTTGTTTATTTTGAAATCGATATATTATTAACCTTCCACGAAAATTTATTTGATGAAGATTATCTGTATTATTTATTTGACCGTTTAACTTTAAGAGAAAAGTCCCGAAAGAATCGGACACAAAACATATACAATTTTTTCTCCAGGTTGCTGAATTTTTTGTTTAAATTCCATGAAAACTTATGAATAAAGTAAACTTTTTAATATCACTGTCAGATGTGATCTCCCTTATTCCGTAATATTGGGCAAACAGTCTATAGTAAAATAGTGTTTAACCTGAAATATTCGACTAAAAGGTTTTAAAGATTGATTTTAACGGCATGTTAACGCGTTAAGGGTTATTTTATGCCAAGATGTTAGGGAATCGTATTCATTATACATTTTTGAGTCGTTGCTTTTTAAGAGGATTTTGCACTCAGTTATATGATATCAAGTATTCCTATCTAATACAAATAATTCGCACACAGTTGTATGGTTTCAAGTATTCCTATCTAATACAAATAATCCGCACACAGTTGTATGGTTTCAAGTATTTTTATCAAATACTAATAACCATATGGCTTCAAATAATCATTTATAATTGATAATAGTCATTTGGGGCGTAGTGGCTGACGTGCTGAACTGTGACATTTTAGTAAGCGAGTTCAAACTCCAGTCGCGCTATTTTATGTCCATTCTCAGGAAAGGTATGAATTCCCTTATCCACCCCCAGCTATGTGTTAAATAGTACCATTACTGTTCCTCTACAAAGTGACTTTGGCATTAAATAACCCACGAAGGTTGATATGCCATTAAACAAATAAGCAAAATCAATTCAAACTGTTTGCTTTGAGTTATACGGTTTCAAGTAACTTATAATAATAATAATAATAATCGTTAGTAAACAATTCTAGCTTCAAGTGACTTTTCTTGATACAAATAATTTAGAACTAGATGGTATCAAATATTCCGAACAAATACAAGTAACTTTTCAACAGATCTATTGATAGGATTCTAACAGGTACTATCGATCCGGTTATCGTCACAGGATATGGACACGGCGACACGAGTTCAATTCCTGGACAAGACTGATTGCATTTCACATAGCACTAATACCCTTGGGAAAGGTATTAATCCAATTATTCTCCCTCCAGCTATGGGTAAATAGTAGGGCAGACTAGGTTCTTCAGCCTTGGTGAGGCAAGTAGTCTAGGAGAAGGAAAACTCTGAATTCAAACCTGTTAAACTCCGCTTAAAAAATTGACCTTGTGTCATATCCTGCCCGAGCGGAGGGGTTGGGTAAATATGATCAATCCGGGTCAGAGTGGGCCTGGGAGTAATGGTACTCCACACTCTCCAGAGAACTGGACTGCAACCTCACTATCCAATGCAGTTTTGTGAAATGCAGTCAATCCTTCCCCTTCAGCAACGTATTTTACAGTCTGTCAACAGAGCGAAATTTCTGTTTGATTTGGTTTATTGGGTAAATGGCAAACTCTTAATCGGTTACTTAATGCCGAGATTTGATTGTAATGAACTCTATTTTCAAGGTAAATAGCCCCCTTTTTATATATAATTGTTTTTAAATAAATTTCTATGATTTCCAATCTAATACTTAAATAGAACTGTTTGACATTTAAACTGAGTACAAACAAATGACTTGTGCTAAATTGAATTGTTCGAAATAGAACTGTTTGATCATTCAACTGCGTGTAAACAAATGACTCATGCTTAATTGAATTATTAGCGATACAGACACAGTGCGGAAGCAAAACTAGGAATATTCTAGTATAATAATCATCATCATCATCATCATGTCGCGCTGGTAGCACGGATATTCCTGACCCTCTCTCGCCACTCCTCCCTATCGTTCATCGCCCTAGGTAGGTCTTCAGGACAACATCCCGTATCCTCACATAGCTGCTGAATGTATGTTCGTGCTGGTCGTCCTGCTTTTGCACGGCCATGTGTGGGGGTCCATGAGAGTTCATCTCTTATGAGTTCGTCCCTGCTTCTCCAGCAGTGTCCTGCATGTCTGGTTCGTCTAACTTGAATAGTTTTCGTGATAGGAGGCAGGTGGCCGTACAGTTGGTGTCTTGTGGGGTGTTGCCGCCAGGACTTGTTCAAGATTGCACGCAGCATTCTTGTGTAATTGCCGTCTAGTTTCTTCTCCAGCCGTTTTGTTAGCATCCATGTAGTGCAGCCATATAGCAGTATCGATGTGACCGCTGCCTGGAAGAAACTGCGTTTCATTTTATCGGTTAGGTCTGATTTCCATATAATCGATAGCCTATTGATAGCTGTCCATGCTTTCGTTAACCTTGTTTCGATGTCCTTTTCGGTTGATTCGACGTTGCTTTCTAGGTAAGTGAATTTGTCTACTAGTTTAAGAGGGGTTCCTTCTAGAGTGGAGGACCGTTCACACAAGAAGAACTCGACTCGGTTCTCAGAAAAATTAAATTATAATAATAAACAACTCTATTATAAAACAAGATTAATTTTGATTTTAAAAAATAAATTGAAAAATAAGAAAATAGACACAAAACAGTAGATTTACTCAATATGGCCCCATTTTTTTTTTTCTATTATTGTATCAACATGACTTCAAAACAATTTGCATGCCTTCAAAATAAATTCTTTAGATATTTTATTCCATTCCTCCTCAATAGTAGTCATTTGAATGAAAAGTTACATTTGTTTTGTTTTCTAAAATGCCCCATACTGCATAATCAAGAGGGTAAAGGTCTGGGCTTGATGGGGGCCATAAATTTGAAGGCCAAAACTGAGAAAATTTTCCTTGACAAAATGTTTCGGTTTTTGCACCCCGTGAGCCTTTTTTCTTTCATCTTCGTACTCAGAAAATGTCGGGGAGTCCTGGCAAACGATTTCAGTTTTAAATCTTGTTTAATTGATGTCCTCACAGTTTTCTTATGTACTTTCAATTCATTAACGTGCTTTCTTAGTGACGTTGTGGATTCTGTTAAAAAGCTTTCTTTTCGTTTTTTGTTCAATCCTCTTTCAAATTCATTAAAAAGCTTTTTTACTCTAAGATTTTTTCTTTGCTTTGTATACGGTTGACAAAGAAACTTTGGCTAGGTTTCGGTGTTAAGCAAATCATAGATCCTTTGTCGTTTCTTTTCTTGCTCATTTATGTTATGCTGAATATTTCTAAAAAGTGCTTGAATAATAGACTTAATCATGAAGATTTTTTTTCAAAAATTGGACTTATCAGACTAAAATAAACGTTTTAAAAATTATTCCATTTTTTGCTTCCGCACTCTGTAGCACTACTTGGAACCATTTAACTATGTGCAAACGAATGAGTAATGTTCAATATAATTACTCGTGTTAAATAGCAATATTTGAAACTCTTTAACAGTGTGCCAAAATTGAATTATTGGTATTATATAGCAATGCTTGGAACCATTTAACTGTGTGCAAATGAATGAATAGTGTTGAATAGAATAATTAGTGTTAAATAGCAATACTTGTAACCACTTCACTGTCTGAAAACAAATGATTAATATTGAATAGAATTATTAATGTTAGATAGTAATAATTGAAACCATATAATACAACTATCAAATACTAATATTTCATATAGAATTACATGGTTTCAAGTTTCTATTTCTATCAACTAATAACCATTATGTGCACCTAGTTACAAAGACTAAAATAATTGATTTTAATATCCTTAAAGGCTTTTATATTTTCAAGCTGCTTTTGATGGTATTGATAAATTTCGATCTTTTTTGATGGTATCCTAATTGCAATACCACTCCGGGTCCAAGTGGACCTGAAAGTAATGGCAATGAAAAGGTTGTCTACACTCTTCCAGAGTTTCAGAACTCGAGCTGTTTAGAGTCATACCCATACTTTGGGGAGAGATTTACTCCTCTGCAAGAGATACAGTCGCCATATTCTAAACCTTGCCGACTGCATCGAGAGTTTTAAAGAGTTGACAGATGGAGAGTTTTAAAGAGTTAAACCTTTTCTAAAATCATTAATAATCTCGGTACGTCATCAAACCAAAAATTTTGCACAACACAAAAAATATGATCATGGGAAAATCTCTTTAATTCTTTTTTCCAATTTAACGAAAACAAAAAAAATCCTTTTCTTCACATTGTCGACATATTTTTCAAACTTTTTCTTTTCAATTTTCTTCTTTTCAAACCTGTTTTCCTCGTCTTTCAATAACAAATCCATGCGATTTTTTTTTCTTTTTTGTTTATCACAAAAGCTTTTTTAATATTCGAGATTTTTTCAGTCTTTACTATCACTTTGTTTTATCAGCATTTTATACAATTTATTGATGTAGTCGCGTCTATGCTGTATAAGAGGTCAAAACCTGGATCACACAGAAAGCGATACTAAGGAATAATTATGAAAATACCTTTTATTTATTCAAAGCTGGTACATGGACCTGCAGGAAAGGCGCCGAAACTTTAAGGTTCAGACATCAAAGAAGGTCCAGAAAAATAGATATTATTTTATAAATAAACAAACAAATTGGATGTTTTTTAATATAATTATATGATAGATAGATAGATAGATAGATAAGACTTTCACTCTTTTTCTAAATATTCAAAACTTTCAGTCTTTTTTTTTTAATATACAAGACTTTCACTCGTTTTAAATTACTCAAAATGTTCCTGTCGTCTTTGTTTTAAATAAATAAAATATTATGTAAAATATGTTTAAAGATACGTTTTTATTGAAATTCCTTTAATTTATTAGGAAGAATAAGATTAAATTAATTATGTCATTAGTTTAATATTTCGAAATTATTGATGATAAATAAGAAAAAAGTTTTTATTTTAAATGTAATCAGCACATACAATAGTACCGCAATGTTCTTAATATGGCCTTGCAACGATTCTATTTAAAATTAATTTCCTTTATTATAATCTTAGCAAATTGATAAGGTAAAGAATCAGTTATCTTAAGTTAATTTGATTTTTTTAGTTTTCTAAAGTATTAAACATAAACAAGAAAGTGTAGAATGAGAGTTTTGATATTTTATAAGTAAAATGTAATCGCAAAAATAATTAACCAAGACTTATTTTTTTATCAAATGAGTAAACATGTAAAAAAAATTTTGAGTGGATGTTTATCAATAATGTTGACTTTTTTTTTTTTACCGGCATTAAGTGTCAAAATAAAATATAGCTGTTTGAGCCCGTTATATCAATATGCTAGTAATATTTTTTTTATTTTTCCCAACACTGTAGCCCTGGTTTACCAGGGCAGAGATCACTTCCTAACGAAAGAGGGTAAATTTAGACATATGATCTCAAGGCCCAAAAGGTTTAAGCAAGAATGTCTTTATGTTCAGGAATTTCCATTCAGTTTTTACGTTGTTTAAAATTATAAAACGTTTAGTTAAAAAAAAAAAAAAAAAAAAAAAAAACTTTGTCTGGATTAAACTAAGCTAAACAATTTTCTATCTTGACAAAAATGTGTTGAACTTTGGAAAACTGGGACAACTTTTTAGAAGGTTTTGTGTCAGGAACAAAGATTTAAAACTTTCTATCATGCAAGAAAAAAAAAGAAGATGTAACATAAAAATATGGAAAGTGGTTTCTTATCACGTACAGTATCTCGACGGATACAAGCAAAATGTAGAATGGGACAGATGGATAAGTCATTTTGATTCTAGTGGCAGAAGATATGTTGGCTTTGGGACGAGTTGTTCCCCCAGAAATATATCGGATGACGAACATGTGAAAATCTAATTTGTGGTGGGTGGGGACCTGTTACAGGAATTTTCTCTCATTCTCCACCACTATTCAAGTTTAGTGTTTCGCCTAGTCTAACCAAGATAGCGTTACCTTAACAGATACGTTTGGTTGCCACTGAGAGACAAAGCATATGCTACTCGGGAAATGAGTGCCGGTGAGTATTGAAAGGAAAATCATTCCCTACTAACGCCATTTCACTCAAGACATGGAGTACTAATTGCCTATCTTATGATTTGTTGATTTATGCTCTTGAAAGACATCGGAATATTCACCAGTTTATGACGGACTTGATTCAGAAAAGGGGTGGAGGCTTTCTTAAGAACGATTTTAACTCCGGGAAGTTGTGCTTCACTGGGTTAGTGACTGATTAGCCAGATTCCATAATGCAGAAACCAGTAAAAACAAACCCTTCTTTTAATCATTTTTCTCTTTCTCTAAAAAAAAAAAAAACCCTTTTTATATTCACATACAGTTTTCAATTCTTATACAATTTCAAATTCTTATACAGTTTCATATTCTTTTACAGTTTAAAAGCCCAGTCCGTTGTGGTTGTATAACACGCAGAGGGGTTAGAACTAACCTTAGCGAATGTCCTGATATGACACTTAACTGTATCTGATGTTGAGGCTCTAATCCTGGAGCTCTGGGATTGTAGGGTACACTTTCATCGCCATAACTCCCTGATCCACCCTGAGCCGTAGTAGTAGTACCTTTTTGAGTTCCATTTATTGGTCAAGTAGAACTGTTACCATTCATCTGGGTGCAAAAAATGACTGATGTTAAATTGAATTGTTAGCGATACATAGCAATACTTAGAACCATTTAACTGTGTGCAAACAAATGAGTAATTTTGAATAGAACTGTGTTCAATATCAATTCTTAAAACTCTTTAACTGTGTGCAAACAAATGAGCACTGGCTTGTTTAAAACGTTACTTACAAACTATTCACTTGCAAATCAAATATATTTAATATATATATATATATATAAAAATAGGATTTGACATTGAATATCCTGCAAGAGTTGAATGCCATGAATCCAACCAAATTCAATTCAGTTTTCAATTCTTATACAATTTCAAATTCTTATAATTTCAGATTCTAATACAATTTCTTTGAATATCTTTAAAGACCTGCGTCCTTCTTTGTTATTATTAAATCTCTTTTCATCGCGCTCGTCTTTTTCATTTTTCCGATATAAACTCATTTTAGCCGTTTGATGTTTCCCTATTAAAACGGTGATTGTCGCTGAAAATGGAATGAGTGAGTCAAGTTATAAATCCTGGGGGGAGGCTATTCGCGTTCTCTTTATGCTAATGCCGTTGAAAAAGGCACTTCTCTATTATTTCTCTGTCATCTCGATAAGCTATGAACAAAATAAAAGATCAGACTGAACTCTTTAGCCCCAGTACTGCAACTGATCCAAAAAGAAGAAAACCAGCTGTACTCCGCTTAAGAATTGAGCTTGAGCCGCATCGTACTCATTGCGTAGTGGTTGAGTAAATACCTAATTTTCATTCTTTCGCCGACTGAAATTACGAAAAGTCAAATAACTGTCAGTAATTTTAGATTTCAAAGTTGACAGGTGACACTGTAACAAATATATTGACACTTTCTTTTAAAACCAAATATGAGATTGTTATGGCTGTATTATTGAGAAAAGTGATAATGACAGCATTTATTGGCTTCAAAAATTGTTAAAAGTACGCTGCAGTTTAGAAGTCGAAAAATCAAAGGATGAGTGGTATTTGCAAACTGAAAGAGGGGAGAAGTTGCAGACCGAAAGGAGAGGGTTCATCATAAACCAAAGAGAGAGGGGTAATCTGAATGGAGAGGAGTAGTTGCAGACCGAAGAGACGGAGAGGGGTAGACTAGGGAGTAGTCAGTTTGTGAAAACAAAGGCGCCTGTGGTGGTGTAATGGTTAGCAAGCTCGACTAGCAAACCTACACGAGTGAGTTAGAGTCTCATTGGGTGCCCCTTTCATATGGCCTTGTGCCACATCTAAACAAAAAGCTTAGTAAATTTCCACAGTTTGTGAAAACAAACAGAGCGTGGAGTCTGTCACGCTGTCGGAAACTTTTAGAAGAGAGAGAAGGGTTCAGTTCGGTAGAAGACAGAAGAATTAAATAAGACTGAAAAGGAGAGGAAAAAGGACAAAGTACTGAATACCAGAATATCATACCTTTACCTCAAGTGAGTTTTCATTCCCAGATTTTACCTTTCCAAGAACCTGTAAATTAATAGACAACAACAGTACAATTTCAGATTGTGGAGTTTTCGAAGAAAGATGTGGAGACTTAATGTTACACAGTTGATACTTCCAATTGGAAGTATAAGACAATGGCCTAGTCGGCTGAGGCTGTAGAATACACTGAGTGCATTTCTGCAGAGGGGGTAAGACCCCCCCCCCAACGAGTGTCATGAATATGACATTAAGCAGTAATGCCGGAACTTTGGGGAATAGTGGAATATCCCTTTATTGCCATCACTCCCTGGTCCACTGTGGCCCGGAGTGGTAGGGTCCTATTTATAGGTTAAATAGAACTGAACAGTGCACTTATGTTAAACTGAATTGTTTGAAACAGAACTGTTTAAATGTATAAAAAATGGATTTGGCATTAAATAAACCTCAATGGTTGATATGCCATAAAACCAAACCAAGCTTGAGACAAGCGACTTAATTATGAAACTTGGCAGAATTGTCAAAATAGATTATCGAAAGAATTATTCAAGTAAAACAGCCTCCATATTCACCAGACCTTGCTGCCTTCACTTTCGAACTAATTCCTTTGAGAAGGGTATTGATCCCCTTATCCCCCAGCAATGAGTTAAGTTGCACCACTACTGTTATTCTTCAAGAGTGTCTTTGGTATTAAATAACCCACGAAGGCTGATATGCCATTAAAACAAAAACAAAAAAAAAAACAAGGCTTGCTCTGAGTCCTTAAAATAAAGATTCATCTCCAATGTAAGATGAAGACATTAAAAGAAGTAAAACGGTGTAAATTCAAACTGTATCCGTAGAGAAGTTTTATGAATGCTTCACTGAATAGAAAATTCACTGGAATATTTGTGCTGAATGCCGAAGTGACTATTTTGAAGAAAATCAACGTTTCATTCATTGTTCGTTTCTCTTATGGTAAATACGGCTTCAGTCTCGATTTTTATTTCAAACGCATTTTTAAAATTCATTTTTATTTCGCTCGGTGAGTCCATTTCGGACAAAGATTCAGTTGAAAAAAATATATATATACTTGGGTAAGTTAAAAGCTTTGCCTTTCCACAGCTGGCCGAAGTATGATATACGTCTAATTTAAACATGTGATCTAATGTTTTTATAGCATTAACAATTACTTACAGAAAATACGAGTCATAAATATGATATTAAAGTGCATCTGATGGTGAGGCTAGTGTTCTGAAATTCCGTGTAGTACCCCAGTTAAATAATAGATTGGTTGAATTTATTATTTGGCAGGTAGTATAGAATGGATTGAAACGATGTCGATAAATCGTTAGGCCATCAAGTTTGATTGATGTGTGATGAACCCGAGATCTAATGAAAGTTTGGCTCTGATTGGATGGTTTCAATCAGGTGACCAAATCGGTTCAAAAAGTTAGGAAAAAGTTTGCTAGTCAATCAAAAATCGCAAACGAGAGTAGATCAAATTAAATCTCTACTCTGATTATTAACTCTTTGTGTAGTTGGACAGATTATGTGAAACGAGAGTCGCCAAATGTAATGCATTGTAATAAATATGTGTCCGAGTTGTTCTTCATCTCAACACAAGGACAATGACAAAAGAAATGTGATCAACATGGCGATAAGAACACGGACATAGTGAATTGGTGACAAAAGAACGAAGAAAAGATTTAAATGATGAATGGCATAGTGGTAAATTATAATATACTTGCTGAATACAACCCCAATATAAACACACTTTTATTGCCATTTCAGTCCACTCTGACTTAGAGTGACACTATCTGTTAAGGTTATATATATATATATATATATATATATATATATATATATATATATATACATATATATATATATAATTATTCTTCTTAGGAATTCTTAAAACTATGTGAATGTGTAAAAACAAATGATTATTATAGATAAACAAACAAAAAGACTTCATTTAAAAGATATTGCAATTGAACGTTGAAAATATGAATCGTTTTGATCATAATCAAATATTTACAAAAAAATAAATTTCTAAATTTGACGGCTTATAAGATGCACTTTTTTCAAAAAACATTCCAGAAAAATACCCTGCATCTTATTTGGTGTAGAGATTAAAACAAATTAATTTTCGCCTTTATGTTTATAAATGTTCTAATGTATTACAGTAATTAAAATTGTGATGTATCATGATAATAAAAAATGTGATACACAAACTTTATACCCGTTACTCATCTTAAAATGTCGCTGTCTATACGATATTTGTTTACATCTCAAAGTGATTCTTTGAGAAAGATCAGTTTTGGTAGGTCCCAGGAAATATCAAGACTCAAAAATAAGTAGAATATCGGGTACTAAAAGAAATAAACCACACAAAAAGGATTTAAAATCCTGTCGTTCACAGAAAACAGCTATATTGCCCAAAAGGCACCGGAATTCCAAGAGGAACTTCGGTCGTTTACAGAAGCTTAATTAGTCATGGAAGCACATTCTTAGGTCTGTCGAAACAAAAATTGTACTTTTTGGCCACAACCCAGATCGTTATGTCAGGAGAAAAGATGAATGCACCTATGATTGAAAGAACAGTCCCCTACAATAAAATACGGACGTGGAAGTATCATGGTTTGGGAGCGTTTCTTTTCTTATGGGTCGAGGTTGCTTTATGTAATTGAAAGAAAGATGAATGGTGCTAGCTCTGTCAGTGGAGCTTAGAATACGCTGACTGTATCCCCTGCAGAGGGATGATACTCAACCCCTCCCCCACCCAAAAAAAAAGAGAGAAATGTCAAGGCTATGACACTAAACTGCATTTAATGGTCAGACTCCAGTTCTGGGGATCCAAGTTGTTGCTTGAGGAAGATTGAGTCTTTCAAAAAGAGAATTCAAAATACACAGCAAAAGTAAATTGAAAACGACCTATGCAGAATAAATGTAGTGGTGTTTCATTGGCCGAGTCAGAACCCTGACCTGAATCAAATTAGATAAATGTTGAGCTATTTCAATAGCCGAGTCAATCATCTGACTCAAATCCAATTCAAAAAATTGAACTGTGTTTCATTGGCCGAGTCAAAACCCTGACCTGAATCAAATTAGATAAATGTTGAGCTATTTCAATAGCCGAGTCAATCATCTGACTCAAATCCAATTCAAAAAATTGAACTGTGTTTCATTGGCCGAGTCAAAACCCTGACCTGAATCAAATTAGATAAATGTTGAGCTATTTCAATAGCCGAGTCAATCATCTGACTCAAATCCAATTCAAAAAATTGAACTGTGTTTCATTGGCCGAGTCAAAACCCTGACCTGAATCAAATTAGATAAATGTTGAGCTATTTCAATAGCCGAGTCAATCATCTGACTCAAATCCAATTCAAAAAATTGAACTGTGTTTCATTGGCCGAGTCAAAACCCTGACCTGAATCAAATTAGATAAATGTTGAGCTATTTCAATAGCCGAGTCAATCATCTGACTCAAATCCAATTCAAAAAATTGAACTGTGTTTCATTGGCCGAGTCAAAACCCTGACCTGAATCAAATTAGATAAATGTTGAGCTATTTCAATAGCCGAGTCAATCATCTGACTCAAATCCAATTCAAAAAATTGAACTGTGTTTCATTGGCCGAGTCAAAACCCTGACCTGAATCAAATTAGATAAATGTAGAGCTATTAGTCCAATCAATACGTTGACCTGAATCTAAGTACAAATTAATTGTAAATCCTAAAAGTTCAGATTCCTCTCAAAAACATTGATGATTTGAAAGTCGTTTGAAAGGAAAAGTAGATTTTAAAATATTGTGAATGGTGGCGAAAAGTGTTTCTGAATTGTATTTAAAAACCAAGGACAAGCAACGATGTATCAAAATATTTTAAAATATCAAGTATGAAAATGCGTGTCTGAATAGTTTTGTTGATATCTTTTTCCATTTAGACTTTTGTTTTTATTTTATCCTGACGTTTATGCAAGGAAATAAGTTGATTTATTTTTCTGAGTAAATAAATCACCTGCGTAAATTTGAAGTAAATGTAAACATCGGAAGTTTATGAAATTAACATTTTATCTATTTACTTAGATTTTGCAAAAATTATCCTATATATATATATATATATATATATATATATATATATATATATAACTATGAAAAACACAAGGTCTTCGGAGGATGATTTTATTTTTAGTTTAAATTATTTACCAACGTTAGACATTTCAGTTTGTAAATATTAAAATATTAAAACCTTTATCAGAGCGTTTGAATTGTTTTCATATTTAAAAACCAAAACATTTAATGTTGGTAAATAATTCAAACCGTAAATAAAATCATCCTCCGAAGATCTTGTGTTTTTTTCATATTTGTTTTTTTTTTTCATATATATATATATATATATATATATATATATATATATATATATATATATATATATATATATAAACTAGCAAACGAGAACACGAACAAAGAGGTGACTGCTTTATCTATCTGAGAAAAGTTTGCTTCACAATAGCAAAGCTGGTACTCCTATTATCAACCATGACAGAGTTCAGTTATTGCCCGTTGAAGAAATTTCCACTTATGTTGGATTAAACTTTGCAAGTGTCCCTAAAATGGGCCACACGGTCGATTTTTTTTTCAAAGCTAGAGTGTATATTTCCATTCGACTCTCCCCACATTAAAATCTCGTGAGTAGAGGCTATATACGAAGCGGACCAGAATTTTGATGTGTGTATGGGGGTGGGGGAGCAATTTATGAATTTGCTATCAACAGATTTAATTCTGACATTCTAGGAAATGCTTAATCTTCCATATGTACTTGCTAAAGACATGAAAAATGACTTTCATTAATCCATTTATTATATCTTTGCATTGGCCCGATTTATTTGAAGAGAGTGAATTGAATTAAATGCTTTTTATTTGCTTGTACTAGTTTGGCATTTGATTGCTTTCAATTTCGTTTTTCGCAAGTTATTGAGCCTCATCAACTCAGCAACAAACACCCAGAACAGTTAGTCAGGCAACATCATGGAACCGAGCCAAGATGTGGACAAAACCCTTTTTGTTGGGCTTAGAATACGTTGCAAATGGTGACCTGAGTATGATAATAAATTGGAAATATGGAAACGTGGATTACTTCCCCATTGCCATTACTCCCAGCTTCACTCTGACCTGAAGTGACAATATTTGTTCGGATAAAATCGATAGATCTATCTGAAAATTATTCCAATCGGTAGAACCGTGAAAAAAATCTTTAAAAAATATAGAAAAAATGTAAACATGAATGTACAATGAACGCGATTCCCTAACCTCGAAGGTGTATAGACAACATGCAGGACTGTGACTTCGTCGAAAGCGAGTTTCAAACTCCAATCGCACTACTACGTTCACTTTTGGACCAATGCCCCTTGGGAAAGGTATGAACTTCCTTATTCCCTCTCAGCAATGTCTTAAATACTACTATTATTACTATTACTAAAACTGTTTTCCCATAAGGATCACTTTGACATGAATAACCCACCAAGGTTGATATACCTTTAAAACAAAAGGAACCAACCTAATCTTTCGGTATGAAATAACCTTAAATGGGTTGACATGCCATTAATATCAGTCAGTCAACAGGCCTAATATATGAAAGACTGGCAGTTGTCCATATAAATCTTCCTTCTCTATATCACCAGTTTTCTCTAATAAAAGACAAACGAAATTTATTACTTAGCATCAGTTCTGTCGCGAGATTTGCCAAAATGAGACTAAAAACAATATGAAAAGGAAACCAGCTTCTGTTTTTAAATTCAGCGTCCTTTCTCTTTGTCTGGTTGCCTACTAAGGCTTAAGAACCAGTGTCTTATTATTTTACTTATAGCCGAAGGACCTGACACGTATTAGTTTTATATCAGTACCCGATTTAGATGATTTTCTCCCAGAAGGACATGTCTTGCATGATTTCTACCTAAGTTAGTTGCGTGTGTATTAATTTTTTTTTAATACGAGCTTATTTTCGCATGCCAAAACCTTTGTTGTTTTTCTTTGCTTTTTTTCTTTTGTTTTTTAAGAGGGGGGGGCAATAAAAAAGAGCATTTTATTTATTTTATTCAGTTTTATTTTATTTTTCCTGGGGAATTGATAAGAAAAGACAACATTTAAATTGACTGAAATTGCTTCCGTTCAACTCTTTCTCTGAAAATCAATCTCAATCCGCTGCAAAACACTCTAAGTGGAATCTTTTTCAACACTGTGGTGCCATGATTCAAAAACACAATACTTTGATCTTGTTTATTTTCATTTTATTTCATAAATATCAACAAGTGAAGAAGAGAAAAAAAAACTACGGCTTTTTCTTCTTAAATTGATTCCAGTTAAGTGACAAAACGCTGACCAAATTTTAGTTTCTCCTTTTAATTTTAAATGGATTTATTTTATTTCGACTGCACTCATAAATTGCTTTAAAATGTTCAACGAGAAAAATAAATGTGAGTTGCTGTTAGTTTTATTTAGCGAGTGTACAAATCTTTGTTTTGAGAGATCACGATATTCTTTATCAGCTTGGTATCTTTACCGATGACAAATACGATTTTATTAGGCGATCACTTTCAAATATTTCATCAAATACAGAAATATTAAAAATGATCATCGATTTCCTTTTCATCGGAGAACATTTAACCATTTAGCTGCCATGTTTTCCAGTTCCGGTAGATCCTAGTGTCATAATTTCCACGTTCAGTACATTTTAGTGTCGTATTTTCCAGTTTCGGTAGATCCTAGTGTCATAATTTCCACGTTCTATAGATTTTAGTGTCGTATTTTCCAGTATCGGTAGATCCTAGAGTCATAATTTCCACGTTCAGTACATCTTAGTGTCGTATTTTCCAGTTTCGGTAGATCCTAGTGTCATAATTTCCACGTTCAGTACATTTTAGTGTCGTATTTTCCAGTTTCGGTAGATCCTAGTGTCATAATTTCCACGTTCAGTACATCTTAGTGTCGTATTTTCCAGTTTCGGTAGATCCTAGTGTCATTATTTCCACGTTCTATAGTTTCTAGTGTCGTATTTTCCAGTTTCGGTAGATCCTAGTGTCATAACTTCCTCGTTCAGTACATCTTAGTGTCGTATTTTCCAGTTTTGGTAGATTCTAGAGTCATAATTTCCACGTTCAGTACATCTTAGTGTCGTATTTTCCAGTTTCGGTAGATCCAAGTGTCATTATTTCCACGTTCTATAGATTTTAGTGTCGTATTTTCCAGTTTCGGTAGATCCTAGTGTCATAATTTCCACGTTCAGTACATTTTAGTGTCGTATTTTCCAGTTTCGGTAGATCCTAGTGTCATAATTTCCACGTTCTATAGATTTTAGTGTCGTATTTTCCAGTATCGGTAGATCCTAGAGTCATAATTTCCACGTTCAGTACATCTTAGTGTCGTATTTTCCAGTTTCGGTAGATCCTAGTGTCATAATTTCCACGTTCAGTACATCTTAGTGTCGTATTTTCCAGTTTTGGTAGATTCTAGAGTCATAATTTCCACGTTCAGTACATCTTAGTGTCGTATTTTCCAGTTTCGGTAGATCCTAGTGTCATTATTTCCACGTTCTATAGTTTCTAGTGTCGTATTTTCCAGTTTCGGTAGATCCTAGTGTCATAACTTCCTCGTTCAGTACATCTTAGTGTCGTATTTTTCAGTTTTGGTAGATCCCGTGTCATAATTTCCAATTTCGGTAAACCTTAGTGTCTTAATTTCTATGTTTAGAAGATCCTTATGTCGTATTTTCCAGTTTCGGTAAATCCTAGTGTCATAATTTTCAGTTTCGGTAAATCTTAGTGTCGTATTTTCCATTTTCGGTAGACCCTTGTGTCATATTTTCCAATTTCGGTAAATCCCAGTCTCGTAATATCCATGCTCAGTAGATCCTTGTGTCATAATTTCCAGTTTTGGTTTATCTAACTACCGTATATTTCAGCAAATAAAGCAACTGTTTCAAAATACATGACTAAAACTTTTAATTGCTCTAATTATGCAAACATAATGAACAGATGTTGAAAGAACATTTTTAAACATAAAGACTAAATTCTTTTCCTTGTTCTATGTTACCTATATTATGTACAGCAGCATGTGTATCCTGATTTTGAAGTTTTAAAGAAATATTGAAAAGTAGTATTTTACAATTAAAAAAATATTATAAAATTTTTGAAAATGCTAAAAGTCGCCTTTCAATCTAATGAACTGATAGCAGAACAATAAAAGAAACATTTTTCTGAGTAATATCAGTAAAGTCTCTACCTTGTTCGATGTAGAGCAGAACGTAAATCGTCCTATCTTGGCAAGGTAACCAACATAAGAAAAAGAAAATTCTCCAAGGTAATCCAACGTTGTTCTGGCAACTTCTGCGACAGCATTTATGCCAAATTTAGTACACCTTCATTTTAATTTGAACAACACCGGTATCGTGGGAAGGGGAAACCTGTTGCATGGGCAACTACCTTTTATCCGTACAGAAGAAACTGACGTATACCATAACAATGGTCTCGTGAAAAAAATTCACGGAGTTTTCTTAAGAAACGTTTTTAATTACATTTTACCAATTTTTTAAATTAAATAATTTATCGATTCAAATATTTTTCTTTTTTGTCCTATTTGTTTAACTAAGTGTTAACGCTATGCAATTATTTGACTTCTTCAACTTGAAAAAACTGCTAAGAATCTTAATTTTAAGTCATTAAATGGGAATAATGATTTTAGTAAATTCTTTTAAAGTTTGGAAACTTAAATGCTGCGCCCAACTTGGGTGGGGGTAAATAGTACCTCTACTGTTCGAAAAGGATTACTTTGGCATTAAATAACCCACGATGGTTGATATGCCATTAAACCAAGAAATGAAACCAAATTAAATACTTCAGGATTAGTTGTGTCTTGTTGCATCATTACTTCTCATTGTTTATCGTTTATTGTGAGAGATTTCATCTCGATGAGAGCTTCCCTTTACCCTCACCGAGGTCGATTATTTTTGTTTTCTGCGTTAAAATCCTTTATTCCTTTTTATTCAAAATGATTTTACAACTCAACAAATAGGGTTTATATATGTATGTATGTATGATGTTCTGAGAAATTAACGAATTCTTTTGTGTAGTCCTTTTGTAAAGATTAACTGAAAGGCTTTGCACAATGTGATTGTTATTCATGAGGAGCAAAAAAGATTTTTCTGTCAAAATTTTCCTCTGGGCCCAGTAAGTCTGCATACGAAATTTGGTAGCTCTACATCAAACCGTTTGACTGTCTCTAAAGTATTAACTAATAAAACTCCTTACAATTGTTAATATACAGTGTTTTATTAATACAAAGTCCCTCATTAAATAGTATAAGAATTACGACGAATATGATGAATTATACAAATATATTTAAAACACTAGTGACAGATTGTGACTTGTTTGAATTCAAACACCAACGTTCTATTACATGGGGTTAATTAATCCCAAAGTATTGGCTATAGATGATAATGTTTTATAGAATAAAGAAGAATTTTTACACCCTAATAAATTGTTTTTATAAGTGAGAATTTATCGAGATATAAATGTGAATTTATCGAGATGTAACCGAGAAAATTAAAGACTTCGAAAAGTTAGAAACTCTTGTATGTATATACAATATTTTATTTCCCTTCCCAAAAGAAAAACCTTATAAACATCCTATTATCTTGAATCTTAATGTAATTCCACGAGGCAATGTTGACTATTATTCATATTGTAGTGCGTGGGGAGTTTTGAAAGTAATGCCTCCAATTTATTTCCACAGAAATTACTATAGATATTGGGAGTCCAAAATAACTGTTTGATAGAGGAAATTTTCAGCTGTAAATCACTATTTTCTATCATTGGCTATTGTTTTTCGCAAGCGATTAATGATAGCCTGCATGTAGTTTTCGTTAAAAAAATCTGCTTCAGTGGAAGGGACCCACTTTTTCCTGACTTTAATGACGATATTGGTTGGCTGGTTGGTTGGATTTTATTATTTCTAGTGAATCATTATACAAAAAAAAAATGGTAATCATTTGGTATTATTTACAGTAGCGTTCATAAATCAGTACACGCTGAATACTCTTCTAAACTAACTTTACCAAGGGTTTAGTTAGTATTTATCTAAAGAAAAATTTATAATTTCTTGTGGAACAATAAACAATCAAATGAAATGAATTAATATTTAGAATACCGCCCATAAATAAGTACACCCCGATAATTCTTTTAAATAAAAACCTCATTCTCTTCTCGACCAAAGATACAAGGATTTTATTATTTCTGAAGGAACATTATTCAATCAAAACGGATATTATTAGGTATTTTTACAACAAAACTCTGCAATCAAAAATAAAATTGTCTAAATATAGATGAGGGATGGAATTATTTTTGGAATACTGCATGTCGATATTTTTGGTTCGAGATTTTCAATGTTGTTGAGGTTTTGTAATAATAATATCAGTTTTAAACGTATAATGTTACACTCGAAATAATTGCCTCCTGGTATTTTTGGTTTAAAAGAAAATTAACTTTTTATAAAAGATTGTTGTGCGCGTATTTGGTTTGGTTTCTTTGTTTTGTAGTATATCAACCTTTGTGGGTTATCTCATGCCAAATTCCTCCTAGTTGAAGAACAGCAGTGGTACTACTTAACCCATGACTCGGGAGATGAAGGGGTTCATATCTTTCCAAAGGGCATTAGTCCGAAAGTAAATGCCATAACACAACTGATTTTTGAGCTTGCTTATAACAATGTTGCAATCCAGCACTTTTGTTATAACGTCCCATCGGCCGATTTATGGACTCTATCATTTATATCAATGTATGTGTGTGTAAATATATGTTAGTATAAAGAACATATACACTTATATACATACTAATCATATATTTATATTATAATTATTATAACTATTCTAACAAACAATATCAGTGAACTAAACGCACTAGTTTATACAGAAGCGAAACTTGTCTGTGATAAAATTGTTATTCCCAAAGGGAACCAGAACGAAAATACAAAACCTGGAAGGAAAATTAGACAAGAAAAACAAACGAAGAGACAACAACGACAACAACAACAACACGCTAGGATATATTGTGATGAAAACACAATAGCAGACAAGTCTGAAAGTACAACTAGAAGAGAAAAATCAAAAGATATTTGGAAAAAGAAGGGAGACTCAAAAGATACAAGGAAAAGGGTAACTAATACAGGGTGTCTCAAAATAGATGCAACCCATCAATATTATAATGGTTTATTACTGAGACAAGAAACTCCACGTCATTTGGTGAGAGTTTATGTTTGATCTGGATTCTGTATGGGTACTGCCGAGGATCATTCTTTAAGATTCTTTGCAACGATACACGTGAATGGCGAAGTTCTTAGGAACGTCTTCGGAGGGATTTTTTCGGACTCCCTCAGACAAAAGTTTTCACCGCATCCACATTATCAGGACATCTTGCAGTCAACTTCCTGCCAGGTCTTGGATTTCCTGCCTTCTTGTTGAAATTGTTTACTGAACCTGTAGCTTGAAATTTGTGTATCTAACGATAAATTTGGATTTTTTGGTGATATTTGCTTAGTTAAAATTCCTGCAAAATATTGCTTGCACAGTTTTGATAGATTTTGTCTTTACGTAGGTAGTGACGCAAAATACTTTCCTCTCTTGTCCAAGGCATTGTGATCGATCATTAATATTTGTTATAGTATACTATTTTCAAATCTGAAACAAAAAAGAACACAGCATTAATTTAAGTAGAGTTATTGGCAGTCATATAGGTCCCATGCACATATAAATACTCGGTGGAGAATGCACGTGGGCTAATCAACAACCAGTTGTAAAGGAAGCAAAACAATTTTGGGGCAAAATATGGAAACTGAAAAATATAACAGAAAAACTGAATGAATAACTAACATGAAAAATAGAATTTCAAGAACTCGAAGAAAGCCCTGAGACGAACATACACCAGGACTCGTTTAGAACAACACTTAAGAAAATACAGAATTGAAAAACGCCCGGCCATGACAGAATACACGGATTTTGGTTTTAAAATTTCACGTTCATCCGTGACAGACAAGCTCTACAACTGAGTGAATGTATAGAAGAAGCAGATATATTTGAATGGATGACAAAGAGGAAAACCATCCTGATCCAGAAAGACCAAGACAAAAAGTAAACATCTCCAGCAACTATAAAACGATAACGTATGATGTGAAAAATACTGGCCGCACAGATTAAAGAAGAGGTCTATTACTCTCTTGAATGTCGTTGACTATTTACAGAAAAACAGAAAGGATGCCGCGGGGGAACAAGAAGAATAAGTGACCAACTATAGATAGACCAACACATTTTCAAGGAAACCAAAACGAAACAGAAAAATGTTACCATGGGATGGGTTGGCAACAAAAAGGCCTATGATATGGTCTCGCAAACTTGGATAATAGAATGTCTGAAAATATACAAAATATCCGACAAATTCATAAACTTCATTATGGAAGCCATGAAAAACTGGAAAATGGAATTAACAACAGGCGAAAAAACTTTAGCAGGTGTGTGGAAGGGGGATCCAAAAAGAAATCTTCCAAGGCAACTCACTTTTGCCACTACGGTTTATGATAACTATGATGCCACTCAGTTACATACTGAGGAAGTATAGCGAAGGCTCCAAACTTGCAAGATCACAAGATTAATCATCCTATGTATATGAACAATATCAAGCTATAGGCAAAAAGTGGACTAGAACATAATACTTGGAAACAAAGAATAAGAATATACATCGTAAATGTAGGAATGGAATTCAGCGTTGAAAAATGTGCCAGGCTTATAATAAATTGTGGAAAAGACAAACAAGAGAAAGATTAGAACTGCCAAATCAGGAAAAAGAAGAACGTCTGGAGATTTAAAAAAAAAACTGCAAGTACGTAGAGATATAGGAAGCGGACACCGTCAAACTGAGATGACAAAAGAAACTAAGAAAAGAGTTACTCAGAAGAACGAAAAAACTTCTCAAAACTAAGTTCTACTGCAGAGGTCTCATCAAAGGAAAAAAAATTAGGCAGACCTCCCCTTGTAAGATGGACAAGAGAAGAACAAAGACAAATGGACTAGAGGACAAGAAAGTTGATGAAGATGCACACGGCTTTATATCCAAGAGATAAGATAGATTGTACGCGTCAAGAAAAGAAGGAAGAAGAGGACCCACCAGCATTGAAGATATCATGGATATATCAATACGAGAATTCGCAGACTACATTAAAACGAACCAAGAAAGATTTATCCCAACAGCCAGTAACAACAGTGGCAACATAAGACTGGAGAGAAAAACAACAAAAACGAGAAAACAATTATACAAAGATTTCAAGTGACAAACTGACGAATTGCTCATGAGAAAACCTGGACATGGCGACGAAAAGTAAACCTCAAAAATGAAACTGAATCTCTTCTTATAGCAGCACAAAACAACACTATTAGAATCAATTATATTGAAGCGAAAATTTACAATAAGCAACAGAATAAAGAATGTAGATTATGCGTAAAAAAGATGAAACTGTCCATCACATTTGTAGTCTTTTTGTGGACGATTGTTGCAGGTGCAACAAACGTCCACAAAAAGACTACAAAAGGAAACATGACTAAATAGTAAAGGTGATCCACTAGGAATTGTGCAAGAGATTGAACTTTGACCATACAACTAAATGATATATGTACAAACCAGAATCAATCCTAGAGAATGATACCCATAAGATTCTCTGGAATTTTGAGATACAGACCGATCACCTAATCCCGACCAGAAAACCAGACTACCTAGTGTTAATTAACAATATAAAAGAGAATTTGTCTTGTGGATTTTGTCGTTCCAGTGAACCACAGAGTCAAAATAAAAGAATACGAAAAAGCAGAGACATACTTGGACTCTGCCAGAGAACTGAAAAAACTGTGGAACGCGAGAGTTTAGGTAATACCAACTGTAATTGACGCACTCGGAACTGTTCCTTTGAACCTGAAAAATGGACTGGCGGAATTGGGAATCAGTGGGAGAATCAAACCCATCCAGACTACAACATTGTTAACATCAGTTACAATAGTACGAAGAGTCTTGGAGACCAGAGAAGACTTGCTGTCACTTAGACTTCATTGACTGCACACCACCTAACGCTCGTTAGGAGTGATGAAGAGATAATAATAATGATAATAATAATAATAATCGAATGCAACAAATTAGCACAGAAAGGGTACAAGACTAGACACGACTGGGTAGGCAAGGTGGTCCACAGGGAAATGTGCAAGAAATTTTAATTTGACCATACCAACAAATGGTATATGCACAACCCCAGTACCTGTCCTAGAAAATGACACGCCTATTGGACTTTGACATACACACGAATTACCTAATCTCGGCCAGAAGACCAGACCTTATAATAATCAACCAAAAAAAGAGAATTTGCAAAATTGCCGACTTTACTGTCCCGGCTGACCACAGAATAAAACTGAAAGAATGTGAAAAGAAGGATAAGTACTTCGACCTTGCTAGAGAATTGAAGAAACTATGGAACATGAAAGTGTCGATTGTACCAATTGTAATTGGTGCTTTTGGCACAGTGACTGAAGGATTATTAAAGGGCCTGGAGGATTTGGAAGTTGGCGGACGGTGGGAGACCATCCAAACGACAGCATTATTGAAGACGGCCAGAATACTGAGAAGAGTCCTAGAGAGTTGGGGAGACTTGCTGTTACTCAAACTCCAGTGAAAAACCCTCAGCTAACGCTGATGTAAAAAAACTCTAAAAGAGTATATAATAATAATCCTAATATCTCTGATTTCGAAGAAAATTAAGTTATTTTTATTTTTAAAAATTAGTCGAGGTGTACTTATTTATGGTCGATTCTGTATCTGCCACCGAAATCTTTTCCATCGGTAGAACCATATCAAATATTCGAGCATATAATCAATGCAAACAGCAAACTTTTGGCTGGAAGGATGTACGCTTCTCCATCTTACAAGATTCTACTTACAAAAGAAGAAAAAAAAACTCGCAAATACATTAAATTCTTTCTGGTGTGGATGTCGAACATTAAGCAATCTTCCGTCTTGGCATTTATTGATTAGCTTCTTGGTTCAGTCTTCTTGAAGAAGAAGAAGAAGAAGAAGAAGAAATACAAGATAGTTTTACCCCGTGATGCATTTGTGGAAACTAAATGGAATATCGTTGTGTATACGTGCGCTAGCCTGCGCGTGGGGTTTGTGCAATAAAACACTCGTATGTCTTCTCGCAAATACATTACTCGTTTCAATTCATATGCTATTCGATTGGACTGATCAGCTCCGCATTCTACACTTTCTGATTGATCTATCGATTGATTGTCTTCACTGCCAAAATCCGATCAACCCTCGTCTTCATGAAGGTCGCTTAATAGATTCTTCAAGAACCAATGAACATTTCTTTTTTTTACGACTACTTTTTTATATTTCCTCTTTTATATATATATATATATGTGTGTGTGTGTGTGTGTGTGTGTGTGTGTGTGTGTGTGAATTATTCGAAATCCTAGCAATCTAGTCGTATCTTTATTTTAAACACCTGTCTCTCATTACGTCTGACACCTGTCGTTTCAACTGGGGATATTTTAAACTCGACATCCGGGTAAAAAGTTTTACTTTTAGGTAATCCATTATGGTTTGAGCTTAACCTATTTTGGGAACATGACAAAATTACCGAGAGGAACTCAATATTATGCATAAATAAGTTATCAAAATAAATAAGTAATTAAAAAAACTTATAACACTTTTCCGAGAAAGAATTATTTTAAAGATATATTTTTGTCGAATCTGAATTGAATATAAATTATGTTACAATATATAACATAGAATCTTTAACAATAAGAATTATAATATTTCATATTAAAATTGTATGAATTTACTTAACCCTTTCACCACAGAATGGAGGTGACGCAAGGCCAATTTTTAAGGGGAGCAAAGCTAGTTTGAATTCTCCTAAACTGTTTGCCTAACGAAGATTAAAGAACACAGCCTGTCCAACTATTTACACATCGCAGGTAGAGGTGAAGAAAAGATGGAGTCATGATTTTTCTCAAGTGTATTTTTACGAAGTGAAACATAAACAGCCTCATCCAGGACTTGAACTTTGGTCGCTGATTTTATTTTCCTCGACAGTAACGGTTACGCTCAAACACGCCTCCATGAAAGATAATTATATACAATTATTATTCATACGATCGAATTGAACCTTTATGGCTGGCGTGTATGATTTCTGTGTGTTTTGTCAGTTCAAATACCGGAGAGACAACAGTACCCGTGAAAATTCCACTTAATATGTTTCATTTTTTTTATTTACATATATTGTGAGTAAATAAATACCGAACATTTTTGTCAAAACTGAATAATTTGTTGATTTTCATAAGATTTTATTTATCGCGTCGTTTTTATGTAATTTTTTTTAATTACACTTCCGTCAAACGTTTTCGAAATAAGTTTTCTTCGCTTCTTTATTTTTGTCATTTCTCTTTCCCCCCCCCTCTCTCTCTCTCTCTCTCTCTCTCTCTCTCTCTCTCCTTTCTGCTTTCTTTCGTTCTATTCCATTAAAGCAGACGAAAAGTATCTAATGTGTAGTATCCTCTCTCTCTTTCTATATATATATATAGATATATATCATAAGAGTGTTGGTTGTCACTAAATCACTTTGTGGGTATGTGTCGAACCAAGTGCACTATAATATGGAGAGTGTTCAATATCTAGGATAGAACTATTATATAATTATAATCAATAAGTATATATCAGATATATATATATATATATATATATATATATATATATATATATATATATATATATATATATATATTTAATTCATAGAATATATATATATATATATATATAATTCATGGCATATTATCTGCAACCCAGGGTTTCATGCAGTTTTTTGCAAAACAACAATCAAGCAAGAAGATGGAACCATCTTCTTAACTGCCTGATGATTGTTGCTTTGCTAAAAACCCCATGAAACCCAGGGTTGCAGACAATATTCCCAGAATCAAATATATACATATATCTAATATATATTTATTTATTATTATTATATAATAGTTCTATCCTAGATATTGAACACTCTCCATATTATAGTACACTTGGTTCGACACATACCCACAAAGTGATTTAGTAACAACCAACACTCTTATAATATATATATATATATATATATATATATATATATATATATACTTTCTTTTTCAATCAGACATGAAATATCTTCTTTTTTCTTCCCTTACAACCCAAATCGAATGGGTCATTCTTTATCTGAGGTGATGAAGACGCTAAATATTCGAACACTTAGCTTCATGTCTTATTCCATTAATATTATCGATGATGTATTTACATGTATTTTCAAATTAGTATAATTTGAAATCCTATTTTAGTCCTGTGCTTATTTGTATTGATTTTATCATTTTTAAGATTTTTAAAAGCTTTTAATTTTTTAACTTATGGTAGCATGGCTCTTCCACACAACAAGAGACGGTAAGCATGTCTTCAGTTAACATGGTAACTTCTGGTGAAATAAAAAGATACTACGAACAATCTGATTAGTCACCTAAAGATATAAATAATTTTATCAGTACTTATTTTCTGGACTCAGAGAATGGAAAGTTGGTTCGTTGATTAACTTAACGGTATATCAACTCTTCATTGGTTATTTAATGCTAAAATTTTATTCATTTGTAAATGTTTGATTATAATCATAACTACATTTCAATGTTACATCGCATTTTGCTAAAAATTATCGGTGTTTTTTTGTTTGTTTTTTCTTTTTTTTTTTTCTTTTTTTTAAACCTATGGTTATTTGTTTGCACAGAGCTACATGGTATAAAATATTCCTATTTGATATTAGCTATTACGTTCACTTTCGGACTAATACCCTTCGGAAATGTATGGACTCCCTCATCTCCTCCCCCAAGATATTGGTTAAATAGCACCACTACTGTCCTTCTACAGGATGGTTTCGGCATTAAATAATCCCAGGAAAGTTGTTACGCCATTAAACAAAGAAACCAAACCGACTCAAAGTAAAACAGTACTTAATACTAATAATCTATAGACAATTATATGGTTTCTTTGTTTAATAGTATAAGAACTTTTGAAAGTTATTAAATGCTAAAGCCATCTTTATGGAAGGACAGCGGTGATACTATTTAACCCATTGCTCGATTAGGGATAAGAAGGCTCATATATGGTTTCAAGTAATTAATAATAATAATAATTCTGAGTTCGCAATTGTAGCTTCAAGTAACTATTCCTAATTTTCACATAGTTGTATGGTATCAAGTATTCTTATCAAATAAGAATAATTTGAAGCATATTCATTTGAGCCATAGATGGGATCCTGACAGGTACTACCACCCCAGATCAGAGTGAGCCTGGGAGTAATGGCAATGAAGGAGTACTCCACACTCCCTAGAGTTCTAGAACTGAAGTCTCACTATACCCAGGACACCACTTGAGGGTGGGGATCTTACCCCTCTACAGAGGAAATAGCATATTCTAAACCTCTCCGACAGGGCAGATCCAGGCTAGGAAAACTGGTATGGTGCAACAATAAAAAGAATTTTAGTTACATTATGACTGGTATTTTTACCGCGGACATGTTCGTAGATGTGGAAGTGGATAATTTCAAACTTAAAAGTTGATTAAAGAATATAGGATTTAAGTAGCGAGAGAGAGAGAGAGAGAGGAGGAGGAGGAGGAGGAGGAGGAGGAGGAGGAGGAGGAGGAGGAGGAATAATCCGATATTAGTCGATGACGTTTTCTTCAATCAGAATGAGATAACGTGTTTAACGAGTGATTCTGAATATTAATGAATCAGTTAAAATGTAAAACTCCTAAAGCCTTTGCTACCCACTGAGGTGCATGTGAACACCATGATATGTATGTGCGGAAGGTAATGAAAGGCACGCAGTATGGCCTGTTCATCTTCTAACCAGTCTCATAATAAGAGAAGAAGAAAAAATGAGCGAAAGAGATCGAGAGCGATAAAGAAAGAGAGACAGCAAAGGTCTGGGTAAAGTGCAGAGAAGTTTTTTTTTTAATAAAAATTAGACGCAGTGGAAGGAAGTCAGTGCCCAGGAGTGACACACTCTGCTCCCCTGCCACCAAGGGGAAAAAAAGAATAAATATTGCGTGACAAAGATGTCACTGAATAGTTTTGTTTTTGTTTTTTTAAATATGGATTTTGCCGTTTTTTATCTGTACGTATGCGTGCGTATATGAATGTATATTTGTGTGTGTATGTGTGTGTGTATGTATGTGTGTGTTTTCCCGCCACAACTTGTTATAAGTAGCATGTTGTTTTGTCGAAGTTATTCAAAGAAATCAACAGTAAATAAAGAATTGACATCAAAGGCGCTCATTTTGCTTCATATTTGTCATTAGACGAAGCGTTGTCAATAGATGCAAATGAGTATTTCGAAGGAAAAATAATTACTAGCCAAGGGGCTCGATGCCTCATTCATATAAATGATGTTTAATAGGCTCTTATTAAGAGGTAAAAATATTTTTCCGAAAACATTTTTCGAGTAATTTTCAGATTGAAAACCATCACTCTTTGCTATTCCCGATTTGACTTTTATTCCCACCAGAAACACTATACAATAGGAAGAATAACATGAGAGAAGGAAAGAACAGTGAGGTGTGAGGGAGATGAAATTTGATAGCTGGGGGAGGGCGTAAATAGGACCTTAAGAAGAAGAAAAATTACACACACACCCACACACACACAACTTATGATCAGAAAGTATCGAGACTGAAACTTCAATTTTCTTTTTGATTTTTAAATTTAGAATTTTAATAAAGGGCACAGCGAAGCAACCTATGTAATAAAAAAATACATATATACTTCTTCACTTTTTCGAGACGAGACTTTTCAGTTCGCAATATATTCTGAGGAGCAAGTTTGTTATCTTGTAGTGAAACACAGGTTTATGTAAGTTCAGTGGTCAAAAAGTCAAGTCATCACCTTAATATATAAGATGTTTAGCTGTACTCAGGTTTTCATTAAAATTTTTATAGTATAAGTGAAAATTTGATATGTCAGTTTCGATACTTTTGTCACTTCTGTTAATTCCAGATCGATATTGAACTGTTTGAGATAGATAGATAATCAACGGGTTAAGATAGATAGATCGATAGATAATGTATAGACTAAGACATAGATAGGTTTGATTTTTTGTTGTTTAATGGCATATCATCCTTCGTGGATTATCTAATGCCAAACCTATCCTTGTATAAGTACAGTAGTGGTACTATTTAACCCATAGCTAGGAGGATAAAGGGATTCATGCCTTTCCCAAGGGTATTTGTCCTAAAGTGAGCGTAATTACTTAACTGAAGTTCGAACTCGCTTACAACGATTCCGCAGTCCATCGCTTTAACCATTACACTACGAGGATACCATAGATAGATAGATAAGGAACAGACTGAAATAGATTGCTATCTATTGAACGGGCTGAACAAGATGGATAGATAAATATCAGAAAAAGGGTGAACGTACACGTTTGAAAATAAATGATGGAAAAACATGGCAGTTAAAATTACTGGTCTGTAAAGTATGAAGGTAAAATTAGGCTTCAGGGTATGAAATAATCAAAAAAGAATCTTTTCATCTCACCACACAGTGGCCAAGTGATAAATGCTATAATTAATATATGATAGCAACTCCCGTCATCATTTACATCAGAATAATAGCTTGTTTATCTCCCAGTGAAAATATCTTTCGAGGAAACCAGTAAGATAAGTTTTATTTTCTCATATTCAGTTTTAGCCATTCACTCATCTTAGTTTAGTCTGACAAAATACCAGAGCTTCCAGTGAAAATCGAACTCACTAACAATGGTCTGTGAACCTAGCTTGCTAGTGATTACACAACACGATACAACGTATATGTTAATGTCCCAGGCCTCTCCGAAAAAGGACAGTAGGGATATAGTTTATTTCATGATTGGCGGGGGACGGATAAGAGAATTCCTACCTTTCCGAAAAGTAATAGTCTGAAAGTGAATATAAAAACGTGACTGGAGTTCGAACTCACTTACTATGATGTCACAGTCCAACACATTAGCCACAACACTATACTCTCCTCTCTGATGATTGTGTCATCTATTCTATTATAAGAGTAATTAAATTATACGAAGAAGGTTATATATATATATATATATATATATATATATATATATAAGCGATATTTTAATTTACATAAATACATTAGTTGCAAATAAATTAAATAGAGTTATCTATAATGGAGACTGATTAATTATTTGTCAAAAAAAAATATGATCGATTGAATATAATTTGCATCTCATATTAATATTATTGAATTCCAAATTGGCTTAGAAGTTGTTTTATTTGCCGGTCTTTATAATTTTGATTTCATAGAGGATTTTGTACCCCATAGAATGATTACTTTCAGGAACCTGACGTTTCTTTCTAACAACCAATAATCGCTAGTCCAGCACTTGAGATTAGAACCTTAGACATCAGACGAGTTATCTAACGCCTGAGATACGCCTGCTGGTGGCCCCGACTTCTTTATATTCTGACTAAGAAACTGACCTTGGCTTAAATATCAGTGAGTGTCAATTCAATGTGAAATACAGCATCCAACCTGATATCACTAGCCTGGCCAATCGCTGCTGATCAGAGGCTACCCAATTATTACCTTCGCGATAACATACTTGTCGGTGTTATGGAGATACAAAACTGCTGTGCTACTTTTAAATATTTTATGAGCCTTCTACCAAAACTTATTTGTCTCACAGCGAAGATATATAACCTCTCAAGCGATAGCCACTGCCTAGGGGTCTAGAATAAGAATTGGATGCAGCACAAGTTTCCATTGTCCACCAGGATTTTCAATAATGGCACGTGATAGGTGCCCAGCACAATTCTTATTGGGTATCAACTAGAACGGCCCAGTTGTGCGTGTACTGTACATTTGATTTCAGATGAAAATTACTCATATTCGATATTAATGCACACAAACACACACACACACACACACACACATATGTACACATACATATTTTCATTTCTTTATCTATCAGTGAGTCCATCTATGAATCAAATTTTCCATACATTTGTCTACCGTTAAACACACACATACACACACACACACACACATATATATATATATATATATATATATATATATATATATAATCAATCTAGGTGGCGTTCGTGGCTTGACGGTTATCGCCGTAAGAAATGGACACGGCTAATCGAGTTCAAATCCTGAGCGAGGCTGGTTGCATTTCACGTAGCGTTAATACCCCTCGGGAAAGGTTTGAATCAAACTATTCTCCCTCTAACTAAATAGTATGGCTGACTAGACTCATTAACTTCGTTATGGCAACCGGTCAATGAGAGGGGAAACTAAAGTCGAACAAGACTTGGAGAAGGATGGGCCCCACCAAAGACACGTTGCATGAATAGCCCTTCCACAACCAAACCAGGTTATGAACTACCCCCCTTATCTCTCTCTCTCTCTCTCTCTCTCTCTCTCTCTCTCTCTCTCTCTCTGCCTTTTTTTTACAAATATATGAGGGGTAAATCAAACACAAATTATTTTTAATGGAATATAAAAGATTCACAACCGCTCGACTAAGTATCCATTTGATAATGGTGCCAATAGCTATTTACTAAGCTTAGCTTTGTTATGGCATAAGGCCATAACTATGGGGCACCCAGATAGGATCAAATTTGCGAACAGTAGTTTTCTAATCTAGCTAGCAAATCATTACATTAAGTGAGGTACCAATTATAGTGCAAAAAAGGCATTATAGTTTCGCGAAACATTTTGGTTTGAAACTAGCTCCGCTTCGTCGGCGAAGAATAGAGCACTTTCTTTATAAAATAGGGCATATCATTTGACTACTATGATTATCATTATCATATATATATATATATATAAAGAAAGAAAGAAAGAGACAGATAGATATCAACAAAACTAAGCTTTATTAATAATTATCTATGTCTTTATATTATTCTCCCTGATCAATATCTATCAATCTCAGTCCATTCCTATATATCTATTTTATCCCCTTCACATCTATTGATAAATCTATCTTGGTCCATTTAGATCTATCTATCTATCTATCTATCTCAGTCTGCTTTTATCTATTCATCTATCCTTTTCCTCCCCATTCAACTCACTTGACTCTTCTCCACTCCCTTTTATATATGTCTCTATCTATAGAAGTGTATTTTAGTACATGTAATGTGGGAGGTACAAAAGAAAAGTAAGAAAACAAGCAATTAGTACATCTATGCGTCCATACACTTTGCACGGTTCACATTTCAATCCTATCGCTTTATACATGAATACATACTTTCATGTAACAAGGAATGTGGAAAGGAGTGTCTATACTTATAATTTTCCATTAATTTATTTTCTTTTTTTTTTCAGCGCAAAATTTATCCGTGTGTGTGTGTGTGTGTGTGTGTGTGTGTTATGATTATATTTGTGGTTATATTTCAAAAGGGATTAATTTGGTAACATAACGGTTAAATATTATCAATCCTGGTAAAAATATTTTTCTTCATTTGATATAAAAATACAAGTACACATATGTGTGTTTTATAAGATTGTGTTTGGTTTGGTTTGGTTTCTTTGTTTAATGGCATATCAACCCTTGTTGGTTATTTAATGCCAAAGCCATTCTTCTAGAAGAACAGTACTATTTAACCCATAGCTGGCAGGATAAGGGGGTTCTTACCTTTTCCAAGGATATTTGTCCGAAAGTGAACGTAATAGCGCGGCTGGAGTACGAACTCGCGTACTACGATTCCGCAGTTCATCGCTTTAACCATTACACCACGAGGACACCCCCCATAAGATTGTGTGTTTTTGTATATGTGTCTATGCGAGCATAAGAAAGCATTTAAAACGATCATCTAAAAGACTGAAGGGCAGAAAAGACATTTACTTTTTTACTGTTTACCAGCAAATTCCTCTTTTTTTCCCTAATTCTAACTTGAAATTTACAATTTTTCTTGAATTTTGATTTCTACATCATTCGAGTAAATGTCTTTTCTATTCCTCATCATGAAATTAAAATGAAGAAATAAACAAATGAAATAAATATGAACGCCTTCTTTTAAAAATCTTTTTTGTTTTTTTCCAGAGGCGGTAATTTCTAAATCTATTTAACCTATGTATATGTTTGTCTGAAAATTTGAATGAGGAAGAATTTATTCACTATATATATATATATATATAACGGAAATAGCTTGAACCTTTAGGAATAATAAATTCAAAGGGACCGGATTCGAGAAGTTCAAGAAATAGTCATGCAAGGACCCTACTAAGGGGCGAGCCCATAGGTAAACCAAACTTTTGTCTATAAAACATACCATTATATTAAACAAAAAGCAATGTTTAGCGCATAATGTGTAAATTTTGACTATTATGTTCACAGGTAAAGGTAATGTTTTATTTTGGTGATTTTCTAAACGTTTGATGGTGTTTTATGATTTTATGTCGAGACTGTCAAGAGATTTGTTTTCTATGTTTAAATTGTTTTTTGTTGTTTTTTTGTTGTTTTTTAGGGGGGGTATTTTTAAGACTATTTGCCTAAAGAACACAGTCTGTCTTTCTATTTGACTATAGCTAGGAAGAGAACAGATGGACTCATGCCTTCCCTAAAAGCATTAGCGTCAAGTGAAATGGAAATTGTTTTCTCCTGGACTTGAACTCGAGTCACTGATTCCATTAGTATTATATATATATATATATATATATATATATATATATATATATATATATTGCCAGATTATATGGCATCCGTAACTCAGAATTTCATGTGTAATTGTTGCACGATCGTCAGATGAATTCTTATATAACACTGAAGTAATGTGCTTTTGATATTAATTTTCTCTTCCTCACACCCCAAGTATTCGCCATTTCTTTATTTCTAAGGCAACAAAACTGTATATAATTTTGCTAAATTATATGGCATCTGCAACTCTGAGTTTCACTTGTTATTGTAGTTTTGCGGTGAATTAAGCAGAATAGTCATAGTTAACGGCAAAGTGCTCTTTAATTTTCTCATATATTTTGGTGTAAACCTTTACTCATACATCCTGAAAAATATACCGGTGTAAGCAGATAACACTGTCATAATTTTGAAAATGCAATTAAACATAACAGTTATTAGAGATAAAATGAAATGCACCATATAAAATCCACCTAAATATCAGTATAATCTTTTAGAATGTTTTTATTTACAATTATCAACCTACTAGCTTAACTTTCAAAATAAAATTTAACAAAAAAATTATATCATTGAGTTATTTCATAATTAATAATTTCTATTCGCATTGTTACATTATTTTTGCTAATGTCTTAATTCAGGAACTCTTATCGGGAATAATGCAATCAAGAGAAAGAAATTAAAAAATAGAAAAAGAAATAAAATAAAATAATGAAATATTTACTGTGAACATATATATTGAAAAATGCGATTCGTGTTTGCCCACTTTATCCTTCACTAAATCAGCAGGAGTTAAAGGCTCGGCATATTAGCTGACTATAGTCGGGAAGTAGTGTAATATTACTTTATTCGGGAAAGATATAACGGCACTGCTTAAATACGTCAAATGTTCATCAATTGATATAAATTTAATGAGTCTTCTTAAAATACCGAATAATACAATTAAAGTTCATAATTTCTTAATTTTAAAGAATAAAGGTATTTTTTGATTTCAAACGGAATAATTTTTACAGGGTAAGCAATATGTACCTTGGTTTTTGGGAATACACACCAATGACATATAAGGTATATTAAAGCAGCAGTCTTTTTCTTAACCATGTTTAATTAAAAAAAACACAGAAAAGGTTCTTTTCAACATTTTTTCGTCTCGCGATATATATATATATATATATATATATATATTTATATATACATGTGTGTGTGTGTGTGTGTGTGTGTGTGTGTGTGTGCGTGTGGTCTTATCAAGAGAGCTTAGAATACGCCGACTGTATTCCATGCAGAGTAGTAAGACATATCCACCCATAAAAAGTGATATCCTGAATAAAATGCTCAATTGCATCCGGTGGTGAGGCTCAGGTCCTGGAGATCTCTGGAATGGGGAGTACCTCTTTATTGCCATAACACCCAGGTCCTCTATGACCAGGAGTGGTAGCACCTGTTATGGTCCCACCTTTCGGTCAAACATATCTAAGTAAAAATCATTAGTATTAGGAAAACTAGAAACTAAATAACTGTGCAAATTATTAGTATTAGATCGGAAGACTTGAAACTATATGACTGTGTGCAAACAAAATTGAAACTATATAATTGCTACCCTTGGGAAAGGTATGAAACCACTTATCCTTTCAACTGCTCTGAGTTAAATAGTACCACTACAAGAATGGCTTTAGCATTAAATAACCAGTGGAGATTGATTTTTCATTAAAAAAATAAAATAAATACTTGCGGAAGAATATTATCTTCGGTATTAAATAAGAAAAAAGGCCAAAAAACCCATAAACACCAAACACACACAGACATACGCACACACACACACACACACACACACACGCATATATATATATATATATGCGTGTGTGTGTGTGTGTGTATATAAAGAGAGAGAGAGAGAGAGAGAGAGAGAAAGTGGGGATGAGACAGAGAATTAAAATTTAACGCTAAAAGTGTTGCAAATCAAGAAAATACAATACACTATGCACACAAATGCAAAGCAGTATCTCACCTGAAGATCGACCACGTGAAAATCAGTTTCATTCTATCCTGTTGTCGATATATATATATATATATATATATATATATATATATATATATATATATATATATGCAAACATGCACAACCATACATTTTATATATATTTATATTTATATATTATATACATATATACTATATATATTATATACATTTACATTATGAATGTATAAATGTATATAATATATACATGCATGTATAGAATATGCATATGTGTGTGCATATATATATATATATATATATATATATATATATATAAGAACCTATAATCATCAATCAAAATATCGTAATTATGACTCAGTAAATTATTAACCCAAAGATAATTAACACTACAGAGAATTGCCCTGCGGTAATGCCAATAGCTATCTAATAAAGGGAAAATTCGCTGATTTGCTCTGAATGTCATTAAGCTAAAATTGATCATCTCGCTTGTGTATTCTTACATGTATGTCCACACAATTACTGCTGAATTAACATAGTGTGGTATATATATATTTTTTTAATAGCACTAGGCCACTGCCATGAGCCCACAAGATTTATACATGGTTTATAAAATCATTACAAAGGCTTGAACCCAGGTCAGTTGCTATCAGCATGATAACTTTGAGGGAAAGAGTGGGAGAGCTAAACCTATTCAGACTTTCATGTACAAATAGGTTCTACTGCTTCGTTCAACAATGATAAATTAGTATCTTGATTATAGTTGAACCAATAAGACTGGCCAAGAAAATCTGACATTTTTTTTTTGTTTTTTTGTATGTTTCTCTTTGCGGGTGGGGGGTGACGGGTTCTGGTTACTTTAGTTTTAGAGTCGTTTTTGCCGAATATGGGGATCCCGGATTAAAATTAATAGCATTCATTTTTGTCTATCAATGAACTATGAATCCTTTTTGCTCACGGTCCAATGAACTATGAATCCTTTTTGCACACGGTCCAATGAACTATGAATCCTTTTTGCACACGGTCCAATGAAATATGAATCCTTTTTGCACACGGTCCAATGAACTATGAATCCTTTTTGCACACGGTCCAATGAAATATGAATTTTTTTTGCACACGGTCCAATAAAATATGAATCATTTTTGCACTCGGTCGGATCAAATATTAATCATTTTGAGCATACTTATTCGACTCATAGATGGAACCCTAACAGAGGTTAGAGTGAACCTGGGAGTAATGGCAATTAAGACGTACTCCACTCATCCTGGAACTGGAATCTCACCATCGGATGAAGTTTATGGTCATACCTAGGATAACCCTTTTTATGTGAGGGTTTTACCTCCCTGTAGAGGATACAACCAGTCTAAGCCCTGTTAACAAGCCTATTTTCTAACATCAGATGTAAAAATTCGGAAATTTTACAGAGCCTCAACACAAAAATCTAAATATATTTTTGATTAACAATTTAATATACTAATCACTAATTAATATTATGGGTCAAATAAATCTGTTTAAAACCATTAGTATTAGAGAGAAATACGTAAAAAGATTTTTTTAACCAATAATTATTATGAAATAGAATTATTAATCTTAGATAGGAATACATGAAACCATTTAACTCAATACAAATTATTTGTATTAAGAATAGTTACTTATATTTATATTTTTTTACTAAGTATTATCATTATTAGTTGCTTAAAGCCAGGTAGAGTGTTCGCCAAAGGTCAGGGAGACCTGGGTTCAATTCCAGGTCGCGTCATACCAAGGACTTTAAAAATGGTACTTGATACCTCCTTGCTTAACACTCAGCGATATAAGGTACGTATCAAGGGTAAAGTGGAGCAATTCAGGGAAAAGAGTAGCGCCCTCCCCTACACCTCAGTGTAGTAACTATTGAAATAGGAGCCTTCTGGTCGCTCTCGACTACGGTCGCCGACTGACAACTTATTGGTGTTAAACAGGAATACTTGAAGCCATATAACAGGATGCAGATAAATGATTATTATCAAACAAGAATTGTTACTTTAAACCGTGTAATTGTATATAAATTATTAGGATTAAATAGAAATACTTACTATCATGCAACTGTGAGCAAACTAATGATTAGAGATAAATGAATAAAAATACAATTGACTCAAATTATTCGACATGAATCAGATACTTGATATTTAGTTAGAAAGGAACCACACCGGACCGATGAGATATATTTCCAGTTTGATAATCAGGAAATAATCACAGAGAATAAGGAATAATGAATATTTAAGGGTGTTGCACTCGCACAATCTTGTGTTTCACCAAAGAACCTCTGTACAAAAACATCAGCAAAGTGTTTATGACTTTAAAATCTTTTTTCAAAAAGGTATAGACTCTTTTAAAATTGTGTTCCTGGTCGTTCTTATTCCTGCTGTGTGTCAAGTGAAATACTGCGAGTAATAGAATATCATTTAATAGTAGATTAAAATTAGTAAATGTTTAGAGTTTTTTAATATTAATTTACCAGAAAAAGAATTAGGTAATAAAATCTGGATCGTTCCTTGAGTTTTTTTTTAATTATTACAAAAGAAAGATTTCAAAAGCTGTTTATCTAAGCAGAAAGCCGGAAGATTATCGCCATAAACTCTTTCTTTTCTCATCTGTTCCATTTTAACCTTATGTCGGATAAAGCCAACTTTGTATGTGGATGTGATTGTGTGTTCATCTATGATACAATATAAAACAAAGGAAAAAATTAACCTGCAGTGTGTTTTCACAGACATATAAGCCTCAATTAGACGCTATTGTTTAAGTTGATGTCATTGCCATATGAAGTACCCGTTAGTCAGGATACATTTATTATTTATTTGGGGTTTATAGCATATCAACCTTTGTAGGTTATTTTACGCCAAATCCATTTTTATACAAATAATCAGTTCTATTTTAAACAAATCAGTTTAGCAGAAGTACACAGTTTAATTGTCAAAAACATTTCTATTTCAAGTTTCGTCTAACAGTTCTAATTCAAACAATTTACTTTAGTATAAGTATAGTTTTTGTTCACACTGCTAAATGTCAAAAAAGTTCTTTTTCAAACAATTCAGTTTAGCAGAAGTACACTGTTTAGTTCTATTTGACCCATAGATAGGACCCTATCAGGTGCTATCACTGTGGGCCAGAGTGGACCTGGTAGTGATGGCAATGAAGGTGTACTCCACATTTCCCATAACTCCAGCATTACTAGGACCTCACCATCAGATTGTTAAGTGTCATATCCAGGACACTCGTTGTAGGGGTGGGGGAGTCCTATCCCTCTGCAGAAGAGCAGTAGGTGTATTCTACAGCCCCAGCCGACTGGGCAACAGGATACATTTAAGAAAATGTTTTAAAATTAAATCTTTTATTTAATTATTCTGTGATTGAAAAACAATGCAAAGACGAAAGTTTTACGACGTTTTTCCAAACATAAGAGAAAGAAAAGAATTTCTGATTTTAGAAGGCAGCAATTGAAAAGCCCGTGATTAATTTATTGACTGATTTTAACGGCAACTCAACCCGTATAGGGTTCTTTTATGTCTGGTGGTTAGAGAATTGCATTCATTGTATGTTTATATTTACATTTTTTGTGTTGTTGTTTCTTTCGGACTATTTTTTTGGACAAAGTTATATGTTATCAAGTATCCCTATCAAATACAAATAAGGGAATTTGGAGTACCCTTTCATTGCCATCGCTCCCAGGTCCACTCTGTCCGTAGTGGTAGCAACTGATAAGGCCCTATCTATGAGTCAAATTGAACTGTTTGACCATTTAAACTGTATTCAAACAAATGACTTATGCTAAGTTGAATTGTTAGAAATAGAACAGTTTGATCATTTACCAGTGTGTATTAGTCCGAAAGTAAACGTAATAACGTGACTAGAGTTCGAACTCGCATACTTCGAGACCGCAGTCCAACACCTTAGCCATGACACCACGGGGACTTTCCCCTCCTAACATTAATAATTCCATTAAATAATAATGCACACGTTCTTATCCAATAATAATAATTTTCAAACAGACCTATTTGATCGCTTGATGGGGCTCTAACTTAAAGTTAGAGTGGGTCTGGGAGTAATTGCAATGAAATGGCACTCCACATCCTCTGCAGTTCCAGACCTGCGGCCACACAATCGTATGCAGCTTAATGTCAGGTACTTCAAGAAAGGATACAGTCAGCATATTCTCAGCCTGACGGAATGAAAAGAGTAAAAATAGTGATACTTCTTAAAATGTTTAAATATCTGACCGAGTATCATTTATATTTGCTTAATTTAAGGTAATTTCCTTCAATACCTTACCTACTCGATATCATACCTTCATAATTTACCTGCCTGATGCCTCACCACCACCATCCCACTGGGTGTAGAAGATGAAAACCAGACATTGAATTCTTTCCATGCCAGAAGATTCGAAACAATATGATTCTTCAAATTAGGAATAATACAATCGTCGTTTCATTAAAAAATGATACAGAAGACCACTTTGTCACGTTTGGTTGGTTGGTTGGTTTTTACAGAATGTCAGCTCTTGTTGGATCATTTTATGCCATGAGTCAGTTTAACACTTTTGGTCTCCAGTTATATACAAAACAAAATATATCTTCATGGTCACTCCAAACAGATATAGGCGCGGTGTTCTCGTGGTGTTATGGTTAAAGCGATGGACTGCGGAATCGTAGTACGCGAGTTCGTACTCCAGTCGCGTTATTACGTTCACTTTCGGGCAAATACCCTTGGGAAAGGTATGAACCCCCTTATCCTCCCAGCTATGGGTTAAATAGTACCACTACTGTTCATCTAGGAGAATGGCTTTGGTATTAAATAACCTAAAAAGAGTTGATATGCCACTAAACAAAGAAACCAACCAATCAACCAACCAAACAGATATACACTTCATTATTTAAAAAAAAATATTTGACCCATGGGTAGAAACCTAACAAATATCACCGCTCTGAGTCGGAATGAACCTGCAATTAATGGCAACGAACTAAGTAATTTTTTTATTCAATGATAATCATTTGTCTGCATACAATTAAATGGCTTCAAGTATTTCTATCAAACACTAATAATTTGCAAGAAGTTTTATGGTTTCAAGAAGCTAATAATGATAATCCTTACTTAATTATTGCTTCAATGGTTGAGTGATTGAATTTAACGGCATATCAAACTGCCTTGGGTTATTTTATGCTTAGAGATTAGGGAATTGCATTCATATTCCATTCATATTTACATTTTGTGTTGTTTTTTTAAGGGTTGTTTGTATACAATTCTAAAGTACCAAGTATTCCTATATTAATAATTTACAAACAGATCTTTTTGACCCATGGGAGG
Organism: Sepioteuthis lessoniana; assembly: GCA_963585895.1. Taxonomy (NCBI): domain Eukaryota; kingdom Metazoa; phylum Mollusca; class Cephalopoda; order Myopsida; family Loliginidae; genus Sepioteuthis; species Sepioteuthis lessoniana. Next base: position 4,931,858 of record OY757916.1, on the reverse strand, counting down.
GACTCTAACGGGGGACACCCACCCTTTGTCAGATTTCAGCTGAGAATAACGAAATGAATGCCTACTCCACACACCCCAAAGCTTCAGAACTGGAGCCTCACCAGTAGATACTGTTTGGTGTCATACCCAGGTTACCCTTCTTAACTCTCTGCGTATTTCAAGTCTCACCGATATGGGGATATAGGTTTAAGTAACTATTAATGCAAATAATTTGCACGTCGTGACATGGTTTCAAGTATTCCTATCTAATACAAAAAATCTGCACACAGTTATTTGGTTACAAGTATTCCTATCTAATGCAAATAACTTGCACACAGTTTTATGATATCACGTATTCCTATCAAATACAAATAATTTTCAAACATATCTATCAAGCCCATAGATGTGACCGTAACAAGTATTATCATTTCGGGTTAAAATCAACCTGAGACTAATTGCAACGAATGGGGTTACTTCACAACTCCCAAAAGTCCCAAACTAGAACTGCATTGGCAGATGCAGCTTGGTGTCATATACAAGATATTCTTTTTTAGACTGTCCCTCTTTTGAAAGGATTACAGTCAGAGTATTTCAAACCCCTTCGACACGGCATCTTTGTCACTGATTTTCCACTAATGAGCGAAAGCGTGTGTACACAAGAATCTGTAAGTAAGAGGTTAAAAGACTTATAGAAAAGGCTAAACTAACACCGTTTTATTCCTACTTGGTTTCTTAATAAGGTAAGTGGGTACGAGATTGTTATAGCAGCATACAGCCGCAACCAGATTATGTCAGTGATAGTACTTTGCCAAGAGGTAAACTGCTTTGTCCAGCATTTGAACTCGGCTCATGTCCATTTTCTACGATAATAACCAATGCTGTCTAATAAGAGTTTTACCCCAAAGAAACATGTGATTCTCTTTGAAGAATCACTATATTAAAATAAATTGTTGTTCGCTGTAAAAAAGAACCATAAAATCAGTCTGAGTTTGAATTGTTTCCAAACAGCCAAATTCGCCCGTATTTTGCTTAGCTTATTCAGCCTTACTTCAGGAGATCAGAATTTCGCGTATAACGGATCTATGATTAACAGCCTTGCCACAAGATCAGTCGTTAATTCCTGCATGGAATACTATCTGATTAAATTTGCTGACGCATATTATTCGATAACCAATCTTCTTGTAGACCCTAAATCCTATTTCCTTTCATTTCTTAGCTCATGATCATTAAATAATAAAAATAATAACAATAATGAAAAATAAATAGAAAAGTAGACATGACAAGATAGAAAAGGTGATTGAAGGTGAACTGTACAAGAGACTAAATTTTCACCATATTAACAAATGGTATTACTACAAACGTGAAAAACTTGTAATTATAAATTTAGAAAATTTAAAGAGAATTAGAAATGAAAAAAGATTACCTTACACGATCAATACGAAACTTACAATGGAGAACAGCCAAGACGGAAACGGAAAAATAAATCAAGTACTAACATATATATGAATAAAAGACATAATCGAATTAAATGAACTAATCTATGCAGGAGCAAAATCAGTTTGTGGGAAAATAAAGAGCAGGAGGAAAAAATCAAAATCTGGATGGGAAATTTGACTGGAAAGGCAAATAAGAAATCTACGAAAATAGGCAAAAATGATAAAACAAAGGAAAACGCTGGAACATGTTGAGACAAAAAGGAAAAAGCAACACAAGAAAAAATAACAATACAACTTGAGGAAATAAACCAGAAAGTACGGGCAAAAGAAAGAGGATTAAAAAGATATCGAGAAATGGAAAAATAATACAGACAAAACAGGACATTCAAAAACAACGAAAGAAAATCCTACCAAGACATTGGGGGAGATGACACGAAAACATACTAACAACCGGATGCAAGAGAAGCTGAATAATTTTGGATTAAAATATGGCAGCTAAGAATGAAAAAGCCGAATGGATAAGCAACATGGCGAAAGAGTTAGAACGAGTCGAAGAAGGACGAAAAGCGGAAATAAATATCGATTTACTCAGAACAGCACTAAAAAATATCAAAATGAAAAACGCCTGGCCATGATGGAATACATGGATTCTGATTCAAGAAATTCACCAATAATGAACAGATGCTTACAAGAAGCATACGTACCCGAATGAATGACCATAGGAAAGACCACATTGATCCAAAAAGACCTCCTCAAAGGAACTGCCCCAAACAAATACAGATTAATAACGCGTCTACCTCTGATGTGGAAAATACTAACAGCACAAATAAGGGAAGATATTTATTACTCACTAACAAGCTGCGGATTGTTCCCTAAGGAACAGAAAGGATGCCGCAAAGGATCCATACATAGATCAACACATCCTAAATGAGAGCAAAACCAGACGGAAAAATCTAGCTATGGCTTGGATAGACTACAAAAAAGCATATGATATGGTCTCGCAAAGCTAGATAATAAACTGCTTAAAAATGTACAAAATATCATATGAAGTCATAAACTTTATTGAGAAAATTATGAAAACCTGTGAGCGGAATTGACAGCAGGAGGAAAAAGCTAAGCTGAAGGGAAGATCCGAAGAGATATATTCCAAGGAGATGCACTATCACCATTACTATTCAAAATAACGATGATGCTACTCAACCACATACAAAATGCACAGCCGGATACAAACTTACTAGGTCGTAGGCAACGATCAATCCTCTAATGTAATGGACGACATCAAACTATTTGCCAAAAATGAAGAAGAATTCGAAACTCTAATACACGCAGTGAGAATATACAGTCAGGACAAATGGGTGGAATTTAGCAAAGAAAAATGTTCCATGTATAATGAAAAGCGGCAAACGACACCTGACGGGCGGAATGGAACTACCAAATAAAAAATTTAGAACGTTTGGAGAAAAGGAAACCTACAAATACTAAGGGATATTGGAAGCTGACACCATCAAACAAGTGGAGATGAAAGAAAAATTAAGGAAGAGGATCTCTGGAGATCCAGAAAACAACTCAATATAAAACGATATGACATAAACCTTATCAAAGGAATAAATACTTGGGCTGTATCCCTCGTAAGATATTCGGGACCATTCTTGAAGTGGACCAGTGAAGAACTTAAACAAATGGACCAAAGAACAAGTAAACTAATGATCATGCGTTGATTGATTATGCTTTTCGGACTGACTTCCTCATCTAGGTTGTTTTTTTCACAACGTTTCGGCCGTCTGATCCTCCGGCCTTCTTCAGGTTTATCTCGAACTCGGGAACTCTGGAATTTCGAACCCAACCCTTTATTGTTCCGGGGGTACCATGTTCTTATTCCATTAAGGCCATTGCTGGTGCTACTGCTTAATGCTGTCGCTACTGCTGCTGCTTCTATCGACGCTGTCACTGCCATTGTTTTGTCACTGCCACTGCACTCAGGATTGAACTCAGCACCTTGGGGGACTTCCAATTTTTGATCCAACGCCTTAGTCGCCTCGGCCATGTGTCTCTTGGACAAAAAAATATAGACAATTACTAATGATCATGCTTAAGGCATTACATCCACGAGATCACGTTGACAGTCTACATGTGTCAAGAAAAGAAGAAGGAAGACGACTTACCAGCATTGAAGAGAGCGTTGACGCATCAATACAACGACTTGAAGACTACATCGACAAGCGTAGAGGAAAACTGATTACAGCTACCAGAAACGATACTGACAACACGAGAACTAACAGAACGATAATTACCAGAAAACAAAAATGGAAGAAAAACAACTTTATGGACGTTTTAAACGACTAACAAGCAACATCACACACGAGAAAACATGGACGTGGCTAAGAAAGGAAAATCTTAAAAGAGAAAATGAAACTCTCCTGATAGCAGCACCAAACAACGCCATAAGAACTAATCATATCAAAGCAAGAATAGATAATACGCAACAAAACAGAACATGTAGGTTATGTGGTGGAAGAGACGAAACAATTACTCTCACAATGAGCGAATGCAGCAAATTAGCACAGAAAGAGTATAAGACTAGACACGACTGAGTGGGCAAGGTAATCCACTGGGAATTTTGCAAGAAATTTGAATTCGGCCATACAAACAAATGGTATACGCACAACCCAGCATCTGTCCTGGAGAATGAGACACATAAACTCCTATGGGATTTTGACATACAAACGGATCACCAAATCTCGACCAGATGACCAGAACTTATAATAGTCTACAAAAAAAAAAAGAGAACTTGCAAATTTGTCCCGGCTAACCAGAGAGTAAAATTGAAAGAAAGCGAATGAAGGATAAGTACCTCAACTTTTCTTGAGGATTAAAAAAAAAACTATGGAACATAAAAGTGGCGAATATACCAATTGTAATTGGTGCTCTTAGGTACAGTCACCGAAGGATTAGTAAAGGGATTGGAGGACTTGGAAATAAGAGAACGAGTGGAGATCATCCAAACAACTGCACTCTTGAGATCGGCCAAAATATTAATGTGAAAAACTCGCATAATAATAATAGTAATGTCATACCAATTGTGGCGAATTTGGAACGGTCTCTAAATGTTTGGTGAGGGGACTGGAAGAGTTGGAAATAAGAAGGTGAATTGACACCCTCAAGACTACAGCATTGTTGAGATCGGCCAGAATACTGAGGAGTGTCCTGGAGACATGAGGAAACTTGCTGTCACCTAGACGCCAATAAATGACCATCAGTTACCACTGATGTGAAAAACTCACAAGGAGTTAAATAATAATAAAGCCGAAAAGGGAAACTAAATAAATAGCAGTACAAAATGATAATATTCAGAAGGGGCAAATGTGGGTTAAGTGAAAAGAAAGAAAGAAAGAAAGAAAGTGGTACAAAAATAGTAAAAGACTACACACATCAGGTGAGTGAGGAAGGTGATCCATTCTAATTTGTGTGAGGGATTAAAATTTGATCATGCAGAAAAATTGTAGATACATAAACCAGAATCTCTCCGAGAAAATGAGACCCAAAGAATTATCTGAAACTTTGAGATATAAACATATAACCGAATCCCTGCTTGAAGACCAAATGTAGTTTTAGTTAATAAAAAGAAATGAATTTGCCAAATAATAGAATTCATTATTCCAACATATCTGTTTTAAGATTAAAGGAAACAGGTCAACACTTTATTATCTCAAACTGATCTATTTAATGCACATTTAGGGCCGTAAATGGTGCAACTACTTCGGGTCAGAGTGAACCTCGACTCTTATGAACTTAGATATTCTATGTCAGGGTAACTTGAAGAAGGAAACCATTTCATATCAGCAGCCGATCGACCGGGGAGAAAATTTAAGTTTAGAAACCGATTTTTTGTTGATTTTTTTAAAAATTGATACTAACCCTTCAACTGTGGAAAATAATAAAATCAAATATTTATTCGAAATATTTACTGACGTTAATACACCAAATGAAAGAAAATTGTCTCAAACTAAAAAAAGGCAAAAAACCGACGATATCTCGCATAAACAATTAGGCATGCAAACTACACAGATGATCTAGTGCTTCTTGCAAATACACTAGACCAAGCTGAATCAATACTTCATAGCCTGAAACAGGCAGCAAAAGCATTGGCCTCTACTTAAATTCAGATAAAGCAAAGTTGATGTGTTTTAAGTACGATGAAGCCACCTCCATATGAACTGATAAGCCTCTGACAGAATTATACAAGTTCATATACCTCGGCAGCAAAATCTCATCAACAGATAGCAATGTGGACATACCCACAAGAAAGGTGTGAACTGCTAGATATTGGTTATCGATCATATGGACATCTGATCTCTCCAATAAAATAAAACAGGATTTCTTGCAAGGTGTTGGCGTATCTGTACTTCCGTATAATTGCACCCCAGGCACTTTAACGAAACGATTTGACAAAAACCTAAATGAGAACTACCCAAATATGCTGTATATTGTTTGGAACAAATCCTGGAAGCAACACCACACAAAGCAATAGTTGTATGGCCATTTGTCTCCCATCTTACAAACCATTCAAGCTTAGACGAACAAGACATACGGGATACTGTTGGAAACATAAGGATGAACTCATAAACAACGTTATCCAGTGGACTCCTATACATGGACACACCAGTGTTGACCCACTAGCAAAGACTTACGTACATGAGTTCTGTACGGACACAGGATGCAATCTAGAGGACCTACCAAGGAAGATGGTCGTTAGGGATGGATGGAGAGAGTCAAAGGACTCCCTGCTATCAGCATGACTTGACCATGATGATGATTTAATTTCACAAAGTGTTTCCTGACATCTGCGAACCTGACCTGAAGCTGTTTTCTGTTCGCCAAGCTCGGTATAAATTGTAAATAAATTGTAAATAAATAATAGAAATAAAGAAAGGTTCTTAAAATACGAATAATTATCCCAAAACCTCAGTAACAGTGGCTCAACATCTTTTATTTTTAATAATGAACATCTTCCAATCCATTTCTTATATAGGTAAGTTTTGCTGGTAATGACAAGTCTTCATCTTAGAAATTCAGACAAGATGGTATTGACATATTGGTAATTTCGTTTCACGAACCAGTTCCTTTCGTCCTGATTTCAAACCAAAACTGTAACCATAGCAGAAAGTCTGATATAAGATACAATCAGCCATCTTGCTTTTGCAGGAATAAAATATGTTCTCTTTCCCAAAAACTTGATCATGTGCTAGCTAAATATTTTTTTATCGTGTGAGCCACTGTATCCATTTCCCATGCAAATGTTAATCCTGATAATAAGTATTTGCTTCGTAAAATACTTCGAAAATAATCTATAAATTCCTTCTTGGAATGCGATTGATTTGTTTATTGATCTGTATCGATAGTGAAGGGGTTGTTCTTGGAATAGAGAGCATTTCTTTTTGAATGATTATTTTCGAAGGAACGGAAGTTGGGAGGATAAAACTAAAAGAAAGTGAATAAGTGGAAGGGAGAAAAATGTCCAAGAATGAGTGACGTACTGGAGCCGGCACAAGAAAAGGACGGATGTTTACCACCCCACCCACAATTGAAAACAGGAACTTCTTGGTAATATCTGTTTTAAAGAAGGTCGGATCTGAATAACTAACTGTTCTAACAGCGCAGTTATACGATTAATAAAAATGGATGGTTTGGGGTCTGCGGTGTCCTAGGTGTAACAATGAAAAATTCAGCCACAACTGAGTTGGCGAGTCAGATACAGTCTTTACGATAGACAGCACAAGGTCAGCTTGACCTCGCCTTTGATCTGAAATCGATTCCCCTACTGCTGACATAGGCAGCCATTGTATATATTTTTTTCTTCTTCCTACTTCTACTTCTTCGCCGCCCCGGTCCAGTGCGAAGAAGAGGGCACGAGGCCTTTTATTGATACTTTTTAGGTCATCTCTCGACAATATGTAAGTCAGGGACTGCAAATAAAAGTGTGTGTCTGTGACCTTTTATACAGGTATGTGTGCGTATGCCTTTCTTGTGTTTGTGCATGCGTGTCGATCAGTATTTTTACGGTGTGGTGTGTTACTTTTCTCGGCACATGTTTGTGTATGTATCTGTGAGTCAGTTATGATTTCTTTTAATATCACACACTCACACAAACACACATATATACATATGTAGAGAGACAGACAGACAGACAGGTTACGATATGTATTTATTCAAAAACACATATTATATAGCCGTATCGATACTGGCTCACCTAAGCCTCGGCAACGTGAAAGACTAAGTCTTGAGTTGTTATCCTTTATTATTCTGTTTTTATTCTTAAATATTGAGAATATTGGGATATGATATTGCTCTGCATTTTTAGAAGATTTCACACATTAAAAACGCTTTTAGCGGTAAATTGTAATAATATATATATATATATATATATATATATATATATATATATATATATATATATATATATATATATTTAATACATGGAATATAGACTGCGACCCTGGGTTTCATGGAGTTTTTTGCATCACCATATTATATTGCACTTGGTTCGACACATACCCACAAAGTGATTTAGTGACAACCAGCACACTTATAATATATATATATATATATATATATATATGTGTGTGTGTGTGTGTGTGTGTGTGTGTGTGTGTGTGTGTGTGTGTGTGTGTGTGTGTGTGTGTGTGTGTATACATATCTGACAGGATAAATAAAACGTGAAAATCAATCAGGGAAAGTGTTTTGCAAGGTAGGAGCTTCATGAGATAATTATTTGGAAAAAAAAAAACTGAGTGAAAATTTAAAAAATCCAAAATCAAATCCCGACCTGGATTTTATAACATTACTTTTTCTGACAAGAGTGATATTAAAACAATATTAAACATTTTCAAATTTTGATGTACTATTTAATCCTATTTTATTACTAGTTGTTATTTCACTTCACACACAACAGTTATAATTCCAATATTTTGATTCATTACTTGAATGACGATCATGACTTCACTTAACACGCACACACACACACACACACACACACACACACATACCGATATATATATATATATATATATATATAGAGAGAGAGAGAGAGAGAGATAACTGTGCACAAATATGTGTTTAGGAAGAAATATGTGTACATGTACGTTTCGATAAAGTTAGCTTACAACGATACAAAACAAAAATAGACGAAATCAGTGAAGGAAGATTGTATTGCACCAATCTTCAAAATGGGGGTGGTCTTGCTAAGAAAATCAGCTTTCTAAATCCATTCTTTTTATTGGGACGGTAATTTGAATTCGTTTCCATTTGAAATTTGAAATTTAAACGAATTTGTGTACATCGCTGATGTAAGTTTTGTCTGTTAAATTTCGTGCAAAAGTGCTTATTTGAAAAAAAAAATGATTAAGCCGGTTTTGATAGGTTTTGAACAGCAGATTTTGAAGCCAAAGACAGGATTGTGCAAGAGCTGCACCCTAAATACTTACCAGACCGAGCTCTGAGTGATTTTTTCTTGATTGCGTATAATTGTAGGATTTTATTTATTCCTTTCTAGCAATTTATGCACATTTTTTATGGTTTCAAGTAATTATTAATGAATAAACCTTTGTAAACAATCATAGCTTCAAGTAACTCTCTCTCTCTCTCTCTCTCTAGAGAGAGAGAGAGAGAGAATGATTTGAAAACACATAATTATTATTATTATTATTATTATTATTATTATACTCTATGCGAGTTTTTCATTGGAGCCTGAGGGACAGAAAGTCTTCTCATGTATCCAAGACTTTTCTCGGTATTCAAGCCGATCTCAACAATGCTGTAGCCTGAATGGTCTCGATTCTTCCTCGGATTTCCAGTTGTGCCAATCCCGTTTTCAAACCTTTAAAGACTGTTCCGAGTGCACCATTTACAATTGGTATCACCGTCACTCACATGTTTCCCAGATTTTTTGTCGATAATTACCAATAGTCGTAATTGTTTTTGTAGATGGGAATATTTAAAATCATACAACTGTATGAAAATTATTTGTATTAAAAACAGTCACTTGAATCTATAATTGTTTATCCTTATTACTTTAAATCATATAAATGCTCGCAAATTATTGATGTTAGATAGGAATACTTGAAACCATATAACTGTGTGCAAACAAAAGATTATTATTAACTTAGAACAATAACTTTAAACAGTATAATTGTATATAAATTACTTGTATTAAGTAGGAATAATTGACGTCATTTAAATATATGTAAAAAAATGATGATCTAGAAATCAAGTTCGAATAAAAAATGCAGTTGGATATTGATCAATATAATTATAATCAGACATTTACAAATAAATCAGGTTTGAGGATTGAATAACCCATAACGAGTTGATATGCCGTGAAACAAATTAACCAAACTGAACTTGTGTGTGTGTACGTACTTATTTACTAAGCTTATCTTAGAGCGGCACAAGGCTAAATTTTTTTGGTCCTCAGTGAAAATCGAACTCATGACTATCGCTTTGCAGAAAAATAAACCAGTATGTGTGCATAAATACATATGTACATCCCCACCCCCACCTCTCTCTCTCTCTCTCTCTCTCTCTCTCTCTCTCTCTCTCTCTCTAAGATGCGGGATAAAAAAAAAACACTAATCTGTTCTGCGTTTGCACGTGTAAGCCTGAATTAGACGCTGCTGGGTTGAAGTCGTTGCTCTGTGAAGAGCACGTTGATCAGGATACATTTCGGAAAAAATGAACCTTGTGTACGTTTAATGTACAATAAATAGAATTCGTAAAGAAATATACAGAAGCGAGAGATGCCGACCGATCATAAAAGAAAATAAGAAAACGGAGAAGGAATGAAATGAAAATAAAACATTCGCCTGGAACAGAAACGAGAGGAAATCCTAATGTTAAGAAAAAAAGAACAACGAAGAAATAAGTTAATCATTTTAGAAGGTAAAAATAATAATAAGTGTTGAGAATAACTGTTATAGCCAATTCAGAATTTAGGTAGGCTTCACATTTTCAATGTTGAAACCTAGTTTCATTTTTTTTAAGTTCCATTATCAAACGCCATTCTCGATGGGGCTAAGAGTACGATGATTGTATTCCTTGCAGAGGAGAGGGGTAAGACATCCCCACTAAAAAGGGGTAGCCTGGATATAACATCTGGAGAGGTTACAGTCTTGGATTTCAGGGGAATGTAAAGTACCCAATCATTGCCATTACTCCCATGTCCACTCTAGGATTCCATTAACAAGTGAATTAGATTTCTATTTGAAAGGAATACTTGATATCATATAACTGTAAATAGTTTGTATTAGAAAGAGTCACTTGTAGCGATTATTGTTTACCAACGATTATCATTAGTCACTTAAAACCACAGAACAATAAACAAAAACTATTGATTAAATGTAAATAATAACTATTATAAAATGACGATTATTAGATATAAAAAATGACTTGAAACCATATAATTATTAGAATTTGACAGGAATACTTGAAACTATACAACTGCAATTTTTTTCTATGAGATAGAAGCATGCCTTGGCAGAGGAGGCTGTCAGCATCTTCTAAGCCCCACTTATAGGGCAAACAAATACGTGGGTCATCCAATAAATTAGGTGAATATTGCGTAAGGAATTGGCTGTTGGAAGCACTGTCTACAGCTGCACCTTTTTCAAGGAAATCAATAGTGATGAATTCTTTCATGTCTCAGAAGACGGTCAGCATAACCTTATTTACTGACTACTGTGTACGTTTCCACTTTGCGGACTGTCTTTTCAACACAGGATCGTAATGGGAAACCAATTTTTGTCAATTCGTAAACATTTTTGACTAAAAAATGCTTCTCTACACACATTAGACATACTTTTGTAAATTTCACAGGATTTGCACTTGTCAGCTACCAGAAATTTGATGACAGACCTCTATTCAAGCCAGGAGCATTCTGTTCGATTTGTCGCCATTTTGAATAACTTCAGAATAAATATTTCTACGAAATTATTATAATTTTTGCCATGAACCAATTTCAAATAATACGGAGTTTTACATTTACGGAAAAAATTCTGAAAAAAAAAAGAATTTTGTTATTTTTTTTAAATACCCTTATTTACTAAATAATCCACGTATTTGTGTGTTTGCTTCTATATATGCGTGTACATCCATCTATGCGTGTATGAATGTATATACACGTCTTCGGGTAAAAAATTTTTATAGACGAATATAGGTAAAATTGTAAAGATTACCGTCGTAGGAATGGAGATGGCGACACGAGTTCGAATCCGGGACAAGACTTGTGTGAAGCTAATTATTCTGTTTATTAGTATGAATAAATAGTAAGTCAGACTGGGTTCTTTTATTTTGATGAGGCAACCAATCTAGGAGAAGGAAAACTGAATTCAAACCTGTTAAACTTTGCCTAAAAATTGATCTTGTAATGCATCCTGCTTGTAACAGAGGGTTTGAATAAATTTGCATATAGAGGTCAAATTATAGATTTCTAGTATTATTTGTGAAGCAACTTGTAAGTCAGACGATCTTAGGAAGTGATGGGATTATATTTTGGCATATGGTACAAAGGGCGAATTAGAAAAAAGGTTGCTACCACTACTTTAGATTTAAAAACATAAAAATATTTTTTTTTAATATTTGTTTAAAAAAGAAAACTTCAATTGGTCAACAAATAAGAATATATATTTATACCGATTTTTGCTGAGGGTACTTAAATCTAAAGTAAAGCAGTTTTATTATTCCGAATTAATTGTAAGCATCAAATGCTCTTTTGAACACCTAATTTTTAATTACCTACTTTTTATATCTACTTTTATATATATATATAAATATATATATATACGAGTAGGGGGCTGAAACGAGAGATGTAGAATGATTACATAGTATTATTGCTTATTTGAACCGGACATTGGCCTGATGGTTAGAGTGTTCGCCAATGGCCCGGGAGACTTGGGTTCAATCCCAGTTCGAGTCATACCAAAGACTCAAAAATGGTACTTGATGTCTCCTTCCTTAACACTCAGCATTATAAGGTACGGATCAAGGGCAAAGTGGAGCAATCCAGGGAAAGGAGTAGCTATCGAAAAGGGAGCCTTCGGGTCACCCTCGACTACGGTCGCCAACTTTACTTACTTATTGCTTATTTAGGACTAACGGTCCGTAAACAAAGATGTTTAATCGATAAATCTCTTAAGTTTCACTGGCTTAAATCAAAAAAATATTTCTGTACAAGACTTTGTGAGCTTTATCCAGTAACAATATTAATCAGATTGATTAAATTGTAAACGAAAATATTTGCTATATCAATTTTTTGTAATGTGTATTTTTCTGAGAGATAATGAAAAGCTTTCGGCTAGACCAAAAAGAAAATGAACGAAAGCCATGAAATGTACATGAATTTCCACATACTTGGTACAATTTTTAAAATATTTCCTGTGGGAGTCCCCGTGGCGTAGTGGCTAACGTACTGGACTGCGACATCGTAGTAAGCGAGTTCAAACATTTATTTTCAGACTGTTGAAAGACTAAAATGAAGTGGTCTCTCTTGTCACAGTGTTTGAGGAACTCTCACGCGTCACGAGTCTTTTTTGGCCAGGCGACAAGTCGAACCTGGGAATTCACCATTTGTACTTCACAAACAGCAGGCGTAGTCGTTTTGCTCCTCAGCAGTAACACATATGTTGCCTCCCCATTTTACCAGACTTGAGAAGCAGTAAGTGGTTTCCACTTCTTGGTTATATGGACTTTTCTCCATGTCCCTCAAACACATTGTGACTCTTTTATAGCTTGGGATGGCATCTTATTTTCTTCCTTCTGTGTCGTAGAATCAAATATTATATAGTATTAATTAACTGGTCTGTTCTTCCTCCAGAAAATTCTGTGTTAGGTCACTCTCTTTTGGATAACCTAATACATTATAAGAAACGGTGTATTATCTGCGAGTTAACACCTAGTTACTTATAACACTGATACCCTTGGAAAAGGTGTGAACCCCCAACTATAGGTTAGATTGTATCACTACTGTTTTATATGGATCGCCTTGGCATTTAATAACGCACGATGGTTGATATGCCATTAAATAAACAAACCAAACCAAGTATTTACTCGTGACGCGTGAGAGTTCCTCAAACACTGTGACAAGAGAGACCACTTCATTTTAGTCTTTCAACAGTCTGAAAATAAATGTTTGAACTCGCTTACTACGATGTTGCTGTCCAGTACGTTAGCCACTACTTTGAAAAACTCACAATTTTTAAAGGGGCCACGGATAGGAAAGAGAATTCGGTTAAATCTCCCCAGACGCCTATTATACATTCTGTTTTATTGAAACTGTGCCGTTCTTCAGCATTCAAATTTCCTATACTTAGTCTATGCGCTTCTCTTTGCTGCTTAAGATAATATGCTCGTTCATTCTCAGGTTTGTAATCTCACCTTTGTTGTAGCTTTAGTCTGTCATGCTCGAGAAATACATGACGTTCCTCTGACCTATCCGATAAAATAAAACGCAGTTTTTTTTTTTCCAAGCAGTGGTTGTGTCAATTTTTCTATATGAATCCACCACATGGACGCTGAATAAGCATTTAAAAACGAGAATTGCACAAGAATACAACGAGCTATATTGAACAAATCCTGGAAGTAACATCCCACAAAACTGTGGCTGTACGGCCACCTACCCCCATCTCTAAAACCATCCAAATAAGACGAAGAAGACATGCAGGACACTGCTGGAGAAGTAAGGTCAAACTCATAAGCGATGATCTCCAATGGACCTCTTCACACGGACGACCTAATGTTGAACGACCAACGATAACTTATCTACAGCAACTCTGTATGGACACAGGATGTAGTCTAGAAGACCTGCCGGAAGCAATGGATGATAGAGACAAATGGCGGGGGAGTGTCAGGGAACCCATGCCTGTGACACATTATGATGTTAATATATATATATATATATATATATATATATATATATATATATATATACTTATACGCATGTTTGTATTTATGCATAAGTATATATATTTATATATGTATGCATTTACAGCTACATAGATGTATATATACATATATATAAATATGTATATAAACATATATCTGAATGTATTCATATATGAATATATGTATGCATATATACATATGTATGTATCAATATATACGTATATATGCATCTATACATACATTTATATGTATGTAAATGTACATATATATGTATTTATATACTCATATATGTATATATATGAAGGCATATACGTTTGTGTGCATATATATTGCATCTAGAGAGATATGTATGTATATATACACATATATATATACATATATGTATGCATATATCTATATATATGTAGTAATATATATATATATATTTATGTATATTTATATGTATATATTTATATATATGTTTATATGTATCTGTATATACGTATGTTGACATATATATATATATATATATATATATATTCATATATGTATGTGTATATATGAATGTGTTTATTTATATACGCATATATATGTGTATGCACATACTAATATACATATAAGTAAAGTAAAGTTGGCGACCATAGTCGAGGGTAACCGGAAGGCTCCCTTTTCTATAGCTACTACACCAAGGTGTAGGGGATGGCGCTACTCCTTCCCTGGATTGCTCTACTTTACCCTTGATCCGTACCTTATAATGCTGAGTGTTAAGCAAGGAGGCATCAAGTACCATTTTTTGAGTCTTTGGTATGACTCGACCTGGGACTGAACCCAGGTCTCCCGGGCCATTGGCGAACACTCTAACCGCAATGTCCGCTACTTATACATATATATACATATATGTATATAAATATATATGTATGTGTATATACGTATCTCTCTCTATCTATATATAAATGTGTGTGTGTGTGTGTGTGTGTGTGTGTGTGTGTGTGTGTGTGTGTGTGTGTGTGTGTGTGTTTATTTAGTTTGCACCGCTGTTTATCTATTTACTTGGCAATCTGTTTTTGCACATGTATGTAAGTAAAAAATTTTGTTTTTTTTGTGCATGTATGTGTATGTACGTATGTATGTATGCCTTCCTTGATAAGCATGTGGATGTGTGTTGAATATCTTTGCTACGGATTAAAGGGTGGCGATGGAGGCGTGTGTGTATGATTACATTTCTTCAGATTCGAACATGTTAATCTACTTTGCTAATGACAGCTTTCGGCTACACCGCCGAGCCCGAAGCGTTTTCAAAGAGTAATTAAAATACAGTTGTGTTGCTTTTGACTATTTTGCCATAAAAGTCGAAATGTTAAAGCAAAATCAGCAACAGCAAAAGGCCAATTACAAACGTCTGAGTTGAAATCAAATAAAGAATGTTCCAAAGTTATCGCTTCTTCATACTTCTTTCTTCTTTTTTATCTTCTTTATTTGTTTTGGGTTTTTTTTAATACGAAAAATCAATCTTTATCCACTTTTAGTATTTTAGGTGATGTTACCTCGAAGGCGAATGGCCCATTAGCCATTGGAAGTTTTCTCTTATTTTAGCAATTACCCTAAACACCGAAATATTTCTTGCAATTACCCCATGAGGAAATGTTTAATAGCAAACCATACATAATGAGTACTAATGATGAAATATAGAACAGCAAAAAAAAGCAGCGATTACATCACAAGCCAACAAAAAAAAAAACTCACATCATTTCTCGAAGCTATAGAAGAGAATTAAGACTGAATATCAATTATATTGAACTTCTTCACATCTAGATTACTGCTTGACTACTTCATATGACTTCATTATTACATTTTAACCGTTTTTTTTTTACTACTACAACTACCATTAGAATTAATAATAATAATAATAATAATAATAATAATAATAATAATAATAATAGTAGTTCTCAACCATCCAAACGACAGCATTGTTGAGAACTACCAGAATACTAAGAAGAGTCCTGGAGACTTGAGGAGACTTGCTGTCACTCAGACTTCAGTGAAAAACCATCGGCTATTGCTGATGTGAAAAGCTCTAATGAGTGAACAATAATAGCAGTTGTAGTAGTCAAATCTTATACTTAGTATGATTTTTTAGTTTTAGAAACAAGTCGCATGGAGCCAGTTCTGTTGAGTATTGAGGTTTGTACACTTTCACAATCCCGTGTTTCACGAAAAGCCACCAATCAAAAGTATCTAGAATTGGTACTGACTTCTTCTCCGTGATCGACTGTGAATTGTGCAAAAGATTAAATTTATACCATTCTGACAAATATGCACAAACCGGCATCTGCCAAATGAGGTGCATGACATTCTCTGAGACTTTGAGATACGGTCACATAATAGATTTGGTGAAATCTGTTAATGACGGGCAGAGTAGCATTCGAATTGTTATAACCGTTAGAACGGCTGGAAGGAAAAAAGGAGTCAACTCGGTTTGATAGACACTGACCTTAAGAGGCAGTTGAAAGTTTGACTGTCATTGGAAGTTTTTATAGTCAGATTGACTAAAATGTTTGATTTCAACTAAGTTAGCCGAAACTTGTCGAAGTGATAAGATGTAACTTTCCATCTGTTGCCCAGCACTCCCGACTCAATCAGTAATCTAGATGAAATGAATAAAATTATGTGTGCACACGAAAAAAGAAAACTTTCAATTTATTATTTATCCTAGCGAAGAAAACAAAGCATCCAATGAAGATGGAAAAAACGTTGGGAGCCGAAGAACAAAATGGTTAAACTAGGGAAAAGAAGATTCCAGCATAACACAACAAGCGGATCACACTGCAAGAAGATCACATCAAGTATTAAGTAACAAGAAAAAAGAATTTATCATTCAGTGGATTTAACGGTCCAGTAGATTGAATATAAAAGAAAGCAGAATTTTGGATATTTCCTGAAAGGCTATGAAAAATAAAAGTGACGATGATAACACTTGTAGTTGGAATCTTTGGAACAGCTCCTAAAGTATTGAAAAGAGACTGAGGGAACTGGAGATAAGAGGAAGAATAGAGGCTATCTAGACCACAACGCAGTTAAAATCAGACAGAAAAGTCCTGAAGACCTGAGACTTGATGTCACTTAGTCTCCAGTAAAAAACCCCCTCGTTAAAACTGATATGCAAAACTCGCATGATAATAAGATTATCGCTGCTGTCATTATTCTTCTTATGTTTACTGGTAAAATGGTTTGCGTTCTTATTTGTTTCTTTTCTCATCATCGTAATTACCTATATCTAACCTTATATGGCCCAGTCGGCGGGGACTGAAGAATACACCGACTGCTTCTCTGCAGAGGGGTAAGACCCCCCCCCAACGAGTATCATTTATATGACACAAAACAATCTAATGGTGAGGTTCGAGTATTGCTGGAGCTTTAGGGAGTGCGGAGTACGTCTTATTTGCCATCACTCCCAGGTCCACTCTGGCCCGGAGTGGTAGCACCTAATAGGGTCCTATCTATGGGTCAAATAGAAGTAAACTGTGTACTTATGAAAAACTAAATTGGTTGAAATAAGACTATTTTGACATTTAAACTGTGTGCAAATGCTAAACTGAATTATCTGAAATAAAACTGTTTTCATATTTAACTCTGTGTATGGCCCAGTCTGCTGGGTCTGTTGAATACACCGACTGCACTTCAGCAGAGAGAGGTAAGATCCCTCCAATGAGTGTCTTGATTATGACATTAAACAATCTGATTGTGAGGTTCCAGTGATGCTGCAGCTTTAGGGAATGCGGAACACCCCTTCAATGCCATCGCTCCAAGGTCCGCTCTGGCCTGGAGTGGTAGCACTTGATAGAGCCCTACGTATGGGTCAAATAGAACTAATTTGCGTACTTATGCTAAACTGAGTTACTTGAAATAGAATTGTTTTGACATGTAAACTGCGTACCTTTGCTAAACTGAAATGTTTGAATTGGAACTGTTTCTAACATTGAAACTACTTACGTTAAACTGAATTGTTCGAAATAGAACTGTTTTGATATTTAACTGTGTGTAAATAAAAACTATACTTACACTAAACTAAATTGTTTGAATTAGAACTGTTAGACTAAACTGGATAGCTTGAAATAGAAATGTTTTTGACAATTGAACTGTGTATTTATGCTTTACTGAATTGTTTGAAATAGAACTATTTGTATAAAAATGGATTTGGCATTAAATAGCCTGCTAAGGTTGATATGCCATAAAGCCCAAACAAACGAACGAACAAACTAACTTAATATTTTTGCGGCGCTAGTAGTGTAGTGGTTATCATCGTAAAAAATGGGCTAGGCAAGCTGAGTTCAAACCTTGGTCGAGGTTGTTTGCGTTCTACTTAACACTAATTCTTTGAGAAAGGCATGAAACCATCTTTTCTCTTTTGAAAGTTTTAGAGTAAAAATAGTTTTGAAATAATTTCAAAAAATAATCTATACAAAACTATGAAAGCCTGAGTCATCAGGTCCCGCGGGGGGGAAGTGACAACTGAAACGTCTTTCCTTATTTATCTTATTTTTACTTTTGGTTTACCATAGAAGTCAATTATATTTCTGAGTTGTAGGAGTTACTTCCCCTTTGTCATCAAATAGACTTATGCTGTAAAGTAAAATTAAGCCCATTCTGAAATATTGGTCGACGTATCTCAATCCTAAAATTCTATATTTGACAAAACTTTATTTTTTAATGTTTATATTAATGTGTTACCTTAGGCGATTACATTTTAGGATTAAATAGTTTCACTTTTTAAAATCTTGTGCAGAACTCTTCTGGTGGTCCGACTGTAAATAAATCTCTGATAACGTTTTTACGAGAACATGAAAAAAAAAAAAACTTACGATAGGTCGAGTGGCGAAAGAAAATGTTTTGTAATTCTAACATCCACCTTCTTATTTTTGCAGAAGCCGGAAAACAAAATAAAAAAGCAATTTATTCACAATAATCACCGCGATACAGTCTCCGACAGGACAATCACCCAGATTTGAAACTGTCAGCACGCAAGTGTTTGCAGCGATGAGAAGGTGGGAATCATGTCTTTGAAAAGCAACAGCCATTTTATTGCAGTTGCCATCATGGTGTGGAATGGTGAATATCGTGCGTTTGTGTTTAAAACTCATCTCTCTACGTCATGACACCCCGTGATCGGTTCGCTCACTAGATCTATCCCATTGTGAATATTTTCTCTTGAGATACACGAAACTTCAAATATTTGAAACGCCGGCCTCAAACATTTTATTCCTTATAAATTGCTGCAATACTAGAGGCAATGAATGCAGAACTTAAGATTAAAGATTCCTTCTCAGAGAATAACTGTGAAAAATCAGGCTAAAGCTTCCCTATTTTTTTACGTGAAATCCATCATATGAGTCCAATAACCGTGTGGCCGTCTATAGATGACAGACAAACA
Organism: Sepioteuthis lessoniana; assembly: GCA_963585895.1. NCBI lineage: Eukaryota > Metazoa > Mollusca > Cephalopoda > Myopsida > Loliginidae > Sepioteuthis > Sepioteuthis lessoniana. Next base: position 4,912,106 of record OY757916.1, on the reverse strand, counting down.
AACCCTTCCCATTTATTGATATAGATTTCTTATTAGAAATCACACAGAAATCAACGTCTGTCTTTGATCGTTCTTGTCATTAAATGGTGAGTATGTTGGACTGGCATTTCATGAAGTGATGAAGAGATAAGAACGTTTAAGTGATATCTCTAAAGATTGACGTATCAGAAATTGTTGGCGGAGTTATAGTAACATCATTTGAATTCCTGTGTGTCATTTTGGTCTTCTTTTTTCCTTTTGGAAGTCGCAATTAAAAACGAATTCGTTGCTAGCATTGTGCTTCAAAATAATATGGCAATAAATCATTAAATTTAACTGACAATGGAGGGAAAACTGCAGCGCCATATATGTGTACTCCAAGGATACAATGCATTATTCCAAGATTTTAATTAATAGAAAACGTTTGCTTGTTAATTGATCGTAAAGCGTTGAGTATTTTAACATTGCATGCTTTCAATTTAGTGTTCTATAATATATGCCTTCTATACTGTACCTAGAAATATATTAAGGATAAAACAAAAAGAACTAGGCACACATTCGTTGTTTTCAGTTTAGAGTTCGAATCTTGCTAAAAGTCTAGATTTACTCAGTGCCACATTTCAAATGATACATCCCTCTCTCTCTGTCTCTCTCTCTCTCTCTCTCTCTCAGTCTCTCTCTCTCTCTCTCTCTTTATATATATATATACATCACATTTGAAATGTGATGGAGAGATAATCTAATACACACACACACACACACACACACACATACACACAAACACATATATATCATCATCAAGTCATCCTAATGTCAGAGAGTCCCTTGACTCTCTCTCTCTCTCTCTCTCTCTCTCTCTCTCTCTCTCTCTCTCTCTCTCTCTCTCTTTCTTTCCAATGCGGCGTTGCTTCCAAGATTTGTTCAAAACAGAACATAGCATTTGTGTGTAGTTCCCATTAGTCTTTTTCTTCATTTGTTTCATTAGCGTCCAGTTAGTGCATCCATATATTAGTACTGATTCAGCCTCAGTTTGGAAGAAATCCCTGAAGCGATGGATGATAGGGACAGATGAAGATAGAAAGAGAGGTAGAAAGGGAAAGAGAGTCAACTGACTCCCTGCCATTAGAATAACTTAATGATATATATATATATATATATATATATATATATATATTGTGTGTGTGTGTGTGTGTGTGTGTGTGAGAGAGAGAGAAAGAGAGAGAGAGAGAGGGAGAGATTAACTCTGCTCTACATTTGAAATGTGGCGCAGATTTAATGTAGACTTTAACAAGATTTGAACTCTAACTGAAAACGACGAATATATATATATATATATATATATATATATATATATATATATAATGAGAAAAACGATCATTTAAAAACGCTAGATAAATCAAAGTGCTCGTATGCCAGTAAGCAGAGCAGTATAAAAACTAAAACCAATTCAAATCTCATTTTCCGAGAATTCTTTAACTAGTTGTTTTGTGTTTGCTTTGAATAAAAAAAAAAAGAAAATGAAATCTTCAGATGGAAGTCGTATTGTCTTTTGTTGCTTAACTTCGGTCTGAAGATTGTGCTTTCTCTCTCACTTTCCAAGCAAATACAAGAAACAAGTAGTAATAGAATAAACCTAAGGAGGTGTGATTTATATATATATATATATATGAGTGGGGGCGGTAAAATGGTTCTATCAAATTGTGACATCAAAATAGTTGCTATGTACGTCACTGAATTGTCAGTATTTATTGACTCTACTTATCCGTGATACCTAGCAAATTGGTCGCTTGGTTGTACGGCATATTAACCCTTTTCGGGTCATTTAACACCGAATTAAATTTCAAACTATTCAGTTTAGTATAAATATAGTTTTTGTTTACAAACAGTTACATACCAAAACACTTCTATTTCAAACAATTCAGTATAGCATAAGTACACAGTTTAGATCTATTTGACCCATAGAGAAGACCCTATCAAGTGCTATCACTCCGAGCCAGAGTGGACCTGTGAGCGATGGTAATGAAGGGGTACTCTGTACTCCCCAAAGCTCCAGTATTACTGGAACCTCACCATCAGATTGTTTTGGTGTCATATCCAGGACACTCGTTGCGGGAAGGGGAGTCTTACCCTTCTGCCGAGAAACAGTCGGTGTATTCTTCAGCCCCAACCGACTTGCAGAATGTGTACTGAACACGGTTACGCTTTTTGCCAAATGAATATAAGTAATTTACAAATTCAAATATTAAAATCGTGATGAATAACTGCCAAACAATTTGGTCTTTTGTGGTCTTTATAAATACACAATTGTTTTCGTTTTTACAATTAAACTGCTGAGTTATTCAAAGAAGGTCCTGAAACTGGTAAATATCTCGACTTCTGAGTCCACTAATTAAGTCTTAAAAGGAAAGTAGGGCATTGTGAATTTTTTTAGTTACAACAAAAAACTTTACTGGTCTGAAATTTCGTTTCTAAAATGTTTCTTTGTAGATATTGTTCATAAAAAATAATAATTCTAATTTAACTTTATTTACTTTCTTTAATGACTGTTGTATTTATTAATTTATTCATCGTCTTTTTATTGAATTCAAAATTATCGTAGCTTATTCTTTTGTCTCTCTAAATGCTGGGAAATTTGGGCATTTTCATTTATAATTCTTGATCTATGCTCATTAATGTTATGGTTTAGAATAACTGGAGGGGGGTGGTTAAGCTATTTGAGATTAGTGATTCTTGAATCATTTTATTTCACTAAAAGGCGTTGGTTTATCATTATAAATCTAAAGTTATACAGATTGAAATATGAGTTCGTGATTTGAATCTCTCTTCACAGACTTAAGATAACATTTGTTCTTTTAAATCAAAAAGCATAAAAGCGTTAAATCTTCATTGAAAATATTATTTAGTAACTTGATATCACGCAGTATTAAAAAATATCGAGACTGGAGTTGTATTTACCAAGGCAGAAATGAACAATGAATAAAACGTTAATTTTCTTCAAAATACGAGCTTTGTAAACGAAAGTATCGAGACTTGAGGTGTATTTACCAAGAAAAAAAATGAACAAATAATAAAACGTTGGTTTTCTTCAAAATAATATCTTTAGCATTCAACACAATTATTTTTAGTTGGTCAAAGCACCTTTGAAATTGTTCTTTTGATAGTGAACAAAGCTCTGTCCCCCGTGTTTCTTTTAATGATATCCTCAAATCTGGCCGTTAAGATGAATTTATAGATCTCGTCTTTGTGATTATAGGGAGTGCTTCACTCGTTAAGAAAATGCTTTCAAAAAGTATCGAGACCGACTTCATCATTTGTTTTGTTTGTTTCGTCTTAGGAGAGGCGGGTTCAAATTTGGCCCTGACTTATCTAGACGTCACTTTATTATTTATTTTTTATTTATTAGTTGTTCAGTTGTTTTTTATAGAATTTTAAAAGTAAAAAAAAAAAAAACTTAAAAACTTCAGTCTCGATCCTTTTTTTTATCCCAGTCCGTCTAAGTCTAGAGAAGTTAAAATTATCATTTATACCTACACGACCTTTTTATCCTAATTAGTTTTTAATGAAATTTATCTACTTCTTGTTATTGCTTTTTGTTAAAACTTTTTAAGTCGTTTTTTTTAATTATCAAAGTAAGAGGCGTTGAAAAAAATTAAAAAGTTACTTCTTAAAAGGCCTGAACTCGTATCTCACCCTCTATGGATGACTCCTTATTCGTAGGATGAGCACTTTGTCGTGATCTAATTGCCAGCTAGACATTTCTAGTGAGTTCGATTCTCAATTGATGCCCAATACTTCTAGTCTTGTGCCTTACAAATCTAATTCGATCAAAATCTTTGGGATGAAAGCAAAAATTAAGATGAAGACTGATTGATTGATTTTACGCTATATAAACTCCTCTGGGCTTATTTTATGCCAAGAGGTTAGGGGATTGCGTACACTGCATCTTTACATTAATGTGTGTGTGTGTGTGTGTGGTTTGTCAAGAATTTTTGTCCATGATGAGAAGTATATCTACCCGTTACAAATAATTTGCACACAGAGGTATGGGACCCTAACAGGTACAGCGTGGATCTGGAAATAATGACAATGAAGGGGTACTCCACATTCCCTAGAGCATCACCATCAGAAACAATTTTGTGCTCTGCCCATGACACCCACTTCGGTTTTTCGGGAAAGGGGGATTCACTATTGGCAGTAGATACAACGTATTCCAAGCTCGGTCGACAGAGAGAATAAAAGGAACAAATGACAAGTAAAAATATCATGCTGAAAATATTGAACATAATAATTATTTTAAAACAGATCATCACTAATCATTTGAGGAGATTAAAGAAAGCATATATTGTCTATTGAGTTGTCGCACTTTATAACTTCAACTATTGTAGCGTTGCAAAGATGTGTGCCATTAGCACGTACGTCTTCCCTCTGATCCTTTACCGATTGGCTGTACTTCCTCTGCCTAAGGCACGTCGGTTGGCACTGCAACAATCCCTCTCCAGATTGCTCTGGGGAGGTGCAAGGCCGATGGTCCGTAGGCAGGTTTGTATCCAACGTACACGCAACGGGGGTCTGGGTATGCCTGATCTGGAGAGCCACTGGCTTGCTGGAAGACTTGCATACCTGGGCCGGTCCTTGACGGGGGACTCAGTGTGGAGACGAAAGGCGAGTCGGACTTTTCCTCGCCTCCAGTCAGACCCAAAGGCCGAAGGTTGACGTAGGTCTTTGGGCGAAGCACTGTTTGTCCGCGAGTGCCGAAAGGCCCTTCGTAACCTTCTTGGGTCCAGTGACCTTTCACGGCCTCGGAAAGAGCTATATCGGGAGTTAGTGGTGGGTTCCGCTTCTGATTCTCTTAGCGAGCGGCGAGGCTGGACGGCGGAGGAGATCCGCTCTCACTGGAATTGGGCACCAGGATCGAGCTTCTTGAACAACTCCGAGTTCTCGCTCACCTGGCGACTTGTACGGAATGCGTTACCCCTTCTCGGCTTGAACTACAAAGCGGGCCTTGCTGACATGCCTAATTGTCCTCGCTGCGGCAGTGGATTAGAAGAAACGGCTGAGCACGCCTTCTACTATTGCGAGCGAGTTCGCCCGTTTTGGGATCACGTCGGGGAGTGGACGGCTCGCATCGAACCCAAGCAGCTCGTGGACAACGTTCTTCCTCCGTTTCAGGGTGAGAAGCGTGTGGTGTTTCTCGCGATCCTAGCTGTAGCTCGAATGGTGATTTGGATCACGCAAAAGAAGGGATTGTATGACGATGCAAACTTTTCTCATCGTGATCTGGTTTTGTATTTTCGGCATCAGCTGAGGGTCAAAATCAGATGCGATAGAAAACGCTTGGATCGCATAACATTTAACAGAAGGTGGGTGAATGCAGCGAGCCTGGTCGTAAGAAAGGGGGCAACGTTGGAGTCATCCTTCCCTCCTCTGCCTGCCCATGGCGTCTACGGTACGGGTCCTTTGAGACCCCACCCCCGGTAAGTAGGCAATGTTTTCCCCTTGTAACCTAGTTAGCAGTATGTTGTCAGTCATTGTTCCTGTCATCTAGTTGTTAGTTCTCAAGATCTTCCCCACCCCTATTATTTTTGTACCTCAACCCGTATCCCAGTCCCCTTTTTCTGAAGATCTTGAACATTCATATGTATAAAAACCATATTACCTGCTTGTATCGACCCATACCGCGCCCAACCCTTTATTTCTTTTACCCCAATAGACTAGGATCCCTGTCCCACCTTGGGCAGGTCCGGCTTGTTTCCGGTTCTTTCGCCCCGGAAAACAGTCGGCCTCCAATTTTATAGACGGGGGGATGGGAGGGCAACCAAACGGGGGATTTTTCCTTGTTTTTTGCTTTTGTACATATTTTGGGTTTTTTTCTCCCATCCCCATCATATGAATTCACTTGACAAAAAAATCACAATTTGTAAATAAAATTATGCATCAGTTACGGGGTTTTAAGTAGGTCCTTCTTCATAGAGCAAATGTAGTATTTTGGTGGTAGCAGCGCGAATGAATGGTTATATATTGTATTGTTGAATGGGTCGGCGATTGTGGCTAGCTAGGTTCCCCTTAGAAATTTTAGTTAGAGTAAAGACCACTCCTTTCCCCTCCCCCCAAAACTCCAAGGCCTTGTGCCTTCATTATTGTATAATAATGAAATAAATATGTGTGCCATTAGCATACCACCACAGATACTGAAGGTGTAATTTTATTACTTTTGAGTTGAAGTTGGAAATTGTTCAGAATTAAATTCGTCAACCGATAACCGAGGTCCGTACTTGCCAAAAAGTATCGGCCAGCTACAATAATCCGCCACTGATAGTGCCAGAAAAGTATGCAACATGGAGGAAAAAATCGGAGTATTGGAAAATAGTTATCTCGTTGGAAAAAATTAACAATGGCTTCTACCATCTCGTTCACACTGACTGAAAAGGCTAAAGAAGTAACAAGGGAATTTGACCAAGAAGACTTAACCCAAGAAAATGGCTTAGAAATATAATTTTTGAAAAACTCAACTCTGTTTTAGGAGGATTCAAATAATTCGGCGTTTTAGGCTTACAAAAATTTTGAAAATTATGTCAGATCTAAAGATAAACAAGTCATAGATTATCTTGGTGATTTTGAGTAGTTTGTGGTTGAATTGAAAAACCACAACATTACTTTACTAGAATCCATGTTGACATGGTGTGCTAAAAATGGCTAATAAATCAAAGGAAAATGAAAAACTGATAAAAGCGACTGTAAACGAATTAAAGTTGCAATTCAATATCAGTGCCGTTAAAGAGTTGGGCAAGAAAGAATTTTTTTCTTTTAAGTTAAAATCGAAAAGAAGCGAAACGTCTCTTTTCCGAGTCATGACGAAAAGAAATCGGTCATATTCATGATAGTACCAATAATAGACAAGAAGTCTGCTACGTGTAAACAGGCAAAATGTCTTAATTGTTGATAAGTTCCTTTTTTAAAATGATTTGCTAATTCCCTTCTACATGTGATTACTGCATCAAATATAAAAAGAGAGAGAATCCTGGCCAGTCATTGGTTTTTCTATTATCCACAAAATTTAATGAGACAATTGTCATTGATACGAAGGAATTCAAGGAATCAAAAGTGTTTCATCTTATCGATCATGCAGCATGATAAAGCGTGACTGCCAAACGACTTAATAAGATCAGTTCTAAAATACTGGCAGCAGCGTTTCAATATGGGGTCTCTGAGTGCGGAACCTCTGAAAGGTTTTTAACCGACGACGTTAGGGAAATCAGTCATAAACATTTTCAAAATATGTTATAAAACCTCAATATTGTTATAAAAACCACCACAGCAGAAAATTCCAGGATTTAATGAAAGGAACAAGAAAAATAAGAAAATCATTAGTAAAGCGGTTATCAAATTCTGTAAGCTGTTAAATGATCTTTGGATTGCATTGGCCTGGGCAGTAAGCGAAAAAAAAAGTGTTTCTGTCTTCGGTCATAATTCAAATCAACCCAATAATTTGGTTCTCAGTTTTCTTGCATAAGAGGGGGAGTCACAAATAGTGAATTCCTAAGTGATAATTTAAAGGAAATGCAGACAGCAAGGAAAGATTTTTCACTGGAAATGGGTAAGTACTGCTGACAAATACTTTACTCTAAACTTTCACAAAAGCAACTGTCCTTTGCTTTTTGGGTGTTTTTTTTTTCATAATGACCATCTTACAATCCGTTTGTAAAGTTGGTAAGTATTGCTAGTAATACTGATTGAGAACGCTTCATCCAAGAAAAAGGAAATATTCACTGTTGTTTAAAAAATACTTTGTCTTTGCAGAAAAACATTTTTCAATAATTCTAAGACCTGATTCCTTGACCCACGAATACATAAAGTATTTTTTAAATACTTTCCCTGAAAAAGAATAGAATCGGTAATGATGATATAAGCAATCTGCGTTCTTACTAACCCATCGCTCGATGGGATTTGGAAGATCTGCCTACTTTAGCCAAATTCTGGGTCATTTAGCTTTTTTTATGAATAACCTTTTTCAATTTATACAATATATATTTTAAACAACCAATATCTGTAACAAATTATATATATGTATATAAGAGTGATGAGATTTTTATTGTATCTTTTACTTTTTTTTTTTTAACTCTTGACTAAAAGTGAAAAAAAAGGTGGCCGACTTTGTATTTCAGGACTTCATGGGGAGGAAATTCGGAACAAAAAATTTTAAGGATCATCTACAATCTCCTTATTGATTATTTTTATTTCTTTTTCATCTTATTTCTTAATTATTCCTTAAAGTAAATTAAGCTGGAAATTAACTGTTGAATTCGGTATTTTGAATCATTTTTTTTTTTATTAATAACCAAAATTAAACAAAGAATTTCTCTATTGTTATGCAACAATGACTAATATTTCATTGTATTTTTTTATTGATAGGAAGTTAGAGGGTCCTATCTCTTTGAGACATATAATTGATTTATAAAGACCGATTGTAAATCCAATCAAGATAATTATTTCCTTCATTTTTTTTTTATGACATAATCATGTCAAGCAGAAATATTATTGCCTGAAGTATAAACTGTAATAGTAAGAGTAGAAAAAAGAAGTTAAAAATTTAGAAAGTGTTTAAGTAATGTAGCCTACCTCGTTATTACCCATGAATTTTTTAATGTAATTTACAAAGCACTTTGCTTTGATGTGGCACAAGGCCGCCCATAAATTTTTTTTATAATTTATTCTAACTTAGACCTCCTCATTATTATATTTTACCAATCACTAATATTTTATATCTTTCCTTTTTTTTTTTTTTTTTATAAAAATTTTAGAAAGTCCTGTCTCTTATTTATTGAGATATAAAATTGATTTATTCAATGATGAATTGCAAATCCAAACAAATTAATTGTTTATTTCCTTTTTGTTGGCATAATTTCATTGAGCAGAAATATCATCAGTGCCTGGAATATACACTTAATAGAGTAGTCTATCTACTTATTACCCATAACAACTTAATAAGTATATTTTAATTTCTATAAGAAAAGAGAAAGCTAAGAAAAAATAAATGGTAGAAAGAACACAAATTGACATAGAACATAGTCTGTGAGACGGAGAGAAGAAAAATACTGGGGGGGGACGAGAAAATGTTGTCTTCCTCGTTGATACACACGAAAAAAATCAGTTATATTCGACCATCCGTGAGATGTTATACCACAGAAAATAATTGATCTATTTTCAAAATCCTTGTTTGAGCTTCTGACCATAATAATCAAAAGCACAGCGTGGATGAATTAAAACTTGCCAAAAACCATATTGTTTTTTTTTTACGTCTTCATAATTTGTGTTTCTTTTTTGCAACCAAAAAATGCTGTAAATATCTTTGGAAAAAAGAAGGAATCCGTCGAGGCGAGGTTGAGAAAGTAGGGTGGATAAGGTAAAACTTGTAAATAAAGAGCAAAAATCTTTTCATGTCTACATTTTGTAACGTGTGTCTTCCATTGTCATATCAGGTTAATTTAGTTCGCCAATTGATCAGTAAAGCCCACGTTTACAACAAAGACTGATGTAATGCTTTCACTTGACAACAATCTAAGAATTTCTAGAGATGAATTGTTTATGGCTATGAATTGTTGGCTGCGAAATTTTGGCAAAGAATGTTTCGTAATCCACGTCTTTCATCTGAAAAACCTTCATCAGTAGTGAATCAAAGATATGTTTATATATGTCTAACCTTTTTTTACGAATGTGTCATACAAATCGAATCCTGCAAGTGCTCTACCGGAGAAGCAAACATCTATCTAGATTTGCGTAGATACAGTGGTCTTTGCCAAAAAATTAAATAGCACTTTCTTTACTTTCTGAATGTCTTCTTGCAAGCGAATTGCAGTTAATGGGTTTCATAAACATAGCCACTCGCTGGCCTCAGTCCAGTGCTACAAAATGATTTTATGGTATCTATATGACAGCCGTTTTATTTTTATGAGTATAACTGAACTCTGTTAATATTGCTAGTTTTCTTTGGGAAAAGTTTGTTTGAATTACATTCTGAAGCTATTTTTTTTATCAATAGTTTCGGTCCCTCATAAGTAAAAATCACATCCCTTGAATATAAGTTTTATAAATATTTGACTGAAATTGTTCAAGGTATTTTCCTTCAGAACCAATGACCATCAAGATTTAACTATTTCTCGTAGAGCATTATCCAATCAAAACTGATATTATAAGGTATTATTCATCACCAAATTCCATTGCCCAGTCGGCTAGGTTGTAGAATACGCCGCCTGCACCTCTGCAGAGGGGTAAGACCCCCCCAACGAGTGTCCTGATATATGACACTTAACAGTCTGATGGTGAGGTCCCAGTAATGCTAGGGCGTTGGGGAATATTGAGCACCCCTTCATTGCCATTGCTCCCAGGTTCGCTCTGGCCTGGCGTGGTAGCACCTGATTGGGCCCTATCTATGGGTTAAATAGAACTAACGGTATACTCATGCTAAACTGAATTGTTTGATGAAACTGAATAGCTTGAAATAGAAATGTTTTTGACAATTAAACTGTACTTGGATTGAAACTGCGTGCTTATGCTAAATTGAATTATTTGAAATTGAACTGTTTTTGACATTAAAACTGTACTTACACTAAATTGAATTGTTATATATAACTGCTTCAGTAGCTTGAAATAGAAATGTTTTTGACAATTAAACTGTGTACTCATGCTAAACTGAATTGTTTTAAATGGAACTGATTATTTACATAAAAATGGATTTGGCGTTAAATAACCTACAAAGGTTGATATGCCATAAAACCAAATCAAACCAAAACCAAATTCCAAACTATTGAAACAACCCCCAAATGAATAAGTGTATTTAAATGGGGGGGTTTGGTTACGGAGGGACTGCAAACTTTTTTCTTTTTTTTTTTTTTTTTGCCTACAGAGAGGTTGCATACAAGTCATTCGTACAAAGGAAATACAAACAATTTTGACCAAATTTGAGCTCGGATTCTGTTTTCTCCACCAGTAATCATTAAGCGATGCACGCCTTAATCTTGCTGTATACTTTGAGCATCCCATCGTCAAGTAATGGTTTACAAGCCAATCATAAAATTATTTTTGTTGAGTAGTGAATTCGATCCTCACTAGATGCCTCCAACTTGTGTCTTTGTACCAAACTTAAAGTAATAACATCACCCCTAGCATTGTCGATGATGTAGAAATTTGATAGACCAGTGGTCAGGGGGTTAAAGGTTATTTTCGATGAGAAAGTTTGAATTAGTTGAGTCACATTTTCGGTGTGCTGCAGAGTGGACGTCTGCTTTTGAATTGAACGTTTAAGAAAGTAATTTAGGGACTTTTAAGAATATTTTCTTTAGAAAATGGGTCTTTCCTCCTCTATGAAAGAAGGTTTACAAACTCAAGGGGGTTGCGATTTATAAACGTATTAAGAAAATATTTTTCACCGGAATCAAGTGACAACCTCTTCATCACTGCTTTCATTTTTTTTATCAACCTTTTAGAAAACCAATCATATTACTCTGATCCGTGTTTAATCTTGTATTATTATTTCACTCTTTTGAGTTTTTCACACCAGCGTTAGCTAATGGTTTCTAACGAGTATGAGTGATAGCAAGTCTCTTCAAGCTTCCAGGACTCGTAGAATTCTGTCCGATCTTCATAATTCTATCGTTTGATGGTCTCCAGTCGTCCTCTTATTTCAAAGTCCTCCAGACCCTTTATCAATCCTTTGGTGATTCTGCCGAGCACACCAATTACAGTTCGTATCACCGTTACTTTCATTTTCAATAGTTTTTACAGTTCTCTAGAAAGATCTAGGTATTTATCTTTATTTTTGCTTTCTTTCAGTTTTACCCTGAGGTCACCCGGAATGGCAAAGTCCACTATTCAGCAGATTCGCTTTTTTTATCGGGTATGATATGACACAAGGTCAATTTTTAAGCGGAGTTTAACGGGTTTGAATTTACTTTTCCTTCTCCGAGACTAGTTGCCTCATCAAGGCTGAAGAATTCAGTCTGCCCTGCTATTTACCCATAGCTGGAGGGAGAATAATTGAATTGATACCTTTCCCAAGGTTATTAGTGCTATGTGAAATGCAATCAGTCACGTCCAGGATTTGAACTCGTGTCGCCGAGTCCATTTCCTACCATTACACCATGGGCAATGTAAAGTCTTATGCATCGTCATGAGTTTCTTGTTCTCTCGTCCATTTGTTGAAGTCCCACCCTCGTCCACTTCAAGAATGGTCCCGAGTATCTTAGAAGAGGGATAGCCCGGGTATTTATTTATTTCTTTGATGAGATTTCTGTAATATAATTTGATTTCGAGTAGTTTCCTCGTTCCCTTCAGATAATTTTTTTTAATTCTTTTTTTTTTCTTCATCTTTACTTGTTTGATGGTTTCCGCTTCCAATATTCCCTGCATTCTGATTTTTTTTCTTGGTTTGGTAGTTCTATTCCTTCCGACATTTCCCGCTCCTCATTATCATTAGGGCACATTTTTTTTTCTATGACGAATTTTATCTCTGTCATAACTGTATATTCTTACTACCTGTATAAGGGTTTCCAATTCTTTTTCATTTTTGGCAAACAGTTTTATATTGTCTATGTACGTAAGATGATTGGTCTTTAAGTTTGTATCCGCCAATGCATTTCCTATGAATTTGATTGAATGACATTATCACAATCCCAAATAGTGACAGAGCATCTCCCTGGAAGATACCTCTCTAGATTTTTGTCTCAGTTAATCTTTTTCTACCTGATGTCAGTTTATTATTTTACTCCTTGTGAGTTCTTGACACATACTCTAAATGGTGATTTTTTTCTCGGAAAGTAACAGCAAGTTTTCTTAGCTCTCAAGGACTCCACTAAGTATTAGAGATGATTCTAAGTGTTCTGGTCTCAATTCTTCCTCTTATCTCTTGTTCTAACAGTCTGTTTTCCAGGCTTTTAGAGACCGTTCTAAGGGCTTCAGCAATAACTGACAGCACTGTCACCTTCATGTTCCAAATCCTTTTCAGCTCTCTAAGATTGATGTATTTCTCAATTTTTCACTTTTATTTTCACTCTGTGGTCCGCTGGAACTGGAAAATCCAGCCGATGAAAACTTCTTATCTTCTTCATTAATACTAGATCTGGTCTTCTGGTCGGGATTGGTTGATCCGTTTGTATTCCAAAGTCCTAAAAGATTTTCTGCATTTCATTTTCTAGGATAGATTTTTGTTTGTGCATATAGCATGTCAGCATGGCCAAGTCTTAGTCTCTTGCACAATTCTTAATGGATCACCTTTCCAACCCACCTACACTTGTATTATTATCATTAATATTTACTCCTTTAGAGTTCTTCACATCAGTGTTAGCTGATGGTCTTTCACTGGAGTTTGAGTGACAGCAAGTCTCCTCAAGTCTCCAGGACTCTTCTCGGTATTCTGGTCGTTCTCAATAATGTTGTAGTTTGGATGGTCTCCACTCGTCCTCCGACTTCCAAGTCCTCCAGTTCATTTAATTATTTAAGGTCAAGTCACGCTAAAAGTACTGGTTCCAAAAAATCACCTAAGTTAAGCTGCAAGGTACCTAGTCAGTATTTGAATGGGTGAAACTGAACGAACTATAAGCAAACTAAAACGTGTCTAAGGCTATATTAAGCTGATTGGTTTCTTCGTTTAATGGCATATCAACCTTTGTAGGTTATTTAATGCCAAAGTCATTCTCCGAGAAGAACAGTAGTGGTACTATTTAGCCCATAGCTGGGAGGATATGGGGGTTCATACCTTTCTCAAGGGTATTTGCCCGAAAGTGAACGTAACAGCGCGACTGGAATACGAACTCGCGCACTACGAATCCGCAATCCATCGCTTTAACCATTACGCCACGAGGACACCCCCTATATTAAGCTGAGTAAATAACAACCTTACCCGATACTATAACTCCAGCATTTTGTCAGTAAATTTAGTGGGTCATAAGTTATCAAAATATACAAGGTGTTACATCATAATATGACTCAATACATTATTTCTAATTCTCCAAACCACACCCTAAAACACACAACAAATCTTAAGTTTATCGATCAAAAAATGAAAGTGAAAGAATCAGATAACTGTAACAGATTGTTGATAGTAAAACTATTTCAACAAACGTTCCGAAAGTAACGCCTATTTATTTCTACGGAAACTACAATAGATACAGGGAATACAATAATTAATTTGGAAAAAGTTTACTGCTTTAAAACTCTATATTTTAATATAATTGGTTATGCATTTTCGCTAGCTTCCATGCCACGTTCGTAAAATGGACTTGCTAATAAGTAATATCTCTTATTTTATGTAATAAGCGGAATGTTGATGCTATAGAAGAGATGAACCTTCCAGCCAGTATTTTTATTTATTACTTTGTTCAAAAATCAACTGAGTGACAATAAGTGGGTCCAAAAAGGTCATTTCACTGAATTTTTCCATAACCAAATAAAATCAATTGAAACCAAACGATGGATCTGCGCACAGTAAGGTGGTGGGCAGTACATTTCAGCAGTATCAGCATTGTTGTGAATGACAAGCAAAGTTCAATACAGCTGACAATGAAATAAAGAGCTCTTCAATCAACTTATCCGTGCTAACCAGGCCGGTGAAAGATGGACTACATACTCAAGTTTTGTTTTTTTTCTGATGATGACACCATCATCATTGATTGGGAGGAACTAGGTTGCCTCTGCTAGCAGAGTTTTTGTTGTTTTTTTTTGTTTTGTTTTTTTGTTTTTTTAATTTAATTTTACGATTACGGCATGCATGTACTTGCTCATTGTTAGCGGAAACGCATAATCTAATATAAGAAAATATTATGGCGTAACTCTATCCAACAATGTCTTATTTTCTTTCTTTGTTGGAATATTTGGAGAAATAAATAGGAGGCATGACTTTCGGAGCAAGTTTCATAAGAATAAAAAAAATTAGAAAAAAAAAACACGGTTTTAGTAATGATCATGATCCGCTAACATTTCTAGCATTAAGTTGTTCTGTTTATAAGCTTCACTATAATAAACACTTGAATTGATCGACTATTTTCCTCTGAAATTTTCACGGTTTAATGTCAATAAGCACGATTAATATTCACCAGCAAATTAACCATTTGTATCTTGACCTCAAATATCCTTTACCACAACCCACTCTCCCTGAATACACGGACTATATTCCCTGCAGTAAAATGATACAACCCACCACCACCAAAAATAAGTTTCTGGTTTGGTTTGGTTTCTTTGTTTAATGTCATATCAACCCTTGTAGGTTATTTAAAGCCATTTTTCGAGATGAACAGTAGTGGTACTATTTAACCCATAGCTGGGTGAATAAGGGGGTTCATACCTTTCCCAGGGTTATTTGTCCAAAAGTGAACGTAATAGCGTGACTGGAGTTCGAACTCGCTTATTACGATTCCGCAGTCCATTGCTTTAACCATTACACCACGAGGACACCTCCCCTGCAAAAAAATAGGGTACTCTGAATGTGGCACTAAATTGGTTGGGAGCCCCCCCCCCACATGGCTGATGTGCTTAACTGCAATATCGTAGAAAGCGAGTTCGATCTTTAGTTACCCTATTACGTTAACTTTCGGATTACCGAATTGGTAAAGGTATACCCCCCCCAAAAAAAAAATTATGGGTTAAATAGTCTCACTACTGTTCCGCTACAAGAATGACTTTAGCATTGAATAACTCACGAAGGTTGATATATCCTTAAAGAAAGCAACCAAACTAACTCAATTGCATCGGTTAATGGGGCTCCAGTTCTGCACCTTTTGAAAAATGCTGAGACAGTCTTTCATTGTAATTACTCCCAGGTTCAATCCTACCTGTGGTAGGAGCACCTATTCGATCTCAATCTATGGATCAAATACATTTGTTTTGAGATAATGAAGAGTTAAAATGACTGAAAAGACATTTTTAGTAACTTAGATGAATGGAGATGATAAATCTTAAACTGACAAGACGGGTTGACCTACCATTTAATGAATCGACCAACTAACCTGAACTCGTGTTTAAATTTATCCCCTGATTATAATAAAAGAAAGGCTCAAAATGGTTGTTATTTATTTACCCAGTAAGAGTTTTTTTCACACCAGTTTTAACTGGTGGTTTTTCACAGAAATCTGAGTGACAAGTTTCCTCGGGTCTCTAAAATATTCTTTAAGTATTCTGCTTTTAATAGTCATCGTCTGGATGGTCTTGATTCTTCCTTTTGATCTCCAGTTCTTCAAGTCTCAAGACCTACGGAGACCAAACCTGATGAAAATTATGTTCTGCTGTTTTTTCAGCGCTCAGGCAAGATCCAAGTATTGTCTGTCTTTTCACTTAGTTTTAATTTTACATTAGGATCAACAAAATCTACATGATAAGAAATTCTCATTTTGTTATTTAAAAACTAGGACTATTTTTCTTGCCCTGTGATCTGTTTGTGTCGCATAGTCCCAGATAATTTTATGCGTTTTAGTTTCTAGGACAGCAGATTCTGATTTGTGTCTATACCATTTATCTGCATAACTAAGTTTTAATCTCTTGCACAATTCCTAGTGGATCACATTTCCCACCCTGTCGTATCTCGTCTTGTATTCTTTTTGTGCCAATTTACTGCGGTTTTTTATGTGATTACCTGTTTCATCTCATAGAGCTACACTTGCTATTATTCTTCGACGTATTTTCGAAATATTAGGTTTACAATGTACAATGAAATAGCTCTCAGTCCAAAATATTTATCTTTTTGTCACATAGCTTTTTTCTGCGTTTGTAAACCGAAAAAAAAGTTGATTGATATTTCAAATTGAGGCTTTTAATCGTTTAAGACGAATTATACATGAGTTTTTTTAATCTACCAAAAATCCGTTATTTGTTTACAATAAATATTTTCCGTACTTTTTCATTTAGGGATGATTTCATTTTTGCGAGGAAAATCTGTAGAAGGAAATGTTGTAAAAACATTGAATTCTAAACTGCATCCAGTGAAGATTTAACTTGTGAACCAGCTGGTCGGTAATAGAATACGCCGATTGCAACTCTGTAGAAGGGTAATAACCCCACTCTCAATGAGGACTCCTGTTAGCCGTGGCTGGCGACCCATAATGCTTTAGGACGGGATCCTGGTGGCTGAGTGGTTTGTGACCTGGTTGCTTAAGTGGTCATGTGACTTGAAATACTCCATTTTGGCCTTTACCGGGCTAGATGGGCGGTCGAAGAGGCCCGATCTAATAAATCGGCTGGTCAGTGGCAATCATGCTGTAGAAATAATTAGGTACCCGTTTCTATCACTGCGTAGTCATCTTAGGAATGAGCACCAAATGGTTGATTCTTTTCCTCTGTGTAAGTATACTGTGTAACCCTGATTTACCAGGGCAAATGGGTTTTTTTCTTTACGATTCCCGTTTATATGACTCCGTGGTGGGTGGGAGCAGAGTCAGGGAACTCATTAAAGATTCCCATTGATGAAAAAAAACCTAGCGGAAAATCACAAATAATCTTTAAAACACTGAAGCAAACACATTCAGAAATTGACTCGAATAATCACTCAAATCAGACCCTCTTTCCTGAATTCATAGTACTGGAGTCAACAGAAAATATCCCTAACACCAAATTGTCGCATTGTTAATACAAAAAAAAAACACCCAGCTCCATGATCAAACTTAAACCCGTTAAGAAACTAGCAAAAACCATTTTACTGGTGGAAGCAAAAAAAAAACTTATAGAGACCTTTTCTAGGAGAGAAATCCTTTTATAATCTTAAAAAAACATACCCCTATAATTCACTGAACTTGTCAAAAGGTGTAGTGAGAAATCTAGATCTCTCCCTTTGCACTCTAGATGAAATAAAACCAACATTCACAAACAAGGTGTTCCTGACACCCGAAGAATCAACATGAAGAAAAATGACAAAACGATCCAAACAAATACATATATTCTCAGCTTCAATACTCCGAAAACCCCTACCGAAATAAAAATAGGATATACAATAACTAAAATCGAAATATACATACCAAATCCATTCGGATATCACAACTGCCAAAGATTTCGTCACCACAGAGAAAAATGCTTTAGACCTTCAGCATGTAAAAGATGTGGAAAAAGGGAAACAGATCACATGAACAATGAAACCAACCAAATAAAAAAAAGCAAAACACTTAAACCAAAACTGCACCAAAACTAAATAAACTTCAACCACACAACAAATATTAAAAAGTAAGACTCCTCAAATAATCCAATGGATCTGCTGTGGCAGCATTAAAAACCTTCCAAAAAAAATCAGTGACAAACCAAATAAGAAAAATTATGAATAATGATAATATACATAATACTGGACGAAAAGCTTCAGGTGGTATATCGGTCCTTATTAATAAAAACGTCCTCTAAAGTAAAATCAATATGAACGCCCACTTGCAAGTAATTGCAGTCTCAGCAATGTTATACAAAATTGTCCCTATTTGCTCACAATATATCTCGTTTAATGACCCCATAAATGTAAAAGGGCTAAACAACTTGATAAAACAATTTCCTAAAGCATTTATCTTGATAGCAGACTCTAATAGACACAAGATGATATGGGTAAGACTACAAACAAAAGAGGAAAGTCCCTAAAAAAATAATCTATAACAATTTATTCCTCAACAATTAGAAATCCCACTTATCTTGACCCATCTTTGGGTACTTTCTCTGCCATAGACCTAACCCCCCCCCCGTTGAGCCATCAATCTTCATAGACTTTATGTGGAGGGTATTGAAAGACCTCTGTGGCAGTGACCACTACCCAATAATAATGGAAAATACTATAACTCAAAATTATAACCATAAACAATTCCTAAAGCTCCACGAGGATATGTTTATAAAGAAAACTAGTAATCTTACAAAAATCTGTCTTATCCCACAAATACTTGAAACAAATACAAATCGAGGAACCATAATACATTTTACCAATACCGTCATTACCATAGCCAGCAAAACTATCTCCCAACCCACGGAATCCCCGAAGTACAACAAATTATGAGTGCAAAGCCATAAGAGAATGTCAAACAACCCTGATGAAATTTAAAACAAATCCCTCACCAGAAAATATAAACGAGACAAAACTTGACATACCATCAAAGAAGTTAAAAAAGATTTTCTTGGAGAACATTCACGTCCAAAATAAACTTCAATACCAATCCAAAAATAGTTTGGAACTTGATAAAAGCATCAACACTCTGATAAATTACCCCTCTCAAGGAAATTTAAATGCTACAAGTGAAAAACGTATAGCTAACTTGATTGCAGAAAATTTTGCTCAAGCATTCTCCAACAAATTTTCTCCAATAAATTCAACTTAATCAGAACCAAAGAAAAAAAGCTTCCAATAAAATTCCTTTGACAGTATTTAGCAATAACCAACCCTTCACCTTAATCAAACTCAAAAACTCAATATCCAAATCCATTAATTCACCCTCCAGTTTACATGAAATCATGACGCTCTTCTCAAACAATTTCTTTTCAAACCTACAAACAGGCTTCAGAGAAGTAGTAAAAGGAGTACTACTGTGGTCCTATGCTAATCACGGAGCCCAATGTGATATGACTTCTAGTCACAGTACTTGTTGTGTCTGTTGTGTTTGTGACTACCACAGTTGTCATGTCCTTCCGTGCCCACGCTGTGTTTGAAAGATCCACGAAGCGGATTGGACATAACTCAGCCGGATCTTCTTCTAACAGTCAGGTAATATGAGTGGCTAGATTGTCTAGCAATTCAAAGAATAGAGGAAAGCCGTTGTTAACAAACAACAAGAAATTGTTTTTATTGAAACACATTTGTGAGACAATAAATGACAAGTAAACGATGTTTGCTTTCCTGGCAAAAAGAAGAATATCGAGAGAGGAAGAGTGACTATGAGGACACTAATGTCTCTAAAGTCTGGGAATTTTCGAAAAGTCTGAAGGTTGTTCGGAGTGCCTCGGGTCTAGAATGGAAGGGATGCTTCTTCGGCAGTCTTGAGTTTCTTCTGAGTCCCTTTTCTTATCCTCACTGATTCCTTTTACCCTCGTATTTTTATAAATCAATATCTGGACTAAAGGTTTTTGATTGGTTGTCCAATAAGAGACAATTAGGAGTCATATTCCCATTGGTCAGCCAATCCGAGTTCAGGATTATATCTTAGAGGTGTAGGGAAACCTCTTTTTAGATGCTTTCACCAATGGGAACAGGTTTAGAGCAATGGGTTTGAACTAAAAATGCCCAGCTCACCTTTATTGAGGGTGGAGCAAAATTAGATCTCCTTTTTGACATTGACCTTTAAGATAAGGACTAGACAAATATTTTACGAAATGACCTGTTTCATAATTATGATCGATGAAGTTAGTTGACAACCGAAGAATTAAATAAATTGGCTGACCTTTAAAATCAAAAACAATTGTCTTGCACTTTTAGGAATAATCAACCAGTTTTTTAGGTCAATTTAAGCCTTGATCCAAAAGATCCTTATTTTAAGGATGTTTTTGAGTTTTATGAAAATTATAATTATAATATATAATTATATATGAAAATTATATATAAATGTTAATATTTCCGTATTTAGTATTTCAACGCACGTCGTGTCCCACCAACAAGCCAAACTAGTTCGCATAGAAACTCTAATCCGAGAAACATTCATCATTAAAAAGGAACATCTAGTTGCGGTCTTTTTTTTTTTTTACCTTGAAAAAGCCAAGACGCATCTTAGCCATACGGTATATTCAAAGATATCAGCCTACAAGGCAGACAACACATTTATATTAAACACTTTCTAGAAGATCAAACTATCAAAACACAAGTAAATAACACATTCTCCGATCAAAGACCACTAGAAATAGGTGTCTTTCACTATTGCATTCTATCAGGGATCCTCTTCCTAATAGAAATTAATAACAACCTGTCAATTCACAGAAATCAACGGACCATTGTATGTCGATGACTTCCTCATTTGTTACAGTTCCAAAAATATGGCTACCATAGAAAGAAAAATGCAACAATGCATCAACAAGTTATCAAAATGGGCCATCGAAAATTGATTAAAATTCTTAAATAACCAAATCAAATGCATGCACTCCTGCAAAATGCACAAAAATGCACAACCACCCTGCTCTAATAGTAAATAGCACTGAAATACCTATAACCCATCAAGATAAAATCTTTGGCATTGCTCTTGACTCCAAACTATCCTTTATCCCCCATATCAAACAGCTAAGGATAAAATGCAACCAAACCATCCAACTCTTG
The DNA here is from genome assembly GCA_963585895.1 of Sepioteuthis lessoniana. Taxonomy (NCBI): domain Eukaryota; kingdom Metazoa; phylum Mollusca; class Cephalopoda; order Myopsida; family Loliginidae; genus Sepioteuthis; species Sepioteuthis lessoniana. The sequence goes on along the minus strand of OY757916.1, from coordinate 4,890,895 downwards.
AAAGCCATAGATCACTCAGACTGGGGTGATAAGAAAAAGACCCAAATCAAATAATACAGATCCCCAATAGAATCAAAGCTTAGTTATGGCTGCTTCATATACGAAGCAGCAGAAAATCTTACGTCCGAGAAATTGATATCATCCACCATCAGGGATTCCATATCACCTGAGAAGCCTTTACTATTTCTCAATTAAAAAGCTTAGACATAGAAGAGCACGAAATTCCTCTCTCCTTAAGAAGACATAAACTTGGACACCAATACTCATCTCATTCCCCTAAAACTCAGTTTGTAACAGCAAATGGAAATAAGGTTCAAAAACCTGTTTGAAAATAAAGCAAAGACCATTAAACCTTTTAATCTAAGAATCCCAAACCCCCTCAATGAAATCAAAATCAACCCCAAAATAATGCATGATACCATCCTCCTCAAAACTACACCATGAAACGTACTAACACTGCACCATGAACCCATAGTAACACTAAAACTAACAAAATTCTTAAAAACCAAAACAGAACCCATTACTTTTCAAGATAAATTTCTTAGCATCCAAAATAACTTCCCAAATCATCACCTCATCCATACAGATGGGTCTAAACAAGAAATGAAAGTTGGTACTGCTGCTATCTTCCAAAATCAAAAATTGCTAAAAGTCTAAAAATCATCAATCTATCGTGTAAAAGTCACAGCTGTTTACCTAGCCATGAACATTATAACTAATCAGAAATCCTCCAAATTTATTATCTATTCAGACTCCAAATCAGTTCTCTTAGCATTATATTAGAAAGATACATCAACTCCTCTCATCGCAAAACTCCTAATCAAAATGAACACTCTTTCCAAAAATAATAGCATCATTCTCACCTGGATATCAAACCACATTGGCATACATGGAAATGAAATGGCAGATCAGGCTACAAAAAAGCACTCTTTACAGACATATCCAATATGAAAATCCCATAGACTGATCTAAAATCAACCATCAACAAATTCATACATGACAAATGGCAAAAATCATGGAACAATCAAATACACAACAAGCTCCACTATATATAAGATACAATTGGTGAGTGGCTGGCAGGTGTAAAAAGAAACAGAAAAGAAATGATACTTTCAGACTTTGCATTGGCCACACTCAAATCACCCACTCACACCTCCTAAAAAAGAAAAGACACCCCAATATTCCCAGTGTGCAAAGTACCCCTCACAGTCAAACACATTCTCTTAAACTGTAATAGTTTCAGACAAATTTGCCCAAATAACTACGTGATAAGCAACCTAAACAACCTTTTCAAAAACTTCAAATCAGAAGACATCTTAAGTTTTGTATTAAAAATACCTTTTCACTAAAATCTAATCAAATAAATCATTAAAACTCATACCCTAAAACCCATATAGAAGACAAAACCAATCTAACCTTTTTTTGGTATTAAATGACACACAGAGATTGATATGCCGTTAAACAAACTCATTGTCTAGTTCTGAAGCTCGAAAGAGTATAAAATCACGCCATTCGTTGCCATTACTCCCAGGTCCACTCAAACCCGCAAAGCTAGTATCAATTAGGGTCCCATTCCTGAGTAAAAGGAATCTGTTGGAAAATAATATTACATTAGATAGAAATGCTTGAAAATATGACTGTGGATAAATTATTTCTATTTAACAAGTTACTCAAACCTATATTTGTTAATAAATGATTATGACTTAATTGAAATCATGTAAGTTCAGGAAATACTTTAAACCATACAATTGTGTATGAACCATTAGTATTAGATAGGAATACTTGAAACCATATAAATATGTACAAATTACTTGTATTAAGAATAATTGCTCGAAGCTCTCATTGATTAAAAATGATTATTATTAATAGTTTCTTAAAGCCGTTCACTTGCTTAAAATACTAGACACCCTATAACTTGTGGCGACATTATTAGTATGTGATAGGAATATTTAAACTATATAAATGCTTAAGAGAAAAATACCGACTTGGGCATTAAATAGCCCAACAAGGGATGACATGCCGTGCAACCAACCATACAAACCAAATAAAGTCATTCACATGGCCACTATATTTAATTTTGACCTTTTGATTCCGTTCTGACCGTTAATTCATTCTGACTGTAAACAAATGGATAATATTGATTTTTCTAAAACTGCACGCCGATCTTCCAAATTCAGGCAGATGTCGCTGATTCTGAGGATTTGAACAAACGACCTTATTATTATTCTCAACTCAGTGTTCTTCAGCTTTCTTCGATGTTCAGTCTTGATAAGATACTATTTACCAACCCCTCCGCTCGGGCAGGATATGACACAAGGTCAATTTTTAAGCGGAGTTTAACAGGTTTGAATTCAGAGTTTTCCTTCTCCTAGACTAGTTGCTTCACCAAGGCTGAAGAACCTAGTCCGTCCTACTATTTACCCATAGCTGGAGTCTTGATAAGATGTACGTTATTTTAATATGCTTTTTGAGTTTTTAAAAAAAAATTCGAAATTTGGTGACCTCCAATTCAATGCTCTACTCACTGAGTCACCACCCATGTCAGCCGTAACGATGCTTGATTTTTTTTTTTCCTCGCTAACTCATTACGAACATATCTATCTCTCTCTCTCTCTCCCATTAATCGCCATTTCAGACAAAAATCTTCATTAAGGTTCTGGTTTTGTTTATACAGTGTGACAAAATGAGATTTGATATAGCTGTATTGTATACATTATTATATATTATTATTCACAGCGGTAACAAGTTTGTTTATACAAAGCAGAACCTTAAAAAAAAAGTCGGTAATTATTTTGAGGTTTAGATAAGATTAGAATCATGCGTTCAGTGGAGGGGAGGGGGCGTGGTAATATTAAATGTGGGTCAGATGAGAGAAAGACTGTTGCACCTGTCCTTCTTAGACAAGTGAATGTTTAAATTCCATGGGAATGATTACGTGAAACGTCTGTCGAGACGGGAAATATGAAATCTTTTTTAAAGACCGACTCTCACACAAAGAAAGAGGAACAAGATATTTGTGTCTTTTGGACTATTAAAAATCCTATCAACCCGCCATTGCCATGATTTGTGTTGTGCATGTGTGGGTGATATATTTGCTCATTCAACAAATGGTGAGGCTTAGTCACCATTTCATTTTATGTCGTATCTTTAATTGCATATCAACTCATTTTTTTCTTCTTTTTTTAAGAAAAACTTTCGTTAACAAAACCTTATCCTGACAATGACTTAAGGTTGAAACAAGTTGAGAATAATCAAAAATAAATAACAAAAATATTCCTTATGAAAAGTCTTATAACTTTTGTTTTCTCTCTCTCTCTCTCTCTCTCTCTCTCTCTCTCTCTCTCTCTCTCTCTCTGTGGAAATTGTTATGAGCAATATACCTGGGTGGGTAGAATTACGTAGACAAAATCAAGTGTGCTTGGTGACTCCGTTTCACACCTAAGCAATCATCGAGTCTGATGATCGTCTAAATGTGAAACTGACAGATTTTAAGGGCCGCTGATTCTGTATTTACCCTATCATAACATATATACATGCTCTATCACCGATATTGAGTACTGCTTATTTGTAAATATAGAAAACATATATATATATATGTCCATTGGGGTTTTAGATTTAATACAAAGCTGTGTGTATGCGGCATTCACTCAGCAGTAATGATATACCTGCCGGAAAAGCTCGTTAACCATTGCACATAACCATAACATCCATATGATGCTTTGTTGAGTTGAATATCTCAACAGTTCATTTCTCCATCATGAGGAAATATCCCTGGATTCGACAGAGCAGTAAAAAGTGTGAAGTGATCAAGACTCGACCGCAATCAGAATTTAGTGCAAATATTTAAACGATGGAATTGCTAAACTTTACTAGACTATGAAAAATATAGAACTCCCATTGCCAGTAAATTATTCTTGTGTAGAACTGAAACGTTTCTATTTGTCTAATCACTTATGTTCATCTTATATATAGCGTAGTCTCTGCTGTAAATGACGGGTTTCTTTTCAAATACATAAGTACTTGCGGTTTGCAGATGACGTAACAATCGTGTTGAGAATGCAAGAACATCAGTCGACTGAAATCTTTTCAAATGATTCTTGTGAAGAGAAAAAAAGAAATAACATGGGAAGCAGAAAACAAAGAGGAAATACGGAAGGGAAAAAATAGAAGAAGAAAGAACATGAAGTGATGCAGAGAAGCGAGATGATGTAAGTTAGTAAAAGAAAGAACAAGATAGAGAGAGCGATAGAGGGGTTAATTGCAGTCGATCGGACCAAGTTGCTTTCTATGAAAAAAAAATCACTAATATATTTGAATTTCTTTTGTATTTTGTGAAACATAGCACTGTCAATTGTTCCTTCACATATCTATTACTTACTCTTAGAAGAAAAATAACGCGAAATCATTAAACTTCTAGCACGGCCTTTAACTGTTGGGATGGTATTTTGAATAACGAAGTACTTATCTTTCTCTTGACAGATTTCAAACTGTTTCTACCAAAGAATTCAATTCTTAACTAGTCAGACTATTATATTCTATCCCAAAACGAGGCAGGTTCGTTGAGATTATTGTGAGCAAAGAGTAGACGAGAATTAATGACTGGGCCACAGAAGGAAAATGAAGTTCTACAAGATGGACTGTTCGAGCAATTATCTTTGTTCACTGTTCAACTTGTCTGCAGATCCTCCTGAAGTTTTCTTTGGATTGTGAATAAGTTTCGAATAACTTCTAGACGAATAGATGGAGCTGATTGTAGCATCAATTTACGTGGACCAACTGTTCAAGGCTTTCGAATGATGGCTCTAATCACACTAATAGAAATACTGGGTTCATTGGAGATCTTTAGCCATCCCATTTTAAGACAGCCCAGTTTGCTGACACAGTAAATCACACCCCCTGCATCTCTGCAGAAGGGTAAGGTCC